>JAWNOU010000123.1:0-485000 GCA_035045725.1 Drosophila ezoana
ATCTAATGTGGATATGGATGTGGAGAGTACAAATAATTTGCAATTACCCAAGTGTAACGAGTACTTAGCAACGAGTACTTCGCAACGAGTACTTCGTAACCAGGTACGTCTGGTACCTTCGCTATTTTGTGTTGCGAGTTATGTTGTTTATTGTTTCATTATAAAACAAAAAACAATAATGCGTCAAAGTCTAATTGCAAGCAATGCAATTGATTGACAGAGGTGTTTTGCTAGTGCCTCGCCTCAGTTTGTGGCACCCAACAGATAGTGAGCGGGTGGTTTTGATATGTGCTTTTTTTTTTGGTTGGTATGCTTTGGTTATTTTGTAGGAGCTAATATACAACACCCGGGCTAATTTATTCAAGAACTATTTATTTTGGATGTCTGTTTTTTACTGCTTGTATATGGAACTATGCGCATATGTCTTACCATAAGGTGCAGCAATACGGACAAAAAGTATGTGTTAGCAAATAATATTTATTTATTATTTATATGGATATGGAAACACACAAACAATTTTTAGCGAGAGGCTTTTCTCTTTTTGTTATTTTGGGTAACTGGCATTGAGTAATAAATATACAAACGAAGCTTTTGAATCAAAAGCTATTTTTCAAAATACTTGATGCAAGATACCGAGGTTGCAAACACAAATTGCTAACACAGCACGCGGCTTTCTACAGCTACTTCCGCCGTTGCACAAAAATTCAAAGACAACTTCAGAACATTTTCTATAAGAATCAACAACAACCACAATCAAAACAAACGACTCAGCAATGAAAAAAGCACACCACTAGTTCTCTCCTTGCTATCCCTTGTTGGTTTGAGGCTACAGCCTATAGCTTCTGCACTCTTCTGACTCATTATTGTGGCTTCTAAGCGCTGCTATGCCTATAATTCGCAGTCACAAAGTCATGTCTTCTTCTCGCTTTTAACTTGCAGGCAGCCAGGCAGATTTTTATAGTTTTTCATTTCCGACCAGCAAAGCACTCTTTCTCAATATATATTATTCCAACTATTGATCAGCACTGTAACCAAATACCACTAACCTTCTTTTATAACATTTTTAATCCAATGTCTGAGAAAAATATAATTTCGTATTTAGTGTGCAACTATTTGTACAATCAATTATAATTTTTTTCTTTAAAAATTCAATAATAAGGGTATCAATGCCTCGACGCGCCAAATAGTTATTGGCATGTGTGTCTCATCTCACACATTTTGGTAAAAAATCTGCAAGTATGTGTCTGCCAATACAAGGTTGACTGACAGCTCTTGATCACTCCAGTGCCAGTGCGCATAAGTCCTGTGAACTGGGATTGCCTTCTAGCTTACCTGTGCGCCTCTAAGCTACCCAAGCTTGCAAACGCAAGATCAAACACTAGAAATAAAGCTCTTTTACCATAGGAAGCAACAACAAATCAGCTGCAGAACAACAAAAGTGCGGATGAAACCCCATTTTTTAGTTGTCGTCTGTTTTGATCGCTGAAAAGGAAACTCAGTGCAAAGAAAAGGGACAAATATTGTCACTGTGTTTGTTGCTGGTTTGTATGTAATTCCTACAAGGCAGCGCGTAGAAACAACAAAAACACAATTTGGACACTAAATTGTTGTTGCAGAATTGAGTCCCGGCTCACGTAGGTAGAAAATTTAAATGCTTTTGTGAGTTCTGAATTAAACAGCAACACCAATGCGTACCTGCAGGGTGCTCCGCTACGTGTCCGACGGTCCCTTGGCTCAAGCACCAATCTGATGATCTGCTCCGAGTGTGGATATAGGGAGAGGGAAATCATTTTTCTATGTGCTTTCTCTCTATCACACTACTCCAACTAGAGGAAAATGTCGCCGACCACAAAAATTAATTTCTCACGACGAGAATGCGAAAATCAAACAGACCATCTGTTCCAATCAAATCAGCTGATGCCAGTGCAGCAAGTTGCAGTGCGATCCAAGACACTTTACCCAGCACGGCGGTAATGGCGCTGCAGATCTTGGCCACTCTACTAACTAACTACTTACCAAAGATAGATGGCGCTGCCAATTGTTATCGGGACACACACCACCTGTAAAGCGCGAAACATTGCATAACCACAAGGCGCAAAACTTAATATTAACTGATATGCAAATCAAGGCATTTTCAGAATTAAGAGTCTCAGTTCTCCCAGGGGAAAAGGTACATAAGGGCACGGAAACGACCAATGGCCAACCTCGCCACGCTTGTAGTGTACCTAAAGAGGGCTTTGGTGACCGAGTCGGAGCGGTATAACTGCCAACGGCTAAGCTCTAAGGGAAACCTTGAGCCACCGCGCGACCCCTGCGTATACTTGATTGCACCTCACACACAAATCCACCAAGCGTGTGCTTCACATTGAACGGCTTGGTGGTCAGCGTCTGCGCCGAATCACCCGGTAGTATACCTAAACCAGGCAGCTAGTATAAACTGCAAAAGCCTGGCAGTAGGCATAAAGTGCAACATATGGAAAGGAATGGATTGTTTTGACGAAACTACTCCAGGTGGCAGTCACACATGTGAAAATCCACCCGTGGGACAGTCCACGGTCGATTCACGGATTCTGGAGGCCCAACAACTGTTCCCAACCAAACTACTACGATGGTAGCACACTTGGCTAGCGTAGCGGACAATGCGACTAGCAACATTACAGGACCAACAACAGAAATGTATCCCTTCCGCAAAAATGCGAAGATGGCAAGGACCCTCTGCACAGCAAGGCTGGAGACGCGGCCAACGGCACGCCGGCCGCGCTTCATGCGAAGCAGGGATATATGTAGTTCCCCAAACGCAGCAAGCGACCGCCCAGAGAAAAAACCAAAAGGGCATAGCGTGGGCACCACCACACCTCTCCTTGAGTTGGAAGCAAAAAAATAGCTGTGCGCCATATCAACCAGGGTATGAAAGATGATCTTGCCAAGATGAAGGAGATCCATAAAGCAACCACAGCACAATCACCAAGTGAGCAATCCGCGCAGCAATATTGCCAGAATAGCATGCATGTACAGCCATGCGCGCCGGCTATAGCACATAGCACTAGCAGTTAAAGTGCAGTGCAAACTTCCCCGGCACTACTGCAATCACGGAGAAAAAACCCCGATAGACAAGCCGGTGCGGAGTGCAACCCCAACGTCCATCAGGAAGGCGACGCCAGTAACAGCGCAAACAGATAACAACAAAGAGCCAGGCAACATCAAATGGCAAAAAGTGGGAGCCAAAAAGAACAAGAGGAGCAACACCCAGCCGCCAAAGAGAAGTCGACCTGATGCCATATTGGTCAAATGCCGGAGTCCAATATACCAACGTGCTCAAAACTGTATGGACCAATCAAGAACTACAGCAGTATAGAAAGAATATTAGCGAATGAATGAGCCGAATGAGGACATCTGAGGACGAACCCACATCTAAGATGCAGATAGCCGTTCAGGAAGCCGTGGGGAATACTGCAGACGTCAAAACGATCTCTGACAAAGTCCTCATAGAGATACGAGACATACCTGATACGAGGACCTGCCTGCTCTAGCCCCACCGAAACTGAGGAAAAAACACGACGCCTCGAAAATGTGCTTCAACTGTGGATCGAAAGAGTGCACCTGCAAGCCAAAGTGCATTATTTGCAGAAGACCCGAGACCACGAACACTGCACACAGTACCCTTAGCAGGGCTTGCCCGTGGTGCATTAAGGCATCGCAGACAACAGCCAAAAAAATAAGTTCATACAAGTTAACTCGAACCATTGCAGAGCGGCCCAGGACCTCGTCGCCCAAGCCATACGGGAAGAGAACGCTAATCTCGCTATTGTCAGCGAACCTTACCGGCCCAAACATGAATGCATTTGGATGCAGAGCAATGGAGGTGGCGCAGCACTTTAAAGCTGCGGAAGCCCGCCAGCGCAGCTTACCGTATAGTATAGCGGAATATATATATATATATAATATAGCTGCTTTATTGCACTCAGCATAGAAATCAACGATTTCGCCGACATACTGGATAACATCACGGACGATTAACGATCCCGTTCGCTAGTTATCATAGAGGGCGATTTCAATGTGTGGTCAGTTGAATTGGGAATCAGCAAAACAAGCCAACGTGGGCGCCTCTTATTGTCGCTACTCAACATATATACTAAATAGTTGATCAGCCTCTATTAATCGAGCACTGTCTATATAGACAGCTGTAAAAAGGTCTCGGAAAGTGGGCCATTTTAAATATTTCCCATAAAAAATGTCAATCCATAGGACGGTTGCGCTTTCTATTTGCTCATTAAGAGTAGAGGCACAGCGCTCATAAACAAAGTATCAGTAATCATATTTCGCTTGCATGGCTTGCATATCTTGGCTGAGAGCTTTGGAGAGCGCTCAGACCTTATCCCACAGACTTGGTCTAACCGAACTTTAAGAGTGTAGAGCGACACTACAAGATTCGGAAACGAGTTAATTCTTGCCTCGAACTGACTGAGTCTGTCAGTCGAGGCAATGAATTCGCTAAGCGCAATTTTTTGGGTGCTAGAGAATTTGAGACCTGCTGTACGAGTGGCTAGAGGACCGAATACCGAAATTGTCGGACCCTTGGCGGAGATCCTTGAAGAAGTTGAAGTTGAATGGCAACCTTTTATAAGGAAGGATTAAGGAAACTTTTCCGGATGGATGGCGAAGAATCCTTTTTTATCGGAGGGTGTGAAAGTTATGTTGATCTTCTGGGCTGTATTGATGGAACGGAATGTCGTTGCTTACTGCTTTTATCGCTATCAATTGGCTGAGTAGGCCATAAAGAGCCTCGGACTTGGATGACAGTGGAGAAACCGAGAAAATAATTGTATATTTTAATTAAACAATTAAGATTAAATGGATCGATGGAATCGATCCAATTTGCATTTAGTGGTTTTTATTTAATTAAGAGAAAAAAAGCCAAGGAAAACAGAAAAAACGAATAAAAAAAATATTTATTTGATTTAATTAATCGAATGAGATTAATTTTAACGATGGAATCGGGGAAAATGCAGAAAAAAACAAATATAAAATATTTATTCGATTTAATTAATCAAATGAAATTAATTACAATGATGGAATTTAAAAAAAAAAATACCAAGGAAAACAGAAAAAAACCAATAAAAAATATTTATTTTAATTGATCAAATGAGATCAATTGGAATTATTGCATGCACACAAATATTTATTATAATAAAAAGTATATTAATAAATAACGGAAAATAAAACACAAAAATATTGTATATATATATATATATCTTATTTTAATATGTCATCTAATGTGGATATGGATGTGGAGAGTACAAATAATTTGCAATTACCCAAGTGTAACGAGTACTTAGCAACGAGTACTTCGCAACGAGTACTTCGTAACCAGGTACGTCTGGTACCTTCGCTATTTTGTGTTGCGAGTTATGTTGTTTATTGTTTCATTATAAAACAAAAAACAATAATGCGTCAAAGTCTAATTGCAAGCAATGCAATTGATTGACAGAGGTGTTTTGCTAGTGCCTCGCCTCAGTTTGTGGCACCCAACAGATAGTGAGCGGGTGGTTTTGATATGTGCTTTTTTTTGGTTGTTATGCTTTGTTAATTTTGTAGGAGCTAATATACAACACCCGGGATAATTTATTCAAGAACTATTTATTTTGGATGTCTGTTTTTAACTGCTTGTATATGGAACTATGCGCATATGTCATACCATAAGGTGCAGCAATACGGACAAAAAGTATGTGTTAGCAAATAATATTTATTTATTATTTATATGGATATGGAAACACACAAACAATTTATATCGAGAGGTTTTTCTCTTTTTGTTATTTTGGGTAACTGGCATTGAGTAATAAATATACAAACGAAGCTTTTGAATCAAAAGCTATTTTTCAAAATACTTGATGCAAGATACCGAGGTTGCAAACACAAATTGCTAACACAGCACGCGGCTTTCTACAGCTACTTCCGCCGTTGCACAAAAATTCAAAGACAACTTCAGAACATTTTCTATAAGAATCAACAACAACCACAATCAAAACAAACGACTCAGCAATGAAAAAAGCACACCACTAGTTCTCTCCTTGCTATCCCTTGTTGGTTTGAGGCTACAGCCTATAGCTTCTGCACTCTTCTGACTCATTATTGTGGTTTCTAAGCACTGCTATGCCTATAATTCGCAGTCACAAAGTCATGTCTTCTTCTTCTCGCTTTCAACATGCAGGCAGCCAGGCAGATTTTTATAATTTTTCATTTCCGACCAGCAAAGCACTCTTTCTCAATATATATTATTCCAACTATTGATCAGCACTGAAACCAAATACCACTAACCTTCTTTTATAACATTTTTAATCCAATGTCTGAGAAAAATATAATTTCGTATTTAGTGTGCAACTATTTGTACAATCAATTATAATTTTTTTCTTTAAAAATTCAATAATAAGTTTATCAATGCCTCGACGCGCCAAATAGTTATTGGGATATGTGTCTCATCTCACACATTTTGGTAAAAAATCTGCAAGTATGTGTCTGCCAATACAAGGTTGACTGACAGCTCTTGAGCACTCCAGTGCCAGTCCTGTGAACTGGGATTGCCTTCTAGTTTACCTGTGCGCCTCTAAGCTACCCAAGCTTGCAAACGCAAGATCAAACACTAGAAATAAAGCTCTTTTACCATAGGAAGCAACAACAAATCAGCTGCAGAACAACAAAAGTGCGGATGAAACCCCATTTTTTAGTTGTCGTCTGTTTTGATCGCTGAAAAGTTGGTACAAGATTTCGGGGACATAGGAAACTCAGTGCAAAGAAAAGGGACAAATATTGTCACTGTGTTTGTTGCTGGTTTGTATGTAATTCCTACAAGGCAGCGCGTAGAAACAACAAAAACACAATTTGGACACTAAATTGTTGTTGCAGAATTGAGTCCCGGCTCACGTAGGTAGAAAATTTAAATGCTTTTGTGAGTTCTGAATTAAACAGCAACACCAATGCGTACCTGCAGGGTGCTCCGCTACGTGTCCGACGGTCCCTTGGCTCAAGCACCAATCTGATGATCTGCTCCGAGTGTGGATATAGGGAGAGGGAAATCATTTTTCTATGTGCTTTCTCTCTATCACACTACTCCAACTAGAGGAAAATGTCGCCGACCACAAAAATTAATTTCTCACGACGAGAATGCGAAAATCAAACAGACCATCTGTTCCAATCAAATTAGCTGATGCCAGTGCAGCAAGTTGCAGTGCGATCCAAGACACTTTACCCAGCACGGCGGTAATGGCGCTGCAGATCTTGGCCACTCTACTAAGCGTTACCAAAGATAGATGGCGCTGCCAATTGTTATCGGGACACACACCACCTGTAAAGCGCGAAACATTGCATAACCACAAGGCGCAAAACTTAATATTAACTGATATGCAAATCAAGGCATTTTCAGAATTCAGAGTCTCAGTTCTCCCAGGGGAAAAGGTACATAAGGGCACGGAAACGACCAATGGCCAACCTCGCCACGCTTGTAGTGTACCTAAAGAGGGCTTTGGTGACCGAGTCGGAGCGGTATAACTGCCAACGGCTAAGCTCTAAGGGAAACCTTGAGCCACCGCGCGACCCCTGCGTATACTTGATTGCACCTCACACACAAATCCACCAAGCGTGTGCTTCACATTGAACGGCTTGGTGGTCAGCGTCTGCGCCGAATCACCCGGTAGTATACCTAAACCAGGCAGCTAGTATAAACTGCAAAAGCCTGGCAGTAGGCATAAAGTGCAACATATGGAAAGGAATGGATTGTTTTGACGAAACTACTCCAGGTGGCAGTCACACATGTGAAAATCCACCCGTGGGACAGTCCACGGTCGATTCACGGATTCTGGAGGCCCAACAACTGTTCCCAACCAAACTACTACGATGGTAGCACACTTGGCTAGCGTAGCGGACAATGCGACTAGCAACATTACAGGACCAACAACAGAAATGTATCCCTTCCGCAAAAATGCGAAGATGGCAAGGACCCTCTGCACAGCAAGGCTGGAGACGCGGCCAACGGCACGCCGGCCGCGCTTCATGCGAAGCAGAGATATATGTAGTTCCCCAAACGCAACAAGCGACCGCCCAGAGAAAAAACCAAAAGGGCATAGCGTGGGCACCACCACACCTCTCCTTGAGTTGGAAGCAAAAAAATAGCTGTGCGCCATATCAACCAGGGTATGAAAGATGATCTTGCCAAGATGAAGGAGATCCATAAAGCAACCACAGCACAATCACCAAGTGAGCAATCCGCACAGCAATATTGCCAGGATAGCATGCATGTACAGCCATGCGCGCCGGCTATAGCACATAGCACTAGCAGTTAAAGTGCAGTGCAAACTTCTCCGGCACTACTGCCATCACGGAGAAAAAACTCCGATAGACAAGCCGGTGCGGAGTGCAACCCCAACGTCCATCAGGAAGGCGACGCCAGTAACAGCGCAAACATCTCAGTGGCGAAACCACGGAAATTAGGCCCCAGATAACAACAAAGAGCCAGGCAACAACAAAAAGCAAAAAGTGGGAGCCAAAAAGAACAAGAGGAGGAACACCCAGCCGCCAAAGAGAAGTCGACCTGATGCCATATTGGTCAAATGCCGGAGTCCAATATACCAACGTGCTCAAAACTGTATGGACCAATCAAGAACTACAGCAGTATAGAAAGAATATTAGCGAATGAATGAGCCGAATGAGGACATCTGAGGACGAACCCACATCTAAGATGCAGATAGCCGTTCAGGAAGCCGTGGGGAATACTGCAGACGTCAAAACGATCTCTGACAAAGTCCTCATAGAGATACGAGACATACCTGATACGAGGACCTGCCTGCTCTAGCCCCACCGAAACTGAGGAAAAAACACGACGCCTCGAAAATGTGCTTCAACTGTGGATCGAAAGAGTGCACCTGCAAGCCAAAGTGCATTATTTGCAGAAGACCCGAGACCACGAACACTGCACACAGTACCCTTAGCAGGGCTTGCCCGTGGTTCATTAAGGCGTCGCAGACAACATCCAAAAAAACAAGTTCATACAAGTTAACTCGAACCATTGCAGAGCGGCCCAGGACCTCGTCGCCCAAGCCATACGGGAAGAGAACGCTAATCTCGCTATTGTCAGCGAACCTTACCGGCCCAAACATGAATGCATTTGGATGCAGAGCAATGGAGGTGGCGCAGCACTTTAAAGCTGCGGAAGCCCGCCAGCGCAGCTTACCGTATAGTATAGCGGAATATATATATATATAATATAGCTGCTTTATTGCACTCAGCATAGAAATCAACGATTTCGCCGACATACTGGATAACATCACGGACGATTAACGATCCCGTTCGCTAGTTATCATAGAGGGCGATTTCAATGTGTGGTCAGTTGAATTGGGAATCAACAAAACAAGCCAACGTGGGCGCCCCTTGTTGTCGCTACTCAACATATATACTAAATAGTTGATCAGCCTCTATTAATCGAGCACTGTCTATATAGACAGCTGTAAAAAGGTCTCGGAAAGTGGGCCATTTTAAATATTTCCCATAAAAAATGTCAATCCATAGGGCGGTTGCGCTTTCTATTTGCTCATTTAGAGTAGAGGCACAGCGCTCATAAACAAAGTATCAGTAATCATATTTCGCTTGCATGGCTTGCATATCTTGGCTGAGAGCTTTGGGAGAGCGCTCAGACCTTATCCCACAGACTTGGTCTAACCGAACTTTAAGAGTGTAGAGCGACACTACAAGATTCGGAAACGAGTTAATTCTTGCCTCGAACTGACTGAGTCTGTCAGTCGAGGCAATGAATTCGCTAAGCGCAATTTTTTCGGTGCTAGAGAATTTGAGACCTGCTGTACGAGTGGCTAGAGGACCGAATACCGAAATTGTCGGACCCTTGGCGGAGATCCTTGAAGAAGTTGAAGTTGAATGGCAACCTTTTATAAGGAAGGATTAAGGAAACTTTTCCGGATTGATGGCGAAGAATCCTTTTTTATCGGAGGGTGTGAAAGTTATGTTGATCTTCTGGGCTGTATTGATGGAACGGAATGTCGTTGCTTACTGCTTTTATCGCTATCAATTGGCTGAGTAGGCCATAAAGAGCCTCGGACTTGGATGACAGTGGAGAAACCGAGAAAATAATTGTATATTTTAATTAAACAATTAAGATTAAATGGAACGATGGAATCGATCCAATTTGCATTTAGTGGTTTTTATTTAATTAAGAGAAAAAAAGCCAAGGAAAACAGAAAAAACGAATAAAAAAAATATTTATTTGATTTAATTAATCGAATGAGATTAATTTTAACGATGGAATCAGGGAAAATGCTGAAAAAAACAAATATAAAATATTTATTTTAATTAATCAAATGAAATTAATTACAACGATGGAATTTAAAAAAAAAAATACCAAGGAAAACAGAAAAAAACCAATAAAAAATATTTATTTTAATTGATCAAATGAGATCAATTGGAATTATTGCATGCACACAAATATTTATTATAATAAAAAGTATATTAATAAATAACGGAAAATAAAACACAAAAATATTGTGTATATTTATATATATATCTTATTTTAATATGTCATCTAATGTGGATATGGATGTGGAGAGTACAAATAATTTGCAATTACCCAAGTGTAACGAGTACTTAGCAACGAGTACTTAGCAACGAGTACTTCGCAACGAGTACTTCGTAACCAGGTACGTCTGGTACCTTCGCTATTTTGTGTTGCGAGTTATGTTGTTTATTGTTTCATTATAAAACAAAAAACAATAATGCTTCAAAAGCTAATTGCAAGCAATGCAATTGATTGACAGAGGTGTTTTGCTAGTGCCTCGCCTCAGTTTGTGGCACCCAACAGATAGTGAGCGGGTGGTTTTGATATGTGCTTTTTTTTGGTTGTTATGCTTTGTTAATTTTGTAGGAGCTAATATACAACACCCGGGATAATTTATTCAAGAACTATTTATTTTGGATGTCTGTTTCTTACTGCTTGTATATGGAACTATGCGCATATGTCATACCATAAGGTGCAGCAATACGGACAAAAAGTATGTGTTAGCAAATAATATTTATTTATTATTTATATGGATATGGAAACACACAAACAATTTTTATCGAGAGGTTTTTCTCTTTTTGTTATTTTGGGTAACTGGCATTGAGTAATAAATATACAAACGAAGCTTTTGAATCAAAAGCTATTTTTCAAAATACTTGATGCAAGATACCGAGGTTGCAAACACAAATTGCTAACGCAGCACGCGGCTTTCTACAGCTACTTCCGCCGTTGCACAAAAATTCAAAGACAACTTCAGAACATTTTCTATAAGAATCAACAACAACCACAATCAAAACAAACGACTCAGCAATGAAAAAAGAACACCACTAGTTCTCTCCTTGCTATCCCTTGTTGGTTTAAGGCTACAGCCTATAGCTTCTGCACTCTTCTGACTCATTATTGTCGTTTCTAAGCACTGCTATGCCTATAATTCGCAGTCACAAAGTCATGTCTTCTTCTTCTCGCTTTCAACATGCAGGCAGCCAGGCAGATTTTTATAATTTTTCATTTCCGACCAGCAAAGCACTCTTTCTCAATATATATTATTCCAACTATTGATCAGCACTGAAACCAAATACCACTAACCTTCTTTTATAACATTTTTAATCCAATGTCTGAGAAAAATATAATTTCGTATTTAGTGTGCAACTATTTGTACAATCAATTATAATTTTTTTCTTTAAAAATTCAATAATAAGTTTATCAATGCCTCGACGCGCCAAATAGTTATTGGGATGTGTGTCTCATCTCACACATTTTGGTAAAAAATCTGCAAGTATGTGTCTGCCAATACAAGGTTGACTGACAGCTCTTGAGCACTCCAGTGCCAGTCCTGTGAACTGGGATTGCCTTCTAGTTTACCTGTGCGCCTCTAAGCTACCCAAGCTTGCAAACGCAAGATCAAACACTAGAAATAAAGCTCTTTTACCATAGGAAGCAACAACAAATCAGCTGCAGAACAACAAAAGTGCGGATGAAACCCCATTTTTTAGTTGTCGTCTGTTTTGATCGCTGAAAAGTTGGTACAAGATTTCGGGGACATAGGAAACTCAGTGCAAAGAAAAGGGACAAAAATTGTCACTGTGTTTGTTGCTGGTTTGTATGTAATTCCTACAAGGCAGCGCGTAGAAACAACAAAAACACAATTTGGACACTAAATTGTTGTTGCAGAATTGAGTCCCGGCTCACGTAGGTAGAAAATTTAAATGCTTTTGTGAGTTCTGAATTAAACAGCAACACCAATGCGTACCTGCAGGGTGCTCCGCTACGTGTCCGACGGTCCCTTGGCTCAAGCACCAATCTGATGATCTGCTCCGAGTGTGGATATAGGGAGAGGGAAATCATTTTTCTATGTGCTTTCTCTCTATCACACTACTCCAACTAGAGGAAAATGTCGCCGACCACAAAAATTAATTTCTCACGACGAGAATGCGAAAATCAAACAGACCATCTGTTCCAATCAAATTAGCTGATGCCAGTGCAGCAAGTTGCAGTGCGATCCAAGACACTTTACCCAGCACGGCGGTAATGGCGCTGCAGATCTTGGCCACTCTACTAAGCGTTACCAAAGATAGATGGCGCTGCCAATTGTTATCGGGACACACACCACCTGTAAAGCGCGAAACATTGCATAACTACAAGGCGCAAAACTTAATATTAACTGATATGCAAATCAAGGCATTTTCAGAATTAAGAGTCTCAGTTCTCCCAGGGGAAAAGGTACATAAGGGCACGGAAACGACCAATGGCCAACCTCGCCACGCTTGTAGTGTACCTAAAGAGGGCTTTGGTGACCGAGTCGGAGCGGTATAACTGCCAACGGCTAAGCTCTAAGGGAAACCTTGAGCCACCGCGCGACCCCTGCGTATACTTGATTGCACCTCACACACAAATCCACCAAGCGTGTGCTTCACATTGAACGGCTTGGTGGTCAGCGTCTGCGCCGAATCACCCGGTAGTATACCTAAACCAGGCAGCTACTATAAACTGCAAAAGCCTGGCAGTAGGCATAAAGTGCAACATATGGAAAGGAATGGATTGTTTTGACGAAACCACTCCAGGTGGCAGTCACACATGTGAAAATCCACCCGTGGGACAGTCCACGGTCGATTCACGGATTCTGGAGGCCCAACAACTGTTCCCAACCAAACTACTACGATGGTAGCACACTTGGCTAGCGTAGCGGACAATGCGACTAGCAACATTACAGGACCAACAACAGAAATGTATCCCTTCCGCAAAAATGCGAAGATGGCAAGGACCCTCTGCACAGCAAGGCTGGAGACGCGGCCAACGGCACGCCGGCCGCGCTTCATGCGAAGCAGAGAAATATGTAGTTCCCCAAACGCAATAAGCGACCGCCCAGAGAAAAAACCAAAAGGGCATAGCGTGGGCACCACCACACCTCTCCTTGAGTTGGAAGCAAAAAAATAGCTGTGCGCCATATCAACCAGGGTATGAAAGATGATCTTGCCAAGATGAAGGAGATCCATAAAGCAACCACAGCACAATCACCAAGTGAGCAATCCGCACAGCAATATTGCCAGGATAGCATGCATGTACAGCCATGCGCGCCGGCTATAGCACATAGCACTAGCAGTTAAAGTGCAGTGCAAACTTCTCCGGCACTACTGCCATCACGGAGAAAAAACTCCGATAGACAAGCCGGTGCGGAGTGCAACCCCAACGTCCATCAGGAAGGCGACGCCAGTAACAGCGCAAACATCTCAGTGGCGAAACCACGGAAATTAGGCCCCAGATAACAACAAAGAGCCAGGCAACAACAAAAAGCAAAAAGTGGGAGCCAAAAAGAACAAGAGGAGCAACACCCAGCCGCCAAAGAGAAGTCGACCTGATGCCATATTGGTCAAATGCCGGAGTCCAATATACCAACGTGCTCAAAACTGTATGGACCAATCAAGAACTACAGCAGTATAGAAAGAATATTAGCGAATGAATGAGCCGAATGAGGACATCTGAGGACGAACCCACATCTAAGATGCAGATAGCCGTTCAGGAAGCCGTGGGGAATACTGCAGACGTCAAAACGATCTCTGACAAAGTCCTCATAGAGATACGAGACACACCTGATACGAGGACCTGCCTGCTGTAGCCCCACCGAAACTGAGGAAAAAACACGACGCCTCGAAAATGTGCTTCAACTGTGGATCGAAAGAGTGCACCTGCAAGCCAAAGTGCATTATTTGCAGAAGACCCGAGACCACGAACACTGCACACAGTACCCTTAGCAGGGCTTGCCCGTGGTTCATTAAGGCGTCGCAGACAACATCCAAAAAAACAAGTTCATACAAGTTAACTCGAACCATTGCAGAGCGGCCCAGGACCTCGTCGCCCAAGCCATACGGGAAGAGAACGCTAATCTCGCTATTGTCAGCGAACCTTACCGGCCCAAACATGAATGCATTTGGATGCAGAGCAATGGAGGTGGCGCAGCACTTTAAAGCTGCGGAAGCCCGCCAGCGCAGCTTACCGTATAGTATAGCGGAATATATATATATATATAGCTGCTATATTGCACTCAGCATAGAAATCAACGATTTCGCCGACATACTGGATAACATCACGGACGATTAACGATCCCGTTCGCTAGTTATCATAGAGGGCGATTTCAATGTGTGGTCAGTTGAATTGGGAATCAACAAAACAAGCCAACGTGGGCGCCCCTTGTTGTCGCTACTCAACATATATACTAAATAGTTGATCAGCCTCTATTAATCGAGCACTGTCTATATAGACAGCTGTAAAAAGGTCTCGGAAAGTGGGCCATTTTAAATATTTCCCATAAAAAATGTCAATCCATAGGGCGGTTGCGCTTTCTATTTGCTCATTTAGAGTAGAGGCACAGCGCTCATAAACAAAGTATCAGTCATCATATTTCGCTTGCATGGCTTGCATATCTTGGCTGAGAGCTTTGGGAGAGCGCTCAGACCTTATCCCACAGACTTGGTCTAACCGAACTTTAAGAGTGTAGAGCGACACTACAATATTCGGAAACGAGTTAATTCTTGCCTCGAACTGACTGAGTCTGTCAGTCGAGGCAATGAATTCGCTAAGCGCAATTTTTTCGGTGCTAGAGAATTTGAGACCTGCTGTACGAGTGGCTAGAGGACCGAATACCGAAATTGTCGGACCCTTGGCGGAGATCCTTGAAGAAGTTGAAGTTGAATGGCAACCTTTTATAAGGAAGGATTAAGGAAACTTTTCCGGATTGATGGCGAAGAATCCTTTTTTATCGGAGGGTGTGAAAGTTATGTTGATCTTCTGGGCTGTATTGATGGAACGGAATGTCGTTGCTTACTGCTTTTATCGCTATCAATTGGCTGAGTAGGCCATAAAGAGCCTCGGACTTGGATGACAGTGGAGAAACCGAGAAAATAATTGTATATTTTAATTCAACAATTAAGATTAAATGGATCGATGGAATCGATCCAATTTGCATGTAGTGGTTTTTATTTAATTAAGAGAAAAAAGGCCAAGGAAAACAGAAAAAACGAATAAAAAAAATATTTATTTGATTTAATTAATCGAATGAGATTAATTTTAACGATGGAATCGGGGAAAATGCTGAAAAAAACAAATATAAAATATTTATTAATTAATCAAATTAAATTAATTACAACGATGGAATTTTAAAAAAAAAATACCAAGGAAAACAGAAAAAAACCAATAAAAAATATTTATTTTAATTGATCAAATGAGATCAATTGGAATTATTGCATGCACACAAATATTTATTATAATAAAAAGTATATTAATAAATAACGGAAAATAAAACACAAAAATATTGTGTATATTTATATATATATCTTATTTTAATATGTCATCTAATGTGGATATGGATGTGGAGAGTACAAATAATTTGCAATTACCCAAGTGTAACGAGTACTTAGCAACGAGTACTTAGCAACGAGTACTTCGTAACCAGGTACGTCTGGTACCTTCGCTATTTTGTGTTGCGAGTTATGTTGTTTATTGTTTCATTATAAAACAAAAAACAATAATGCTTCAAAAGCTAATTGCAAGCAATGCAATTGATTGACAGAGGTGTTTTGCTAGTGCCTCGCCTCAGTTTGTGGCACCCAACAGATAGTGAGCGGGTGGTTTTGATATGTGCTTTTTTTTGGTTGTTATGCTTTGTTAATTTTGTAGGAGCTAATATACAACACCCGGGATAATTTATTCAAGAACTATTTATTTTGGATGTCTGTTTTTTACTGCTTGTATATGGAACTATGCGCATATGTCATACCATAAGGTGCAGCAATACGGACAAAAAGTATGTGTTAGCAAATAATATTTATTTATTATTTATATGGATATGGAAACACACAAACAATTTTTATCGAGAGGTTTTTCTCTTTTTGTTATTTTGGGTAACTGGCATTGAGTAATAAATATACAAACGAAGCTTTTGAATCAAAAGCTATTTTTCAAAATACTTGATGCAAGATACCGAGGTTGCAAACACAAATTGCTAACACAGCACGCGGCTTTCTACAGCTACTTCCGCCGTTGCACAAAAATTCAAAGACAACTTCAGAACATTTTCTATAAGAATCAACAACAACCACAATCAAAACAAACGACTCAGCAATGAAAAAAGAACACCACTAGTTCTCTCCTTGCTATCCCTTGTTGGTTTGAGGCTACAGCCTATAGCTTCTGCACTCTTCTAAGCACTGCTATGCCTATAATTCGCAGTCACAAAGTCATGTCTTCTTCTTCTCGCTTTCAACATGCAGGCAGCCAGGCAGATTTTTATAATTTTTCATTTCCGACCAGCAAAGCACTCTTTCTCAATATATATTATTCCAACTATTGATCAGCACTGAAACCAAATACCACTAACCTTCTTTTATAACATTTTTAATCCAATGTCTGAGAAAAATATAATTTCGTATTTAGTGTGCAACTATTTGTACAATCAATTATAATTTTTTTCTTTAAAAATTCAATAATAAGTTTATCAATGCCTCGACGCGCCAAATAGTTATTGGGATATGTGTCTCATCTCACACATTTTGGTAAAAAATCTGCAAGTATGTGTCTGCCAATACAAGGTTGACTGACAGCTCTTGAGCACTCCAGTGCCAGTCCTGTGAACTGGGATTGCCTTCTAGTTTACCTGTGCGCCTCTAAGCTACCCAAGCTTGCAAACGCAAGATCAAACACTAGAAATAAAGCTCTTTTACCATAGGAAGCAACAAGAAATCAGCTGCAGAACAACAAAAGTGCGGATGAAACCCCATTTTTTAGTTGTCGTCTGTTTTGATCGCTGAAAAGTTGGTACAAGATTTCGGGGACATAGGAAACTCAGTGCAAAGAAAAGGGACAAATATTGTCACTGTGTTTGTTGCTGGTTTGTATGTAATTCCTACAAGGCAGCGCGTAGAAACAACAAAAACACAATTTGGACACTAAATTGTTGTTGCAGAATTGAGTCCCGGCTCACGTAGGTAGAAAATTTAAATGCTTTTGTGAGTTCTGAATTAAACAGCAACACCAATGCGTACCTGCAGGGTGCTCCGCTACGTGTCCGACGGTCCCTTGGCTCAAGCACCAATCTGATGATCTGCTCCGAGTGTGGATATAGGGAGAGGGAAATCATTTTTCTATGTGCTTTCTCTCTATCACACTACTCCAACTAGAGGAAAATGTCGCCGACCACAAAAATTAATTTCTCACGACGAGAATGCGAAAATCAAACAGACCATCTGTTCCAATCAAATTAGCTGATGCCAGTGCAGCAAGTTGCAGTGCGATCCAAGACACTTTACCCAGCACGGCGGTAATGGCGCTGCAGATCTTGGCCACTCTACTAACCGTTACCAAAGATAGATGGCGCTGCCAATTGTTATCGGGACACACACCACCTGTAAAGCGCGAAACATTGCATAACCACAAGGCGCAAAACTTAATATTAACTGATATGCAAATCAAGGCATTTTCAGAATTAAGAGTCTCAGTTCTCCCAGGGGAAAAGGTACATAAGGGCACGGAAACGACCAATGGCCAACCTCGCCACGCTTGTAGTGTACCTAAAGAGGGCTTTGGTGACCGAGTCGGAGCGGTATAACTGCCAACGGCTAAGCTCTAAGGGAAACCTTGAGCCACCGCGCGACCCCTGCGTATACTTGATTGCACCTCACACACAAATCCACCAAGCGTGTGCTTCACATTGAACGGCTTGGTGGTCAGCGTCTGCGCCGAATCACCCGGTAGTATACCTAAACCAGGCAGCTACTATAAACTGCAAAAGCCTGGCAGTAGGCATAAAGTGCAACATATGGAAAGGAATGGATTGTTTTGACGAAACTACTCCAGGTGGCAGTCACACATGTGAAAATCCACCCGTGGGACAGTCCACGGTCGATTCACGGATTCTGGAGGCCCAACAACTGTTCCCAACCAAACTACTACGATGGTAGCACACTTGGCTAGCGTAGCGGACAATGCGACTAGCAACATTACAGGACCAACAACAGAAATGTATCCCTTCCGCAAAAATGCGAAGATGGCAAGGACCCTCTGCACAGCAAGGCTGGAGACGCGGCCAACGGCACGCCGGCCGCGCTTCATGCGAAGCAGAGAAATATGTAGTTCCCCAAACGCAATAAGCGACCGCCCAGAGAAAAAACCAAAAGGGCATAGCGTGGGCACCACCACACCTCTCCTTGAGTTGGAAGCAAAAAAATAGCTGTGCGCCATATCAACCAGGGTATGAAAGATGATCTTGCCAAGATGAAGGAGATTCATAAAGCAACCACAGCACAATCACCAAGTGAGCAATCCGCACAGCAATATTGCCAGGATAGCATGCATGTACAGCCATGCGCGCCGGCTAAAGCACATAGCACTAGCAGTTAAAGTGCAGTGCAAGCTTCCCCGGCACTACTGCAATCACGGAGAAAAAACCCCGATAGACAAGCCGGTGCGGAGTGCAACCCCAACGTCCATCAGGAAGGCGACGCCAGTAACAGCGCGAGCATCTCAGTGGCGAAACCACGGAAATTAGGCCCCAGATAACAACAAAGAGCCAGGCAACATCAAATGGCAAAAAGTGGGAGCCAAAAAGAACAAGAGGAGCAACACCCAGCCGCCAAAGAGAAGTCGACCTGATGCCATATCGGTCAAATGCCGGAGTCCAATATACCAACGTGCTCAAAACTGTATGGACCAATCAAGAACTACAGCAGTATAGAAAGAATATAAGCGAATGAATGAGCCGAATGAGGACATCTGAGGACGAACCCACATCTAAGATGCAGAAAGCCGTTCAGGAAGCCGTGGGGAATACTGCAGACGTCAAAACGATCTCTGACAAAGTCCTATTAGAGATACGAGACATACCGGAATGGTCAATCAGCGACGACGTGCTTAGAGCCGTATTTGCAGTAACCGAAGAGGACTTGCCTGCTGTAGCCCCACCGAAACTGAGGAAAAAACACGACGCCTCGAAAGTGTGCTTCAACTGTGGATCGAAAGAGTGCACCTGCAAGCCAAAGTGCATTATTTGCAGAAGACCCGAGACCACGAACACTGCACACAATACCCTTAGCAGGGCTTGCCCGTGGTTCATTAAAGCGTCGCAGACAACAGCCAAAAAACAAGTTCATACAAGTTAACTCGAACCATTGCAGAGCGGCCCAGGACCTCGTCGCCCAAGCCATACGGGAAGAGAACGCTAATCTCGCTATTGTCAGCGAACCTTACCGGCCCAAACATGAATGCATTTGGATGCAGAGCAATGGAGGTGGCGCAGCACTTTAAAGCTGCGGAAGCCCGCCAGCGCAGCTTACCGTATAGTATAGCGGAATATATATATATATATATAGCTGCTATATTGCACTCAGTATAGAAATCAACGAGTTCGCCGACATACTGGATAACATCACGGACGATTAACGATCCCGTTCGCTAGTTATCATAGAGGGCGATTTCAATGTGTGGTCAGTTGAATTGGGAATCAGCAAAACAAGCCAACGTGGGCGCCTCTTGTTGTCGCTACTCAACATATATACTAAATAGTTGATCAGCCTCTATTAATCGAGCATTGTCTATATAGACAGCTGTCAAAAGGTCTCGGAAAGTGGGCCATTTTAAATATTTCCCATAAAAAATGTCAATCCATAGGGCGGTTGCGCTTTCTATTTGCTCATTAAGAGTAGAGGCACAGCGCTCATAAACAAAGTATCAGTGATCATATTTCGCTTGCATGGCTTGCATATCTTGGCTGAGAGCTTTGGGAGAGCGCTCAGACCTTATCCCACAGACTTGGTCTAACCGAACTTTAAGAGTGTAGAGCGACACTACAAGATTCGGAAACGAGTTAATTCTTGCCTCGAACTGACTGAGTCTGTCAGTCGAGGCAATGAATTCGCTAAGCGCAATTTTTTGGGTGCTAGAGAATTTGAGACCTGCTGTACGAGTGGCTAGAGGACCGAATACCGAAATTGTCGGACCCTTGGCGGAGATCCTTGAAGAAGTTGAAGTTGAATGGCAACCTTTTATAAGGAAGGATTAAGGAAACTTTTCCGGATTGATGGCGAAGAATCCTTTTTTATCGGAGGGTGTGAAAGTTATGTTGATCTTCTGGGCTGTATTGATGGAACGGAATGTCGTTGCTTACTGCTTTTATCGCTATCAATTGGCTGAGTAGGCCATAAAGAGCCTCGGACTTGGATGACAGTGGAGAAACCGAGAAAATAATTGTTTATTTTAATTAAACAATTAAGATTAAATGGAACGATGGAATCGATCCAATTTGCATGTAGTGGTTTTTATTTAATTAAAAGAAAAAAGGCCAAGGAAAACAGAAAAAACGAATAAAAAAAATATTTATTTGATTTAATTAATCGAATGAGATTAATTTTAACGATGGAATCGGGACAAATGCAGAAAAAAACAAATATAAAATATTTATTCGAAATGAAATTAATTACAACGATGGAATTTAAAAAAAAAATACCAAGGAAAACAGAAAATAACCAATAAAAAATATTTATTTTAATTGATCAAATGAGATCAATTGGAATTATTGCATGCACACAAATATTTATTATAATAAAAAGTATATTAATAAATAACGGAAAATAAAACACAAAAATATTGTGTATATATATATATATCTTATTTTAATATGTCATCTAATGTGGATATGGATGTGGAGAGTACAAATAATTTGCAATTACCCAAGTGTAACGAGTACTTCGTAACCAGGTACGTCTGGTACCTTCGCTATTTTGTGTTGAGATTTATGTTGTTTATTGTTTCATTATAAAACAAAAAACAATAATGCGTCAAAGTCTAATTGCAAGCAATGCAATTGATTGACAGAGGTGTTTTGCTAGTGCCTCGCCTCAGTTTGTGGCACCCAACAGATAGTGAGCGGGTGGTTTTGATATGTGCTTTTTTTTTTGGTTGGTATGCTTTGGTTATTTTGTAGGAGCTAATATACAACACCCGGGCTAATTTATTCAAGAACTATTTATTTTGGATGTCTGTTTTTTACTGCTTGTATATGGAACTATGCGCATATGTCTTACCATAAGGTGCAGCAATACGGACAAAAAGTATGTGTTAGCAAATAATATTTATTTATTATTTATATGGATATGGAAACACACAAACAATTTTTAGCGAGAGGTTTTTCTCTTTTTGTTATTTTGGGTAACTGGCATTGAGTAATAAATATACAAACGAAGCTTTTGAATCAAAAGCTATTTTTCAAAATACTTGATGCAAGATACCGAGGTTGCAAACACAAATTGCTAACGCAGCACGCGGCTTTCTACAGCTACTTCCGCCGTTGCACAAAAATTCAAAGACAACTTCAGAACATTTTCTATAAGAATCAACAACAACCACAATCAAAACAAACGACTCAGCAATGAAAAAAGCACACCACTAGTTCTCTCCTTGCTATCCCTTTTTGGTTTGAGGCTACAGCCTATAGCTTCTGCACTCTTCTGACTCATTATTGTCGTTTCTAAGCACTGCTATGCCTATAATTCGCAGTCACAAAGTCATGTCTTCTTCTTATCGCTTTCAACTTGCAGGCAGCCAGGCAGATTTTTATAATTTTTCATTTCCGACCAGCAAAGCACTCTTTCTCAATATATATTATTCCAACTATTGATCAGCACTGTAACCAAATACCACTAACCTTCTTTTATAACATTTTTAATCCAATGTCTGAGAAAAATATAATTTCGTATTTAGTGTGCAACTATTTGTACAATCAATTATAATTTTTTTCTTTTAAAATTCAATAATAAGGGTATCAATGCCTCGACGCGCCAAATAGTTATTGGCATGTGTGTCTCATCTCACATATTTTGGTAAAAAAATCTGCAAGTATGCGTCTGCCAATACAAGGTTGCCTGACAGCTCTTGAGCACTCCAGTGCCAGTGCGCATAAGTCCTGTGAACTGGGATTGCCTTCTAGTTTACCTGTGCGCCTCTAAGCTACCCAAGCCTGCAAACGCAAGATCAAACACTAGAAATAAAGCTCTTTTACCATAGGAAGCAACAACAAATCAGCTGCAGAACAACAAAAGTGCGGATGAAACCCCATTTTTTAGTTGTCGTCTGTTTTGATCGCTGAAAAGTTGGTACAAGATTTTGGGGACATAGGAAACTCAGTGCAAAGAAAAGGGACAAATATTGTCACTGTGTTTGTTGCTGGTTTGTATGTAATTCCTACAAGGCAGCGCGTAGAAACAACAAAAACACAATTTGGACACTAAATTGTTGTTGCAGAATTGAGTCCCGGCTCACGTAGGTAGAAAATTTAAATGCTTTTGTGAGTTCTGAATTAAACAGCAACACCAATGCGTACCTGCAGGGTGCTCCGCTACGTGTCCGACGGTCCCTTGGCTCAAGCACCAATCTGATGATCCGAGTGTGGATATAGGGAGAGGGAAAGCATTTTTCTATGTGCTTTCTCTCTATCACACTACTCCAACTAGAGGAAAATGTCGCCGACCACAAAAATTAATTTCTCACGACGAGAATGCGAAAATCAAACAGACCATCTGTTCCAATCAAATCAGCTGATGCCAGTGCAGCAAGTTGCAATGCGATCCAAGACACTTTACCCAGCACGGCGGTAATGGCGCTGCAGATCTTGGCCACTCTGCTAACTAACTACTTACCAAAGATAGATGGCGCTGCCAATTGTTATCGGGACACACACCACCTGTAAAGCGCGAAACATTGCATAACCACAAGGCGCAAAACTTAATATTAACTGATATGCAAATCAAGGCATTTTCAGAATTAACAGTCTCAGTTCTCCCAGGGGAAAAGGTACATAAGGGCACGGAAACGACCTAAAGAGGGCTTTGGTGACCGAGTCGGAGCGGTATAACTGCCAACGGCTAAGCGCTGAGGGAAACCTTGAGCCACCGCGGGACCCCTGCGTATACTTGATTGCACCTCGCACACACAAATCCACCAAGCGTGTGGTTCACATTGAACGGCTTGGTGGTCAGCGTCTGCGCTGAACCACCCGGTAGTATACCTAAACCAGGCAGCTAATATAAATTGCAAAAGCCTGGCAGTAGGCATAAAGTGAAACATATGGAAAGGAATGGATTGTTTTGACGAAACTACTCCAGGTGGCAGTCACACATGTGAAAATCCACCCGTGGGACAGTCCACGGTCGGTTCACGGATTCTGGAGGCCCAACAACTGTTCCCAACCAAACTACTACGATGGTAGCACACTTGGCTAGCGTAGCGGACAATGCGACTAGCAACATTACAGGACCAACAACAGAAATGTATCCCTTCCGCAAAAATGCGAAGATGGCAAGGACCCTCTGCACAGCAAGGCTGGAGACGCGGCCAACGGCACGCCGGCCGCGCTTCATGCGAAGCAGGGATATATGTAGTTCCCCAAACGCAACAAGCGACCGCCCAGAGAAAAAACCAAAAGGGCATAGCGTGGGCACCACCACACCTCTCCTTGAGTTGGAAGCAAAAAAATAGCTGTGCGCCATATCAACCAGGGTATGAAAGATGATCTTGCCAAGATGAAGGAGATCCATAAAGCAACCACAGCACAATCACCAAGTGAGCAATCCGCACAGCAATATTGCCAGGATAGCATGCATGTACAGCCATGCGCGCCGGCTATAGCACATAGCACTAGCAGTTAAAGTGCAGTGAAAACTTCCCCGGCACTACTGCCATCACGGAGAAAAAACTCCGATAGACAAGCCGGTGCGGAGTGCAACGCCAACGTCCATCAGGAAGGCGACGCCAGTAACAGCGCAAACATCTCAGTGGCGAAACCACGGAAATTAGGCCCCAGATAACAACAAAGAGCCAGGCAACATCAAATGGCAAAAAGTGGGAGCCAAAAAGAACAAGAGGAGCAACACCCAGCCGCCAAAGAGAAGTCGACCTGATGCCATATTGGTCAAATGCCGGAGTCCAATATACCAACGTGCTCAAAACTGTATGGACCAATCAAGAACTACAGCAGTATAGAAAGAATATAAGCGAATGAATGAGCCGAATGAGGACATCTGAGGACGAACCCACATCTAAGATGCAGAAAGCCGTTTAGGAAGCCGTGGGGAATACTGCAGACGTCAAAACGATCTCTGACAAAGTCCTATTAGAGATACGAGACATACCGGAATGGTCAATCAGCGACGACGTGCTTAGAGCCGTATTTGCAGTAACCGAAGAGGACCTGCCTGCTGTAGCCCCACCGAAACTGAGGAAAAAACACGACGCCTCGAAAGTGTGCTTCAACTGTGGATCGAAAGAGTGCACCTGCAAGCCAAAGTGCATTATTTGCAGAAGACCCGAGACTACGAACACTGCACACAATACCCTTAGCAGGGCTTGCCCGTGGTTCATTAAGGCGTCGCAGACAACAGCCAAAAAAACAAGTTCATACAAGTTAACTCGAACCATTGCAGAGCGGCCCAGGACCTCGTCGCCCAAGCCATACGGGAAGAGAACGCAAATCTCGCTATTGTCAGCGAACTATACCGGCCCAAACATGAATGCATTTGGATGCAGAGCAATGGAGGTGGCGCAGCACTTTAAAGCTGCGGAAGCCCGCCAGCGCAGCTTACCGTATAGTATATCGGAATATATATATATATATATAGCTGCTATATTGCACTCAGTATAGAAATCAACGAGTTCGCCGACATACTGGATAACATCACGGACGATTACCGATCCCGTTCGCTAGTTATCATAGAGGGCGATTTCAATGTGTGGTCAGTTGAATTGGGAATCAGCAAAACAAGCCAACGTGGGCGCCTCTTGTTGTCGCTACTCAACATATATACTAAATAGTTGATCAGCCTCTATTAATCGAGCATTGTCTATATAGACAGCTGTCAAAAGGTCTCGGAAAGTGGGCCATTTTAAATATTTCCCATAAAAATGTCAATCCTTTGGCGGTTGCGCTTTCTATTTGCTCATTAAGAGTAGAGGCACAGCGCTCATAAACAAAGTATCAGTGATCATATTTCGCTTGCATGGCTTGCATATCTTGGCTGAGAGCTTTGGGAGAGCGCTCAGACCTTATCCCACAGACTTGGTCTAACCGAACTTTAAGAGTGTAGAGCGACACTACAAGATTCGGAAACGAGTTAATTCTTGCCTCGAACTGACTGAGTCTGTCAGTCGAGGCAATGAATTCGCTAAGCGCAATTTTTTGGGTGCTAGAGAATTTGAGACCTGCTGTACGAGTGGCTAGAGGACCGAATACCGAAATTGTCGGACCCTTGGCGGAGATCCTTGAAGAAGTTGAAGTTGAATGGCAACCTTTTATAAGGAAGGATTAAGGAAACTTTTCCGGATTGATGGCGAAGAATCCTTTTTTATCGGAGGGTGTGAAAGTTATGTTGATCTTCTGGGCTGTATTGATGGAACGGAATGTCGTTGCTTACTGCTTTTATCGCTATCAACTGGCTGAGTAGGCCATAAAGAGCCTCGGACTTGGATGACAGTGGAGAAACCGAGAAAATAATTGTTTATTTTAATTAAACAATTAAGATTAAATGGATCGATGGAATCGATCCAATTTGCATGTAGTGGTTTTTATTAAATTAAAAGAAAAAAGGCCAAGGAAAACAGAAAAAACGAATAAAAAAAATATTTATTTGATTTAATTAATCGAATGAGATTAATTTTAACGATGGAATCGGGACAAATGCAGAAAAAAAAACAAATATAAAATATTTATTCGAAATGAAATTAATTACAACGATGGAATTTAAAAAAAAAAATACCAAGGAAAACAGAAAATAACCAATAAAAAATATTTATTTTAATTGATCAAATGAGATCAATTGGAATTATTGCATGCACGCAAATATTTATTATAATAAAAAGTATATTAATAAATAACGGAAAATAAAACACAAAAATATTGTGTATTTTGAAATATGGAAAGGTCGCCAGAACCTTCAATAAATTGTGTATATATATATATATCTTATTTTAATATGTCATCTAATGTGGATATGGATGTGGAGAGTACAAATAATTTGCAATTACCCAAGTGTAACGAGTACTTAGCAACGAGTACTTCGTAACCAGGTACGTCTGGTACCTTCGCTATTTTGTGTTGAGATTTATGTTGTTTATTGTTTCATTATAAAACAAAAAACAATAATGCGTCAAAGTCTAATTGCAAGCAATGCAATTGATTGACAGAGGTGTTTTGCTAGTGCCTCGCCTCAGTTTGTGGCACCCAACAGATAGTGAGCGGGTGGTTTTGATATGTGCTTTTTTTTTTGGTTGGTATGCTTTGGTTATTTTGTAGGAGCTAATATACAACACCCGGGCTAATTTATTCAAGAACTATTTATTTTGGATGTCTGTTTTTTACTGCTTGTATATGGAACTATGCGCATATGTCTTACCATAAGGTGCAGCAATACGGACAAAAAGTATGTGTTAGCAAATAATATTTATTTATTATTTATATGGATATGGAAACACACAAACAATTTTTAGCGAGAGGTTTTTCTCTTTTTGTTATTTTGGGTAACTGGCATTGAGTAATAAATATACAAACGAAGCTTTTGAATCAAAAGCTATTTTTCAAAATACTTGATGCATGATACCGAGGTTGCAAACACAAATTGCTAACACAGCACGCGGCTTTCTACAGCTACTTCCGCCGTTGCACAAAAATTCAAAGACAACTTCAGAACATTTTCTATAAGAATCAACAACAACCACAATCAAAACAAACGACTCAGCAATGAAAAAAGCACACCACTAGCTCTCTCCTTGCTATCCCTTTTTGGTTTGAGGCTACAGCCTATAGCTTCTGCACTCTTCTGACTCATTATTGTCGTTTCTAAGCACTGCTATGCCTATAATTCGCAGTCACAAAGTCATGTCTTCTTCTTATCGCTTTCAACTTGCAGGCAGCCAGGCAGATTTTTATAATTTTTCATTTCCGACCAGCAAAGCACTCTTTCTCAATATATATTATTCCAACTATTGATCAGCACTGTAACCAAATACCACTAACCTTCTTTTATAACATTTTTAATCCAATGTCTGAGAAAAATATAATTTCGTATGTGTGCAACTATTTGTACAATCAATTATAATTTTTTTCTTTAAAAATTCAATAATAAGGGTATCAATGCCTCGACGCGCCAAATAGTTATTGGCATGTGTGTCTCATCTCACATATTTTGGTAAAAAATCTGCAAGTATGCGTCTGCCAATACAAGGTTGCCTGACAGCTCTTGAGCACTCCAGTGCCAGTGCGCATAAGTCCTGTGAACTGGGATTGCCTTCTAGTTTACCTGTGCGCCTCTAAGCTACCCAAGCTTGCAAACGCAAGATCAAACACTAGAAATAAAGCTCTTTTACCATAGGAAGCAACAACAAATCAGCTGCAGAACAACAAAAGTGCGGATGAAACCCCATTTTTTAGTTGTCGTCTGTTTTGATCGCTGAAAAGTTGGTACAAGATTTTGGGGACATAGGAAACTCAGTGCAAAGAAAAGGGACAAATATTGTCACTGTGTTTGTTGCTGGTTTGTATGTAATTCCTACAAGGCAGCGCGTAGAAACAACAAAAACACAATTTGGACACTAAATTGTTGTTGCAGAATTGAGTCCCGGCTCACGTAGGTAGAAAATTTAAATGCTTTTGTGAGTTCTGAATTAAACAGCAACACCAATGCGTACCTGCAGGGTGCTCCGCTACGTGTCCGACGGTCCCTTGGCTCAAGCACCAATCTGATGATCTGCTCCGAGTGTGGATATAGGGAGAGGGAAAGCATTTTTCTATGTGCTTTCTCTCTATCACACTACTCCAACTAGAGGAAAATGTCGCCGACCACAAAAATTAATTTCTCACGACGAGAATGCGAAAATCAAACAGACCATCTGTTCCAATCAAATCAGCTGATGCCAGTGCAGCAAGTTGCAATGCGATCCAAGACACTTTACCCAGCACGGCGGTAATGGCGCTGCAGATCTTGGCCACTCTACTAACTAACTACTTACCAAAGATAGATGGCGCTGCCAATTGTTATCGGGACACACACCACCTGTAAAGCGCGAAACATTGCATAACCACAAGGCGCAAAACTTAATATTAACTGATATGCAAATCAAGGCATTTTCAGAATTAACAGTCTCAGTTCTCCCAGGGGAAAAGGTACATAAGGGCACGGAAACGACCAATGGCCAACCTCGCCACGCTTGTAGTGTATCAAAGAGGGCTTTGGTGACCGAGTCGGAGCGGTATAACTGCCAACGGCTAAGCTCTAAGGGAAACCTTGAGCCACCGCGCGACCCCTGCGTATACTTGATTGCACCTCACACACAAATCCACCAAGCGTGTGCTTCACATTGAACGGCTTGGTGGTCAGCGTCTGCGCCGAATCACCCGGTAGTATACCTAAACCAGGCAGCTAGTATAAATTGCAAAAGCCTGGCAGTAGGCATAAAGTGAAACATATGGAAAGGAATGGATTGTTTTGACGAAACTACTCCAGGTGGCAGTCACACATGTGAAAATCCACCCGTGGGACAGTCCACGGTCGATTCACGGATTCTGGAGGCCCAACAACTGTTCCCAACCAAACTACTACGATGGTAGCACACTTGGCTAGCGTAGCGGACAATGCGACTAGCAACATTACAGGACCAACAACAGAAATGTATCCCTTCCGCAAAAATGCGAAGATGGCAAGGACCCTCTGCACAGCAAGGCTGGAGACGCGGCCAACGGCACGCCGGCCGCGCTTCATGCGAAGCAGGGATATATGTAGTTCCCCAAACGCAACAAGCGACCGCCCAGAGAAAAAACCAAAAGGGCATAGCGTGGGCACCACCACACCTCTCCTTGAGTTGGAAGCAAAAAAATAGCTGTGCGCCATATCAACCAGGGTATGAAAGATGATCTTGCCAAGATGAAGGAGATCCATAAAGCAACCACAGCACAATCACCAAGTAAGCAATCCGCACAGCAATATTGCCAGGATAGCATGCATGTACAGCCATGCGCGCCGGCTATAGCACATAGCACTAGCAGTTAAAGTGCAGTGAAAACTTCCCCGGCACTACTGCCATCACGGAGAAAAAACCCCGATAGACAAGCCGGTGCGGAGTGCAACCCCAACGTCCATCAGGAAGGCGACGCCAGTAACTGCGCAAACATCTCAGTGGCGAAACCACGGAAATTAGGCCCCAGATAACAACAAAGAGCCAGGCAACATCAAATGGCAAAAAGTGGGAGCCAAAAAGAACAAGAGGAGCAACACCCAGCCGCCAAAGAGAAGTCGACCTGATGCCATATTGGTCAAATGCCGGAGTCCAATATACCAACGTGCTCAAAACTGTATGGACCAATCAAGAACTACAGCAGTATAGAAAGAATATTAGCGAATGAATGAGCCGAATGAGGACATCTGAGGACGAACCCACATCTAAGATGCAGATAGCCGTTCAGGAAGCCGTGGGGAATACTGCAGACGTCAAAACGATCTCTGACAAAGTCCTCATAGAGATACGAGACATACCTGATACGAGGACCTGCCTGCTGTAGCCCCACCGAAACTGAGGAAAAAACACGACGCCTCGAAAATGTGCTTCAACTGTGCATCGAAAGAGTGCACCTGCAAGCCAAAGTGCATAAATTGCAGTAGACCTGAGACCACGAACACTGCACACAGTACCCTTAGCAGGGCTTGCCCGTGGTGCATTAAGGCATCGCAGACAACAGCCAAAAAAATAAGTTCATACAAGTTAACTCGAACCATTGCAGAGCGGCCCAGGACCTCGTCGCCCAAGCCATACGGGAAGAGAACGCTAATCTCGCTATTGTCAGCGAACCTTACCGGCCCAAACATGAATGCATTTGGATGCAGAGCAATGGAGGTGGCGCAGCACTTTAAAGCTGCGGAAGCCCGCCAGCGCAGCTTACCGTATAGTATAGCGGAATATATATATATATATAATATAGCTGCTTTATTGCACTCAGCATAGAAATCAACGATTTCGCCGACATACTGGATAACATCACGGACGATTAACGATCCCGTTCGCTAGTTATCATAGAGGGCGATTTCAATGTGTGGTCAGTTGAATTGGGAATCAGCAAAACAAGCCAACGTGGGCGCCTCTTATTGTCGCTACTCAACATATATACTAAATAGTTGATCAGCCTCTATTAATCGAGCACTGTCTATATAGACAGCTGTAAAAAGGTCTCGGAAAGTGGGCCATTTTAAATATTTCCCATAAAAAATGTCAATCCATAGGGCGGTTGCGCTTTCTATTTGCTCATTAAGAGTAGAGGCACAGCGCTCATAAACAAAGTATCAGTAATCATATTTCGCTTGCATGGCTTGCATATCTTGGCTGAGAGCTTTGGGAGAGCGCTCAGACCTTATCCCACAGACTTGGTCTAACCGAACTTTAAGAGTGTAGAGCGACACTACAAGATTCGGAAACGAGTTAATTCTTGCCTCGAACTGACTGAGTCTGTCAGTCGAGGCAATGAATTCGCTAAGCGCAATTTTTTGGGTGCTAGAGAATTTGAGACCTGCTGTACGAGTGGCTAGAGGACCGAATACCGAAATTGTCGGACCCTTGGCGGAGATCCTTGAAGAAGTTGAAGTTGAATGGCAACCTTTTATAAGGAAGGATTAAGGAAACTTTTCCGGATGGATGGCGAAGAATCCTTTTTTATCGGAGGGTGTGAAAGTTATGTTGATCTTCTGGGCTGTATTGATGGAACGGAATGTCGTTGCTTACTGCTTTTATCGCTATCAATTGGCTGAGTAGGCCATAAAGAGCCTCGGACTTGGATGACAGTGGAGAAACCGAGAAAATAATTGTATATTTTAATTAAACAATTAAGATTAAATGGATCGATGGAATCGATCCAATTTGCATGTAGTGGTTTTTATTTAATTAAAAGAAAAAAAGCCAAGGAAAACAGAAAAAACGAATAAAAAAAATATTTATTTGATTTAATTAATCGAATGAGATTAATTTTAACGATGGAATCGGGGAAAATGCAGAAAAAAACAAATATAAAATATTTATTCGATTTAATTAATCAAATGAAATTAATTACAATGATGGAATTTAAAAAAAAAAAATACCAAGGAAAACAGAAAAAAACCAATAAAAAATATTTATTTTAATTGATCAAATGAGATCAATTGGAATTATTGCATGCACACAAATATTTATTATAATAAAAAGTATATTAATAAATAACGGAAAATAAAACACAAAAATATTGTGTATATTTATATATATATCTTATTTTAATATGTCATCTAATGTGGATATGGATGTGGAGAGTACAAATAATTTGCAATTACCCAAGTGTAACGAGTACTTAGCAACGAGTACTTCGCAACGAGTACTTCGTAACCAGGTACGTCTGGTACCTTCGCTATTTTGTGTTGCGAGTTATGTTGTTTATTGTTTCATTATAAAACAAAAAACAATAATGCGTCAAAGTCTAATTGCAAGCAATGCAATTGATTGACAGAGGTGTTTTGCTAGTGCCTCGCCTCAGTTTGTGGCACCCAACAGATAGTGAGCGGGTGGTTTTGATATGTGCTTTTTTTTGGTTGTTATGCTTTGTTAATTTTGTAGGAGCTAATATACAACACCCGGGATAATTTATTCAAGAACTATTTATTTTGGATGTCTGTTTTTTACTGCTTGTATATGGAACTATGCGCATATGTCATACCATAAGGTGCAGCAATACGGACAAAAAGTATGTGTTAGCAAATAATATTTATTTATTATTTATATGGATATGGAAACACACAAACAATTTTTATCGAGAGGTTTTTCTCTTTTTGTTATTTTGGGTAACTGGCATTGAGTAATAAATATACAAAGGAAGCTTTTGAATCAAAAGCTATTTTTCAAAATACTTGATGCAAGATACCGAGGTTGCAAACACAAATTGCTAACACAGCACGCGGCTTTCTACAGCTACTTCCGCCGTTGCACAAAAATTCAAAGACAACTTCAGAACATTTTCTATAAGAATCAACAACAAACACAATCAAAACAAACGACTCAGCAATGAAAGAAGCACACCACTAGTTCTCTCCTTGCTATCCCTTGTTGGTTTGAGGCTACAGCCTATAGCTTCTGCACTCTTCTGACTCATTATTGTGGTTTCTAAGCACTGCTATGCCTATAATTCGCAGTCACAAAGTCATGTCTTCTTCTTCTCGCTTTCAACTTGCAGGCAGCCTGGCAGAATTTTATAATTTTTCATTTCCGACCAGCAAAGCACTCTTTCTCAATATATATTATTCCAACTATTGATCAGCACTGAAACCAAATACCACTAACCTTCTTTTATAACATTTTTAATCCAATGTCTGAGAAAAATATAATTTCGTATTTAGTGTGCAACTATTTGTACAATCAATTATAATTTTTTTCTTTAAAAATTCAATAATAAGTTTATCAATGCCTCGACGCGCCAAATAGTTATTGGGATGTGTGTCTCATCTCACACATTTTGGTAAAAAATCTGCAAGTATGTGTCTGCCAATACAAGGTTGACTGACAGCTCTTGAGCACTCCAGTGCCAGTCCTGTGAACTGGGATTGCCTTCTAGTTTACCTGTGCGCCTCTAAGCTACCCAAGCTTGCAAACGCAAGATCAAACACTAGAAATAAAGCTCTTTTACCATAGGAAGCAACAACAAATCAGCTGCAGAACAACAAAAGTGCGGATGAAACCCCATTTTTTAGTTGTCGTCTGTTTTGATCGCTGAAAAGTTGGTACAAGATTTCGGGGACATAGGAAACTCAGTGCAAAGAAAAGGGACAAATATTGTCACTGTGTTTGTTGCTGGTTTGTATGTAATTCCTACAAGGCAGCGCGTAGAAACAACAAAAACACAATTTGGACACTAAATTGTTGTTGCAGAATTGAGTCCCGGCTCACGTAGGTAGAAAATTTAAATGCTTTTGTGAGTTCTGAATTAAACAGCAACACCAATGCGTACCTGCAGGGTGCTCCGCTACGTGTCCGACGGTCCCTTGGCTCAAGCACCAATCTGATGATCTGCTCCGAGTGTGGATATAGGGAGAGGGAAATCATTTTTCTATGTGCTTTCTCTCTATCACACTACTCCAACTAGAGGAAAATGTCGCCGACCACAAAAATTAATTTCTCACGACGAGAATGCGAAAATCAAACAGACCATCTGTTCCAATCAAATTAGCTGATGCCAGTGCAGCAAGTTGCAGTGCGATCCAAGACACTTTACCCAGCACGGCGGTAATGGCGCTGCAGATCTTGGCCACTCTACTAAGCGTTACCAAAGATAGATGGCGCTGCCAATTGTTATCGGGACACACACCACCTGTAAAGCGCGAAACATTGCATAACTACAAGGCGCAAAACTTAATATTAACTGATATGCAAATCAAGGCATTTTCAGAATTAAGAGTCTCAGTTCTCCCAGGGGAAAAGGTACATAAGGGCACGGAAACGACCAATGGCCAACCTCGCCACGCTTGTAGTGTACCTAAAGAGGGCTTTGGTGACCGAGTCGGAGCGGTATAACTGCCAACGGCTAAGCTCTAAGGGAAACCTTGAGCCACCGCGCGACCCCTGCGTATACTTGATTGCACCTCACACACAAATCCACCAAGCGTGTGCTTCACATTGAACGGCTTGGTGGTCAGCGTCTGCGCCGAATCACCCGGTAGTATACCTAAACCAGGCAGCTACTATAAACTGCAAAAGCCTGGCAGTAGGCATAAAGTGCAACATATGGAAAGGAATGGATTGTTTTGACGAAACTACTCCAGGTGGCAGTCACACATGTGAAAATCCACCCATGGGACAGTCCACGGTCGATTCACGGATTCTGGAGGCCCAACAACTGTTCCCAACCAAACTACTACGATGGTAGCACACTTGGCTAGCGTAGCGGACAATGCGACTAGCAACATTACAGGACCAACAACAGAAATGTATCCCTTCCGCAAAAATGCGAAGATGGCAAGGACCCTCTGCACAGCAAGGCTGGAGACGCGGCCAACGGCACGCCGGCCGCGCTTCATGCGAAGCAGGGATATATGTAGTTCCCCAAACGCAACAAGCGACCGCCCAGAGAAAAAACCAAAAGGGCATAGCGTGGGCACCACCACACCTCTCCTTGAGTTGGAAGCAAAAAAATAGCTGTGCGCCATATCAACCAGGGTATGAAAGATGATCTTGCCAAGATGAAGGAGATCCATAAAGCAACCACAGCACAATCACCAAGTGAGCAATCCGCACAGCAATATTGCCAGGATAGCATGCATGTACAGCCATGCGCGCCGGCTGTAGCACATAGCACTAGCAGTTAAAGTGCAGTGCAAACTTCTCCGGCACTACTGCCATCACGGAGAAAAAACTCCGATAGACAAGCCGGTGCGGAGTGCAACCCCAACGTCCATCAGGAAGGCGACGCCAGTAACAGCGCGAACATCTCAGTGGCGAAACCACGGAAATTAGGCCCCAGATAACAACAAAGAGCCAGGCAACAACAAAAAGCAAAAAGTGGGAGCCAAAAAGAACAAGAGGAGCAACACCCAGCCGCCAAAGAGAAGTCGACCTGATGCCATATTGGTCAAATGCCGGAGTCCAATATACCAACGTGCTCAAAACTGTATGGACCAATCAAGAACTACAGCAGTATAGAAAGAATATTAGCGAATGAATGAGCCGAATGAGGACATCTGAGGACGAACCCACATCTAAGATGCAGATAGCCGTTCAGGAAGCCGTGGGGAATACTGCAGACGTCAAAACGATCTCTGACAAAGTCCTCATAGAGATACGAGACATACCTGATACGAGGACCTGCCTGCTGTAGCCCCACCGAAACTGAGGAAAAAACACGACGCCTCGAAAATGTGCTTCAACTGTGCATCGAAAGAGTGCACCTGCTAGCCAAAGTGCATTATTTGCAGAAGACCCGAGACCACGAACACTGCACACAGTACCCTTAGCAGGGCTTGCCCGTGGTTCATTAAGGCGTCGCAGACAACATCCAAAAAAACAAGTTCATACAAGTTAACTCGAACCATTGCAAAGCGGCCCAGGACCTCGTCGCCCAAGCCATACGGGAAGAGAACGCTAATCTCGCTATTGTCAGCGAACCTTACCGGCCCAAACATGAATGCATTTGGATGCAGAGCAATGGAGGTGGCGCAGCACTTTAAAGCTGCGGAAGCCCGCCAGCGCAGCTTACCGTATAGTATAGCGGAATATATATATATATATAATATAGCTGCTTTATTGCACTCAGCATAGAAATCAACGATTTCGCCGACATACTGGATAACATCACGGACGATTAACGATCCCGTTCGCTAGTTATCATAGAGGGCGATTTCAATGTGTGGTCAGTTGAATTGGGAATCAGCAAAACAAGCCAACGTGGGCGCCTCTTATTGTCGCTACTCAACATATACACTAAATAGTTGATCAGCCTCTATTAATCGAGCACTGTCTATATAGACAGCTGTAAAAAGGTCTCGGAAAGTGGGCCATTTTAAATATTTCCCATAAAAAATGTCAATCCATAGGGCGGTTGCGCTTTCTATTTGCTCATTAAGAGTAGAGGCACAGCGCTCATAAACAAAGTATCAGTGATCATATTTCGCTTGCATGGCTTGCATATCTTGGCTGAGAGCTTTGGGAGAGCGCTCAGACCTTATCCCACAGACTTGGTCTAACCGAACTTTAAGAGTGTAGAGCGACACTACAAGATTCGGAAACGAGTTAATTCTTGCCTCGAACTGACTGAGTCTGTCAGTCGAGGCAATGAATTCGCTAAGCGCAATTTTTTGGGTGCTAGAGAATTTGAGACCTGCTGTACGAGTGGCTAGAGGACCGAATACCGAAATTGTCGGACCCTTGGCGGAGATCCTTGAAGAAGTTGAAGTTGAATGGCAACCTTTTATAAGGAAGGATTAAGGAAACTTTTCCGGATGGATGGCGAAGAATCCTTTTTTATCGGAGGGTGTGAAAGTTATGTTGATCTTCTGGGCTGTATTGATGGAACGGAATGTCGTTGCTTACTGCTTTTATCGCTATCAATTGGCTGAGTAGGCCATAAAGAGCCTCGGACTTGGATGACAGTGGAGAAACCGAGAAAATAATTGTATATTTTAATTAAACAATTAAGATTAAATGGATCGATGGAATCGATCCAATTTGCATGTAGTGGTTTTTATTTAATTAAAAGAAAAAAAGCCAAGGAAAACAGAAAAAACGAATAAAAAAAATATTTATTTGGTTTAATTAATCGAATGAGATTAATTTTAACGATGGAATCGGGACAAATGCAGAAAAAAACATATATAAAATATTTATTAATTAATCAAATGAAATTAATTACAACGATGGAATTTAAAAAAAAAAATACCAAGGAAAACAGAAAAAAACCAATAAAAAATATTTATTTTAATTGATCAAATGAGATCAATTGGAATTATTGCATGCACACAAATATTTATTATAATAAAAAGTATATTAATAAATAACGGAAAATAAAACACAAAAATATTGTGTATATTTATATATATATCTTATTTTAATATGTCATCTAATGTGGATATGGATGTGGAGAGTACAAATAATTTGCAATTACCCAAGTGTAACGAGTACTTAGCAACGAGTACTTCGTAACCAGGTACGTCTGGTACCTTCGCTTTTTTGTGTTGCGAGTTATGTTGTTTATTGTTTCATTATAAAACAAAAAACAATAATGCGTCAAAGTCTAATTGCAAGCAATGCAATTGATTGACAGAGGTGTTTTGCTAGTGCCTCGCCTCAGTTTGTGGCACCCAACAGATAGTGAGCGGGTGGTTTTGATATGTGCTTTTTTTTGGTTGTTATGCTTTGTTAATTTTGTAGGAGCTAATATACAACACCCGGGCTAATTTATTCAAGAACTATTTATTTTGGATGTCTGTTTTTTACTGCTTGTATATGGAACTATGCGCATATGTCATACCATAAGGTGCAGCAATACGGACAAAAAGTATGTGTTAGCAAATAATATTTATTTATTATTTATATGGATATGGAAACACACAAACAATTTTTATCGAGAGGTTTTTCTCTTTTTGTTATTTTGGGTAACTGGCATTGAGTAATAAATATACAAAGGAAGCTTTTGAATCAAAAGCTATTTTTCAAAATACTTGATGCAAGATACCGAGGTTGCAAACACAAATTGCTAACACAGCACGCGGCTTTCTACAGCTACTTCCGCCGTTGCACAAAAATTCAAAGACAACTTCAGAACATTTTCTATAAGAATCAACAACAAACACAATCAAAACAAACGACTCAGCAATGAAAGAAGCACACCACTAGTTCTCTCCTTGCTATCCCTTGTTGGTTTGAGGCTACAGCCTATAGCTTCTGCACTCTTCTGACTCATTATTGTGGTTTCTAAGCACTGCTATGCCTATAATTCGCAGTCACAAAGTCATGTCTTCTTCTTCTCGCTTTCAACTTGCAGGCAGCCTGGCAGAATTTTATAATTTTTCATTTCCGACCAGCAAAGCACTCTTTCTCAATATATATTATTCCAACTATTGATCAGCACTGAAACCAAATACCACTAACCTTCTTTTATAACATTTTTAATCCAATGTCTGAGAAAAATATAATTTCGTATTTAGTGTGCAACTATTTGTACAATCAATTATAATTTTTTTCTTTAAAAATTCAATAATAAGTTTATCAATGCCTCGACGCGCCAAATAGTTATTGGGATGTGTGTCTCATCTCACACATTTTGGTAAAAAATCTGCAAGTATGTGTCTGCCAATACAAGGTTGACTGACAGCTCTTGAGCACTCCAGTGCCAGTCCTGTGAACTGGGATTGCCTTCTAGTTTACCTGTGCGCCTCTAAGCTACCCAAGCTTGCAAACGCAAGATCAAACACAAGAAATAAAGCTCCTTTACCATAGGAAGCAACAACAAATCAGCTGCAGAACAACAAAAGTGCGGATGAAACCCCATTTTTTAGTTGTCGTCTGTTTTGATCGCTGAAAAGTTGGTGCAAGATTTCGGGGACATAGGAAACTCAGTGCAAAGAAAAGGGACAAATATTGTCACTGTGTTTGTTGCTGGTTTGTATGTAATTCCTACAAAGCAGCGCGTAGAAACAACAAAAACACAATTTGGATACTAAATTGTTGTTGCAGAATCGAGTCCCGGCTCACGTAGGTAGAAAATTTAAATGCTTTTGTGAGTTCTGAATTAAACAGCAACACCAATGCGTACCTGCAGGGTGCTCCGCTACGTGTCCGACGGTCCCTTGGCTCAAGCACCAATCTGATGATCTGCTCCGAGTGTGTGGATATAGGGAGAGGGAAAGCATTTTTCTATGTGCTTTCTCTCTATCACACTACTCCAACTAGAGGAAAATGTCGCCGACCACAAAAATTAATTTCTCACGACGAGAATGCGAAAATCAAACAGACCATCTGTTCCAATCAAATCAGCTGATGCCAGTGCAGCAAGTTGCCATGCGATCCAAGACAATTTACCCAGCACGGCGGTAATGGCGCTGCAGATCTTGGCCACTCTACTAAGCGTTACCAAAGATAGATGGCGCTGCCAATTGTTATCGGGACACACACCACCTGTAAAGCGCGAAACATTGCATAACCACAAGGCGCAAAACTTAATATTAACTGATATGCAAATCAAGGCATTTTCAGAATTAAGAGTCTCAGTTCTCCCATGGGAAAAGGTACATAAGGGCACGGAACCGACCAATGGCCAACCTCGCCACGCATGTAGTGTACCTAAAGAGGGCTTTGGTGACCGAGTCGGAGCGGTATAACTGCCAACGGCTAAGCGCTGAGGGAAACCTTGAGCCACCGCGGGACCCCTGCGTATACTTGATTGCACCTCGCACACACAAATCCACCAAGCGTGTGCTTCACATTGAACGGCTTGGTGGTCAGCGTCTGCGCCGGATCACCCGGAAGTATACCTAAACCAGGCAGCTAGTATAAACTGCAAAAGCCTGGCAGTAGGCATAAAGTGCAACATATGGAAAGGAATGGGTTGTTTTGACGAAACTACTCCAGGTGGCAGTCACACATGTGAAAATCCACCCGTGGGACAGTCCACGGTCGATGCACGGATTCTGGAGGCCCAACAACTGTTCCCAACCAAACTACTACGATGGTAGCACACTTGGCTAGCGTAGCAGCAATGCGACTAGCAACATTACAGGACCAACAACAGAAATGTATCCCTTCCGCAAAAATGCGAAGATGGCAAGCACCCTCTGCACAGCAAGGCTGGAGACGCGGCCAACGGCACGCCGGCCGCGCTTCATGCGAAGCAGGGATATATGTAGTTCCCCAAACGCAACAAGCGACCGCCCAGAGAAAAATCCAAAAGGGCATAGCGTGGGCACCACCACACCTCTCCTTGAGTTGGAAGCAAAAAACTAGCTGTGCGCCATATCAACCAGGGTATGAAAGATGATCTTGCCAAGATGAAGGAGATTCATAAAGCAACCACAGCACAATCACCAAGTGAGCAATCCGCACAGCAATATTGCCAGGATAGCATGCATGTACAGCCATGCGCGCCGGCTAAAGCACATAGCACTAGCAGTTAAAGTGCAGTGCAAGCTTCCCCGGCACTACTGCCATCACGGAGAAAAACCCCGATAGACAAGCCGGTGCGAATTGCAACCCCAACGTCCATCAGGAAGGCGACGCCAGTAACAGCGCGAACATCTCAGTGGCGAAACCACGGAAATTAGGCCCCAGATAACAACAAAGAGCCAGGCAACATCAAATAGCAAAAAGTGGGAGCCAAAAAGAACAAGAGGAGCAACACCCAGCCGCCAAAGAGAAGTCGACCTGATGCCATATCGGTCAAATACCGGAGTCCAGATATACCAACGTGCTCAAAACTGTATGGACCAATCAAGAACTACAGCAGTATAGAAAAAATATTAGCGAATGAATGAGCCGAATGAGGACATCTGAGGACGAACCCACATCTAAGATGCAGAAAGCCGTTCAGGAAGCCGTGGGGAATACTGCAGACGTCAAAACGATCTCTGACAAAGTCCTCATAGAGATACGAGACATACCGAAATGGTCAATCAGTGACGACGTGCTTAGAGCCGTATTTGCAGTAATCGAAGAGGACCTGCCTGCTGTAGCCCCACCGAAACTGAGGAAAAAACACGACTCGAAAGTGTGCTTCAACTGTGCATCGAAAGAGTGCACCTGCAAGCCAAAGTGCATTATTTGCAGAAGACCCGAGACCACGAACACTGCACACAATACCCTTAGCAGGGCTTGCCCGTGGTTCATTAAGGCGTCGCAGACAACAGCCATAAAAACAAGTTCATACAAGTTAACTCGAACCATTGCAGAGCGGCCCAGGACCTCGTCGCCCAAGCCATACGGGAAGAGAACGCTAATCTCGCTATTGTCAGCGAACCTTACCGGCCCAAACATGAATGCATTTGGATGCAGAGCAATGGAGGTGGCGCAGCACTTTAAAGCTGCGGAAGCCCGCCAGCGCAGCTTACCGTATAGTATAGCGGAATATATATATATATATAGCTGCTATATTGCACTCAGTATAGAAATCAACGAGTTCGCCGACATACTGGATAACATCACGGACGATTAACGATCCCGTTCGCTAGTTATCATAGAGGGCGATTTCAATGTGTGGTCAGTTGAATTGGGAATCAGCAAAACAAGCCAACGTGGGCGCCTCTTGTTGTCGCTACTCAACATATATACTAAATAGTTGATCAGCCTCTATTAATCGAGCATTGTCTATATAGACAGCTGTCAAAAGGTCTCGGAAAGTGGGCCATTTTAAATATTTCCCATAAAAAATGTCAATCCATAGAGCGGTTGCGCTTTCTATTTGCTCATTAAGAGTAGAGGCACAGCGCTCATAAACAAAGTATCAGTGATCATATTTCGCTTGCATGGCTTGCATATCTTGGCTGAGAGCTTTGGGAGAGCGCTCTGACCTTATCCCACAGACTTGGTCTAACCGAACTTTAAGAGTGTGGAGCGACACTACAAGATTCGGAAACGAGTTAATTCTTGCCTCGAACTGACTGAGTCTGTCAGTCGAGGCAATGAATTCGCTAAGCGCAATTTTTTGGGTGCTAGAGAATTTGAGACCTGCTGTACGAGTGGCTAGAGGACCGAATACCGAAATTGTCGGACCCTTGGCGGAGATCCTTGAAGAAGTTGAAGTTGAATGGCAACCTTTTATAAGGAAGGATTAAGGAAACTTTTCCGGATGGATGGCGAAGAATCCTTTTTTAACGGAGGGTGTGAAAGTTATGTTGATCTTCTGGGCTGTATTAATGGAACGGAATGTCGTTGCTTACTGCTTTTATCGCTATCAATTGGCTGAGTAGGCCATAAAGAGCCTCGGACTTGGATGACAGTGGAGAAACCGAGAAAATAATTGTATATTTTAATTAAACAATTAAGATTAAATGGATCGATGGAATCGATCCAATTTGCATGTAGTGGTTTTTATTTAATTAAAAGAAAAAAAAGCCAAGGAAAACAGAAAAAACGAATAAAAAAAATATTTATTTGATTTAATTAATCGAATGAGATTAATTTTAACGATGGAATCGGGGAAAATGCAGAAAAAACAAATATAAAATATTTATTCGATTTAATTAATCAAATGAAATTAATTACAACGATGGAATTTAAAAAAAAAAATACCAAGGAAAACAGAAAATAACCAATAAAAAATATTTATTTTAATTGATCAAATGAGATCAATTGGAATTATTGCATGTACACAAATATTTATTATAATAAAAAGTATATTAATAAATAACGGAAAATAAAACAAAAATATTGTGTATATATATATATATCTTATTTTAATATGTCATCTAATGTGGATATGGATGTGGAGAGTACAAATAATTTGCAATTACCCAAGTGTAACGAGTTCTTAGCAACGAGTACTTCGTAACCAGGTACGTCTGGTACCTTCGCTATTTTGTGTTGCGATTTATGTTGTTTATTGTTTCATTATAAAACAAAAAACAATAATGCGTCAAAGTCTAATTGCAAGCAATGCAATTGATTGACAGAGGTGTTTTGCTAGTGCCTCGCCTCAGTTTGTGGCACCCAACAGATAGTGAGCGGGTGGTTTTGATATGTGTTTTTTTTTGGTTGCTATGCTTTGTTAATTTTGTAGGAGCTAATATACAACACCCGGGCTAATTTATTCAAGAACTATTTATTTTGGATGTCTGTTTTTTACTGCTTGTATATGGAACTATGCGCATATGTCATACCATAAGGTGCAGCAATACGGACAAAAAGTATGTGTTAGCAAATAATATTTATTTATTATTTATATGGATATGGAAAAACACAAACAATTTTTATCGAGAGGTTTTTCTCTTTTTGTTATTTTGGGTAACTGGCATTGAGTAATAAATATACAAAGGAAGCTTTTGAATCAAAAGCTATTTTTCAAAATACTTGATGCAAGATACCGAGGTTGCAAACACAAATTGCTAACACAGCACGCGGCTTTCTACAGCTACTTCCGCCGTTGCACAAAAATTCAAAGACAACTTCAGAACATTTTCTATAAGAATCAACAACAACCACAATCAAAACAAACGACTCAGCAATGAAAAAAGCACACCACTAGTTCTCTCCTTGCTATCCCTTGTTGGTTTGAGGCTACAGCCTATAGCTTCTGCACTCTTCTGACTCATTATTGTGGTTTCTAAGCACTGCTATGCCTATAATTCGCAGTCACAAATTCATGTCTTCTTCTTCTCGCTTTCAACTTGCAGGCAGCCTGGCAGAATTTTATAATTTTTCATTTCCGACCAGCAAAGCACTCTTTCTCAATATATATTATTCCAACTATTGATCAGCACTGAAACCAAATACCACTAACCTTCTTTTATAACATTTTTATTCCAATGTCTGAGAATAATATAATTTCGTATTTAGTGTGCAACTATTTGTACAATCAATAATACTTTTTTTCTTTAAAAATTCAATAATAAGTTTATCAATGCCTCGACGCGCCAAATAGTTATTGGCATGTGTGTCTCATCTCACACATTTTGGTAAAAAATCTGCAAGTATGTGTCTGCCAATACAAGGTTGACTGACAGCTCTTGAGCACTCCAGTGCCAGTGCGCATAAGTCCTCTGAACTGGGATTGCCTTCTAGTTTACCTGTGCGCCTCTAAGCTACCCAAGCTTGCAAACGCAAGATCAAACACAAGAAATAAAGCTCCTTTACCATAGGAAGCAACAACAAATCAGCTGCAGAACAACAAAAGTGCGGATGAAACCCCATTTTTTAGTTGTCGTCTGTTTTGATCGCTGAAAAGTTGGTGCAAGATTTCGGGGACATAGGAAACTCAGTGCAAAGAAAAGGGACAAATATTGTCACTGTGTTTGTTGCTGGTTTGTATGTAATTCCTACAAGGCAGCGCGTAGAAACAACAAAAACACAATTTGGATACTAAATTGTTGTTGCAGAATCGAGTCCCGGCTCACGTAGGTAGAAAACTTAAATGCTTTTGTGAGTTCTGAATTAAACAGCAACACCAATGCGTACCTGCAGGGTGCTCCGCTACGTGTCCGACGGTCCCTTGGCTCAAGCACCAATCTGATGATCTGCTCCGAGCGTGTGGATATAGGGAGAGGGAAAGCATTTTTCTATGTGCTTTCTCTCTATCACACTACTCCAACTAGAGGAAAATGTCGCCGACCACAAAAATTAATTTCTCACGATGAGAATGCGAAAATCAAACAGACCATCTGTTCCAATCAAATCAGCTGATGCCAGTGCAGCAAGTTGCAATGCGATCCAAGACACTTTACCCAGCACGGCGGTAATGGCGCTGCAGATCTTGGCCACTCTACTAAGCGTTACCAAAGATAGATGACCAATGGCCAACCTCGCCACGCATGTAGTGTACCTAAAGAGGGCTTTGGTGACCGAGTCGGAGCGGTATAACTGCCAACGGCTAAGCGCTGAGGGAAACCTTGCGCCACCGCGGGACCCCTGCGTATACTTGATTGCACCTCGCACACACAAATCCACCAAGCGTGTGCTTCACATTGAACGGCTTGGTGGTCAGCGTCTGCGCCGAATCACCCGGTAGTATACCTAAACCAGGCAGCTAGTATAAACTGCAAAAGCCTGGCAGTAGGCATAAAGTGCAACATATGGAAAGGAATGGATTGTTTTGACGAAACTACTCCAGGTGGCAGTCACACATGTGAAAATCCACCCGTGGGACAGTCCACGGTCGATGCACGGATTCTGGAGGCCCAACAACTGTTCCCAACCAAACTACTACGATGGTAGCACACTTGGCTAGCGTAGCGGACAATGCGACTAGCAACATTACAGGACCAACAACAGAAATGTATCCCTTCCGCAAAAATGCGAAGATGGCAGGGACCCTCTGCACAGCAAGGCTGGAGACGCGGCCAACGGCACGCCGGCCGCGCTTCATGCGAAGCAGGGATATATGTAGTTCCCCAAACGCAACAAGCGACCGCCCAGAGAAAAAACCAAAAGGGCATAGCGTAGGCACCACCACACCTCTCCTTGAGTTGGAAGCAAAAAACTAGCTGTGCGCCATATCAACCAGGGTATGAAAGATGATCTTGCCAAGATGAAGGAGATCCATAAAGCAACCACAGCACAATCACCAAGTGAGCAATCCGCACAGCAATATTGCCAGGATAGCATGCATGTACAGCCATGCGCGCTAAAGGCTAAAGCACATAGCACTAGCAGTTAAAGTGCAGTGCAAGCTTCCCCGGCACTTCTGCAATCACGGAGAAAAACCCCGATAGACAAGCCGGTGCGGAGTGCAACCCCAACGTCCATCAGGAAGGCGACGCCAGTAACAGCGCGAACATCCCAATGGCGAAATGGGGACACACGCTGTACAACGGAAATTAGGCCCCAGACAACAACAAAGAGCCAGGCAAAAACAAATGGTAAAAAGTGGGAGCCAAAAACAACAAGTGGAGAATCACCCAGCCGCCAAAGAGAAGTCGACCTGATGCCATATTGGTCTAATGCCGGAGTGCAGATATACCAACGTGCTCAAAACTGTATGGACCAATCAAGAACTACAGCAGTATAGAAAGAATATTAGCGAATGAATGAGCCGAATGAGGACATCTGAGGACGAACCCACATCAAAGCTGCAGAAAGCCGTTCAGGAAGCCGTGGGGAATACTGCAGACGTCAAAACGATCTCTGACAAAGTCCTCATGGAGATACGAGACATACCGGAATGGTCAACGAGCGACGACGTGCTTAAGGCCTTATTTGCAGTAATCGAAGAGGACCTGCCTGCTGGAGCCCCACCGAAACTGAGGAAAAAACACGACGCCTCGAAAGTGTGCTTTAACTGAGGCGAAGCCAACCACTTATCGAAAGAGTGCACCTGCAAGCCAAAGTGCATTATTTGCAGAAGACCCGAGACCACGAACCCGGCACACAATGCCCTTAGGGCTTGCCCGTGGTTCATTAAGGCGTCGCAGACAGCAGCCAAAAAAACAAGTTCATACAAGTTACAAGGAAGCCCGCCAGCGCAGCTTACCGACAGAAAAACAGCAACCGGATACATTAGAGCCAAGTATAGCAGAATATATATATATATATAGCTGCTATATTGCACTCAGCATAGAAATCATCGAGTTCGCCGGACGATAAGCAATCCTGTTCGCCAGTAATCATAGAGGGCGATTTCAATGTGTGGTCAGTTGAATTGGGAAGCAGCAAAACAAGCCAACGTGGGTGCCACTTGCTGTCGCCTATCAACATATATAGAGACGCCTAAAAGATAATTCCATATAGCCAGAAGACGCAACCCACGGGCACACAGGAGACACAATTGCCAGAAGATGCAGGAGGCCTACAGAGCAAAGAGGGCCTTACTTAAGAAAGCCATCCATCGCAAGGATGCCGCGTGGAAGAGTTTATGCGCTGAAGCCGAAGCACAGCCCTTTGGAGTAGCCTACAAATCGGTCATAGGGACCATGTAAACAATGCTTGACCATCGGCTTAGTTTCTTTGAGTTGAGGAGAAATAGTTGATCAGCCTCTATTAACCGAGCATTGGTTATATAGACAGCTGTAAAAAGGTCTCGGAAAGTGGGCCATTTCAAATATTTCCCATAAAAAATGTCAATCCATAGGGCGGATTCTATTTCTATTTGCTCATTAAGAGTAGAGGCACAGCGCTCATAAACAAAGTATCAGTGATCATATTTCGCTTGCATGGCTTGCATATCTTGGCTGAGAGCTTTGGGAGAGCGCTCAGATCTTATCCCACAGACTTGGTCTAAGCGAACTTTAAGAGTGTAGAGCGACACTACAAGATTCGGAAACGAGTTAATTCTTGCCTCGAACTGACTGAGTCTGTCAGTCGAGGCAATGAATTCGCTAAGCGCAATTTTTTGGGTGCTAGAGAATTTGAGACCTGCTGTACGAGTGGCTAGAGGATCGAATACCGAAATTGTCGGACCCTTGGCGGAGATCCTTGAAGAAGTTGAAGTTGAATGGCAACCTTTTATAAGGAAGGATTAAGGACCCTTTTCCGGATTGATGGCGAAGAATCCTTTTTATCGGAGGGTGTGAAAGTTAAGTTGATCTTCTGGGCTGTATTGATGGAACGGAAAGTCGTTGCTTACTGCTTTTATCGCTATCAATTGGCCATAAAGAGCCTCGGGGATGGATGACAGTGGAGAAACCGAGAAAATATTTGTTTATTTTAATTAAACAAATAGGAATAAATGGAACGATGGAATCGGTCCAATTTGAATGTAGTGGTTTTTATACCCTTGGAGAGGATATTATAATTTTGTTGTGAAATGTGTAACGCATAGAAGGTGACATCTCCGACCCCATAAAGTATATGTATTATTCTTGATCAGTATCAACAGCCGAGTCGATATAGCCAGGTCCGTCTGTTCGTCTGTCTGTCTCTATGCAAACTTGTCTCTCAGTTTTAAAGCTATCTTTATGAAACTTTGCAGAAGTCATTCTTTTTGTTGCACGCAGTAGATATGTCGGAACCAGCTGGATCGGATCACTATATCATATAGCTGCCATAGGAACAATCGGTCGCAAATTATGTTGTTGTATGGAATTTTTTTTTTTTTTTGATTTTCACGATATCTTGACGAAACTCAACATTTATTAGTTTTTGATACTCTCCTCATATATGTATATGCAAAATCCTATTAATTTCGGACCACTACATCATATAAACATTTTACATCAAAAACATTTTTGCTTATAAAGATATCTTGACCAAACTCGGCATTGACTATTTTCCCCGTGCTTCTTAAATACGGGCAAAGCACTATGTGCATTATGAAAGGGTTGGGTCTGCAAGAGTATAAGATCTTCGGCGTACCGAAAACTTATATAAATATATATATTTATTTTAATTTATCAAATGAAATTAATTGCAACGATGGAATTTAGAAAACAAAATACCAAGGAAAACAGAAAAAACAATAAAAAAATATTTATTTAAATTAATCAAATGAGATTGATTGGAATTATTGCTTGCACATCAATATTTATAATACAAAAATATGAACAAAAGAGAGATATGTCAAAAAATTATTTACTATAATATCAATCCTATTCATAAATTATTTAAATGTACATAATAAAGGTTGGAATATATACTAGTCGAGACAAGAAATAAAATTCTTTGAAATGTGATGTCATAATATATGATGTTGGTGTGCGTAACCTTTTGATTTTAATGCCATGGCCTGGGCGCACCCTAACCTCTTTTAATAATAAATATCTTACACACAATTTTTACCTAGAGAATTCAATGGAGAAGTTAGATCTCTAAATAATCTCGACTGGTTAAAGGTAACCGAGTTTCATAATATAGTTTTTTATTTTATATTGGACCCATTGTCTTGAAAGACATTATAGAGTTTCTCATTTGACTTCTTATAAACAACGAGTATTTTGTTATATGTACATAACTCATACGATTTCCGATTGCTAGATGACTTTGGGTATTTCTTTTATATGCTTCCAATGCTTATATTTAATTTGCATTGCCTTACACATTTAAGCAAAGAAACTCTATTCAATATCATTTAATCATCAGCAGAGTTCTATTGAGGACAACCATTTTTTTTTTCAAAATTAATTTTTTTATACTGCTTAATCAATCGAGCACGTAGCGCTTTCTGCATTTGGGGTTGGTAGAAGGGTGCTCAGGGTATCCCCTAGTCGGGAACTACCGACTAGAGTGTCTTACTTGTTTTTTATTGGAAATTGTATTCTTTTCTTTTTCTCTTTTTTTAAAGATTTTTTTTCTTAAAATTGACAAAGCAAGCACTTCACTCACATATGCTTCATACTGCTTAATTAATTGGTTTTTTTTATTAATTGGTGGTGGGGTGCTGATCCGGCTGGTGCCTTGCCCGTTTGGAGTTGGTTGCTATTGCTATTGCTGTTGCTATTTTCTTTTCTTTATTATTGATCGCTGTGGTAACCATTTTGATTTAACTTTATGTTACACATAATATTCGAAAGAATAAGTTTGTTGCCCCACGTTGACGCCAACTAGACGAAGCCGATTGTTATATGTATGTATATAGTTATTTATTTCAAGATCCGACTGGATCGGGCCTTCGACTCATTCTTTAAAATTTATTTAACAGTTGTGAAGTACAGAGTTTTCATCCACTGCCGGCTAGCAGACTGGCTGGTGATAACTAATATTCATTTAGTTTTTATTTTATATATTTTCAGGCTTATCTTATTTTGTTCAAATAACCAATTAAATAGTATTGCCGGAATATTGAAGCTACGAAAACAAGGTTTGGATCAAATTAATCACATCTCAAAAATTGATCGTTAAGAAGCAGAATTTATTTTCTTACGGAATAAAATTTTAATTTAATAGGGATTCATAAAATCAGATATAACAAGTAACAGGTTCTAGTCGGGAGCTCCCGACTAGGGAATACCCTGAACCCTCTTATTCCAACACCAAATGCAGTTCGCGCAACGCGCTCGTTTGAAGTAATAAGGAAAAATTAAAAAAAAAAAAAGTTCCCTTGGCAGGGTTCGAACTCGCAACTGACCGTATTACTTGCTGACGACTCTACTGAACAGACAACCCAGCAAAAAAAAAATAGTTTCCCCGGTAGGGCTCGAGCTCGCGACAGACAGCAACACTTGCTATGCCTCTACTCAACAGCCACACCAATAATTAAGTATTATTGAGAAAAAACCGAACTTAAATAGCATTTCAAAAAAAAGTCGCAATTACAATGCTGTTAGAATGCGATAGAATGCGAAGCAGACGCGCATAAATGTGTGTGTGTACACAAATTTTTGATGTTTTCGCAAGCTGTGCCATCCAACTGCGCAGTTACATATAACTTTGTTTTCTCTTAACCGATCTTAATGAAATTTTCTACAGTATATATTATTGTACCATAGAATATTTGTTTATTGTAAAAAAGGCAATTGCCTGGCAATATAAGTTGGGTTATTAACTTGATTTATAGCTCTGCGGTGCTAGCGGGAAGGTGGAGATGGGCATAAAATGAAAGATACTTGATATATATATAATATTCAAGAAGCAACATAGAGCTTTTTTTTAATTAATCTTTGTTACGAATAAAGCAGAAGAGCGCGTAGCGCGTAGCGCGTACAAATGCTGCGCTTGCCGATTCATTTATTCCCTGAAGGTACAAATATGGAATAAGAAAAAATTTATTAAAATTTTAAACATTTTATATTGTGAATTATCATTAAAACATATGATTAGTAGTTACAAGGTTTAATGTAACAGTGCTACATCATAAAACTCAGAGAAATCTGCTGTTTGATATAAAAACATTAATATAATTTAATAGTCGGGTTTTATTTATTAATAAAAAGCGTTATTTATATAGAAAATAGAAAACGAACTACTGAAGTAATTAAAATATGTAGGAACATCACAATCAGATACTAAATTAAACTCAATTACTGAACTAAAGCTGTCGTTTATCAAACCTTGACTCCGAGGTTTTCTTAGACATATTTTTTTACTTGATCTTCCTTGCACTGTATTTTAATTCCCATATGCAAAGCCATTTAAGCTTAGCATTTTTATGACTGTGGGAATAGTTGTGGCTGATGTTTATGTCTGGAATGCTAGAATTGTGAATTTGGAGTTTGGCTTAGAATCTTGGATTTATGTTAAGTACTTATTATGAGAAGTACATATGTCACTATATTCATTCCACAAAAAATGTCGAACGTGTTCAATGGGACATCACCAATCCCATAAACTACCGATCTATCCGATTAAGATTTCTATTTTTGTACATTATAAGGAAAGTCTGAACGTCGGACTATGTCGGACGTCAGATTATCGGCAAATGATTTCCTTCCATAGGAACGATCAGTCTAATACTGAGATTTTGTTAAAAAAAAAATGTTTATAACTGAGTATTAATTTACAAATACCATTGCTTTATATTGTTTAACATAATATTTGGCAAAATATGGCCTTGTGCGTAATTTAGTCTTCATCACTGGGAAAAAAATCTTTATGGTTTTCTTTCAATTTCCCCCAATTATCTAAACGAATTATAATTAAAAACTGTATCCAGACAGACGAATGATCAATAACGGACGGTGATCAATAAAATGTGGAAAGAAGGTTCTTTTTATAACAAAAGAAAATACAAGGAACGAAAGCTGCATATTTCTCTCTCACTTCATAATTCCTAAGAATAAAGAGACCCGCTTTCATCCACTTAATCTTAAGCACTTTAGTATCTGTAGCAACCAAAGATGCACGCATTTATTCAAATGCTCCATTCCATAGTTTAAAACATCTTACTTCAAAATCGATATTTATCGATAATTCCGATACAAAGAGATATTTAAAAAAAAATTAAATTCATTGTACGTCTGATGTACGAGATTATATATTTCAAATTTCAAGTCTCTAGCTATTGTTGTGTCTAGAACCTAAACCTGGCACTAGCACAGGAGGTCGAAGCTAATCATGAGAGATATGCTTTCGAGGCAAGCGAACAGGTCAAAGGAGGCAAAGGGTGGATCACATTCAAGCTAGCGATCCAGAGGGCGCGGAATATAACGACTCAGCACAAGAGGTGTCGGGCGAGAATGTGGTCTACTCAAAAATTATACCCCTCTTCCAGGGGTGTGGAAGATTTTGTCGCCTCAGAGGTCAACGACCTCCTAAATAACGGCATAATCAGAATGTCTAAGTCTAGACAAAAAGGCACAGATGAGTTGGGCAGTAGAAATGAACGTCTAGTGATAGATTTAAGGAAGCTCAACCTCAATATAATTGCCGACAAATACCCGATGCCAAGCATCATAATGACATGGCTAATCTGGGTAAGCCCAAATACTTAACGAGGCTCGACCTGAGATCATGTTATCGCCAGATTACTCTGGCAGAGCAAGATCGTGAAAAAACGGCTTTTTCGATTTACGGTGGAAAGTACGAATTTTGTCGACTCCCTTTGCTTTGAAGAATGCAGCGAGCACATGTCAGACATGTCGACACAATTTTTAAAAGAAAGCGTCGAGTATCTCGGTTTTATAGTGACTAAGGATGGTGCGAAGTCAGATCCAGAATAGGTAAAAGCTATCCGGCAATATTCTGAGCCGACTACAGTATTCAGGGTAAGATCGTTTTTGGGCTTGGCAAGCTATTACCGCTGCTTTATCAAAGAGTTTGCGGCAATAGCAAAACCGATCTCCAACATCCTGAAGGGAGCAAACGGGTCCATGAGCAAGTGCAAGTCTAGAAAGGTACCAGTACAGTTCAACGAGCCTCAGCCTCTCAGTCAGAAGACGTTATACTAATGTACCCTGACTACAAAAAACCGATTGATTTGACTACAGACGCCTCAGCCTATGGCATTGGCGCAGTTCTGCCACAGAATGGCCGCCCAATAACGTTGATATCAAACAAAACCAAACTACCCTACTAACGAGCGAGAGTTGTTTGCCATCGTCTGGGCATTGGGCAAACTCTGACATTTTCTTTACGGGGTTTGAGATATAAACATTTTCGGTGACCATCAGTCTTCCCAATGCAAAAATAAAGCGCTGGAAAGCGCGCATTGATGAAACAGGGGCCAAGCTTTTCCATAAGCCTGATAATGAAAATTATAATCAGAACGTGAATTGTCATCGTCTTATACAATCGATTCGACGGAGAAGCCTCTAAACTGCTTCCGGGACCAGATTGTATTAGAGAAGGCACGCTTCCCTCTAAAGAGGAATTTCCTTCTTTTCAGCGAAAATACTCGCAATATAACCAATTTCACCAATGGCGACGGCTTTATTAAAACAATAACGGCCGTTATTAACCCAAACGTGGTTAAAGCATTTCACTTTACTCTTCCAGCTTTGGCCAGTTTCCAACACGATTTAGTGAGGGCTTTCCCAACCTAGCCAACGTGATCGAAGTCAGTGATAGAATCGTCACTAAAGAACACAATCGGGCCCATAGGGCGGCCCAGGAGAATGTGAAACAGGTAATGTCGGAATACTATTTCCTATTTACACAAAAGCAAAATACGACAGACACCCGAAAAAATAGAAACTCGGCCAAACGAAAGTCCCCTCACAAACTGAGGAAATGTTACAATACATATCGGCATTTTCTCTACAGACAAAAGATTCTTCTTGGCTCGCGTAGACAAATTCTTTAAGTTTGCGGTGGTCCAGCCAATCGCATCTTGAACGATAGAGACACGCGACCGCCTCTGCTGGTTTTAATGAATATTTCCCCGTTGACGAAGCAGGTGTATTGCGACAATGAGCTTGCATTCAAGTCAGAGACCATTAGGTCTCTGCTATTCACTACTTACGGTGTGAGCGTGGTAAGCGCGCCTCCCCTTCATAGCACGTTTAATGGTTAGGTAGAACGCTTTCACAGCACCCTGCTGGAAAGCTAGGTGTTTAAAGCTCCAAACGGTTATAGTTGATACAGTCGACCTCATCCTGCAGGCCACAATCGAGTATGATAGCTTAATCTACTCAGCAGTTGAGAAGAGGCCTTAGGAAATCTTGCTTAACCGTTCACCGGAAGGTGAAGAACGCCAGGTTTAACTAAAGGCGTCAGAACAGAGTCTTTGAAGTAGGTGAAAAGGTCCTGGTAAAGACAAACCGCAGATTAGGCAACAAGCTATCGCCTTTGTGTTTCGAAAAAAAGGTTGAAGCAGACTTGGGGACAAGGGTTCTCATTGGGGGAATGGTTGGCCGCAAGGACAACCTCCGTTGATGCTTTAAAAAAAGAGAAAACAATTTTCAGTACCTTTTTATTAATATTAGTTTCAACATTTTAGGTTTACGTTTATCATTCTTTCAATCTTTCTATGGGAAAGCTACGGCTACTCACGGACTACGAGACGATGACTGAAGTTAAACTTACGGGATTATTTCCACATTCCCATGTGAGAAAATTGCTGGTAGTTGACAATGGTCATGTACTGGAAATGTTGTCCGCACTCGTAGTGCACCATTGTAAGGTAGGAAGCCTTGACTTCTTAGGAGCAGTCCTTAAGGTTGTGGCGGGCACTCAAGACGCAAACGACTTTAGGAAAGTAGAACTAACGCAGAAGCAGCTGGTCACGCAAGCAATAGACAAATTTCCATAAATTCCAAACAATTCCGTATATGTTCAAAAATTGATCATCAAGAAGAAGAAATTTTTTTTTTAATGAAATAAAATTTCAATTATAAAGTAACTACTTTGCGGAGAGGTACAAAAAGCGAAATTGACGATGCCAGTTTCACCAATCGCTATGTTGCTATGTTTTCGGTGATACTGACTATCCTGCAATCTCACCATTATTCAATGTACGCTGTGTAATTTACCCTTCTTATTTTGATTTTGATTTCGTTTATCTTTTCGTATGTACCCGATGTCTCCACGGGTGCCTGTGCAAGCCGTGGTTTTCATGCCTGAGCTGACCCAATACTGTATATATGCTAGTTTTAAGAGCAAGGCCGGACTCTAATCAGGAGTTATCTCAGCGATTTGACGATAAACATTAGCCCCAACAGCCATTTTGTCAGGATTCAATCTGGGGTGTTACAATGCTTTACTTATTAGCGATCGGTTCTTCTTTATTGTCTTCCAGAAAAAACCAGAAAACCATCTATTAAACCGTCCAGTGACATAGCTCTTAAAATCCTTACATGGAGGCGGTGAGATGTTTAGAGTATTAATAGGCAAACACCCGACCGCATAATATTAATAATAATAATAGTCAGCAAATTGATGCTAATTTATTTCATAACATAAGATATTAAAATGCTCTGATATTTATGGATATCCCTTTTTTTTTTTAATTTATTTTTTTACACGCTTCCATTTGTCCGTAGCTTCACGTTTCGCTTCCGGGACAAGTGAACTTTTAGCTCCTCCTAAAATGTTTGTAGTTGCTTGAGTTGCCAAAACAGCCGGGCACACAACTAACTGAGGTATTTGCCTGACAACTGCCCCAACTGCAGCAGTATACCCTTTTTGATCATGCTCCACAATTGCTGCGTCCAAAAGTGTGTTAGCCGATTCATTTATTCCCTGAAAGTACAAAAATGGAATAAGAAAAACATTATTTAAATTTTAAACATTTTATATTGTGAATTATCATTAAAACATATGATTAGTAGTTACAAGGTTTAATGTAACAGTGCTACATCAAAAAACTCAGAGAAATCTGCTGTTTGATATAAAAACATTAATATAATTTAATAGTCGGGTTTTATTTATTAATAAAAAGCGTTATTTATATAGAAAATAGAAAACGAACTACTGAAGTAATTAAAATATGTAGGAACATCACAATCAGATACTAAATTAAACTCAATTACTGAACTAAAGCTGTCGTTTATCAAACCTTGACTCCGAGGTTTTCTTAGACATATTTTTTTACTTGATCTTCCTTGCACTGTATTTTAATTCCCATATGCAAAGCCATTTAAGCTTAGCATTTTTATGACTGTGGGAATAGTTGTGGCTGATGTTTATGTCTGGAATGCTAGAATTGTGAATTTGGAGTTTGGCTTATAATCTTGGATTTATGTTAAGTACTCATTATGAGAAGAACATATGTCATTCATTCCACAAAAAATGTCGAACGTGTTCAATGGGACATCACCAATCCCATAAATTACCGATCTATCCGATTAAGATTTCTATTTTTGTACATTATAAGGAAAGTCTCAACGTCGGACTATGTCGGACGTCAGACTATCGGCAAATGATAACCTTCCATAGGAACGATCAGTCTAATGCTGAGATTTTGTTTCAAAAAAAATGTTTACAACTGAGTATTAATTTACAAATACCATTGCTTTATATTGTTTAATGTAATATATTGCACAATATGGCCTTGTGCGTAATTTAGTCTTCATCACTGGGAAAAAAATCTTTATGGTTTTCTTTCAATTTCCCCCAATTATCTAAACGAATTAAAATTAAAAACTGTAACCAGACAGACGAATTGGAATGGTGATCAATAAAATGTGGATAGAAGGTTCTTTTTATAACAAAAGAAAATACAAGGAACGAAAGCTGCATATTTCTCTCTCACTTCATAATTCCTAAGAATAAAGAGACCCGCTGTCATCCACTTAATCTTAAGCACTTTAGTATCTGTAGCAACCAAAGATGCACGCATTTATTCAAATGCTCCATTCCATAGTTTAAAACATCTTACTTCAAAATCGATATTTATCGATAATTCCGATACAAAGAGATATTTAAAAAAAAATTAAATTCATTGTACGTCTGATGTACGAGATTATATATTTCAAATTTCAAGTCAACAGACAAACCCAGAATTATATAAGTTCCAGAGGATTTTGGAAGAAAACTTAGACAAATACACCAGACAAGTGGTCGTTAAAGACAAGGACAATATCAACTACTACAAGTATTCCTAGAATTTTTTGGAATGATCAACTCCTAACTACCACACTGTCAAAGCAAAATGGGTACCACACAGATTCTTAAAATACCTTTTAATTTAATCATCCCAAAAGACTATGCAAGGTCGGTCCGACCAGTGGCCACCCAAATGAAAATTTATAAATGCAGGGACCCAATAGGTGATGTTCAAGCTGACTTAAGCCGACCTGAAAATGAAATGTAGGGAAAAACAATCCGTATCCAATGTCGTCGGCTTTAAAGTAGAATATTCCAAATTCTAGTCATATTCTTTACTTTCGACCATCCGGCTTAACAGAGAGCACATACAAAGGCAACACGATCAAAAATATTTAATGTTGATGGTATCTGACCTTTAAACATGAATATCATGGATAACAATACTTCGTTTATAATCCAAAGCAATACAAAAAACGTGCAAAAATCAAGATAGTTCGACAGTCTTATCACATTGTTTTTTTTCTTTATCATTAGCCTCTTTTTGTTGTATTGTTTCTAGTTAATATATACATACATACACTTTTTCTTATTGATAATCAATATGTGTCCTTAAGCGTTGCCTATCTACAGGCGATTATGTAAATCGTTGTGGGTGGGCTTTATTATTTTGTAATTGCCAAATTAGTTAGTTATACTGTCAATGTCTGTACTCAAGAGACCTGTGGTATCTGGATTTGATTTAATTTCTGTCGTTTCTTAAACTGTGTTTTCTACTCTATAACTATATTTCTATTAGTTATTTCATGATAATTATTATCTTTTTTTTTGATTTTTAAATGTATATATATTTTATTGTTAGATCACTACTACCTTATATGGCAGCTTAAGCTAGTTATCTATGGGGGAAAAGTTTAACAGGACTTACTACTAATTAGTCTTAGGTGTATAGGGCTATAAAGCGAAAAGTTTTATTTTTATATTCTGCAGATTTTTTATTATATTATGTAGTTTATTATAAAAATATGTCTTATAGGACCTTGCTAGGTAGATCCAGTGGATGGCACCGTTTAAGTCTTCTCTTTTGGCCCTAGAGAGACAGACTTATGTAATGGGGCACCTTATTCTTGTTCTTCCAGGAGAAGCTAGGCGCCTTGCTAGTGGGTTGAGTGATGGGAGCGAAGGCGCTCAAAGTATCTTTTGGCATGCTGAAGGATTACGTCTCCTACTTTGGGAACACCTAGGTCTCTCTCGATGTCCCAAGTACGCAAATACCAAGGAACATTACTTATCCTTCTGATAATTTTGCTCTGCGCTACTCTTATTTTTTTGAGTTCGGATTTTACGTCAATCCCGTACATTTGACATAGGTACATATAGGAGTCAGTATTGATTTGTAAATCCTTACTTTGTTTTTAAGCGAATGCTTGTTTTTAGCAGAAAGTAGCCATGCCATCTTTGTAGCTTGGACAAAACTGATTGTTCGCGGCATGTCTGCTGAACGTGCGCTTTCGGTCCAAAATGACTCCGAGGTATTTGTGTGCGGGTTCATGCTTTACAGTGGAGCCGAGCAAAGTTACCCCAGGACAGGACTCCCTCCTAGTAGCAAATGTGACATTTGCGCATTTTCCACTTGTGATGCTGATATTCCAATCTAAGGCCCATGTTTCAAACCAACCCAGGTATTCTTGTAACGTTTTTGTGGCAGTGCCTATTAGAGGACTCCTGGTCAGCACAGCAGTGTCATCTGCATCTTCTTCCCTGTCCACTGCTGTAACCGAGCTGGTTGTTGACATGTCAGCTGTGTATATTGTGTAGAGAGTGGGACCGAGGACACTGCCTTGTGGAACTCCGGCGCATATGGGCTGATTTGTCGACTTTTCGCCATCGACTACACAAAATGTTCTATCCTTTAGGAAGCTACTCACTAACTGGAACAATTGTTAAGTTATTGGCGTTAAGAGGCTCTTCAATTTGCTGAGGAGTCCTGGGTGCCATACTCTATCAAAGGCTTGTTGAATATCCAAGAACACTGCCACCACATATTCCTTGTAATCCATGGCTTCCAGTGCAAAATTGACCACTCGGTTTAGTTGCTCCGGGGTTCCAAGACGTTTTCGAAAGCCAAACTGCCACTTTGGAATCGCCTGTGTCACGCTTGTGAGCTCCAAGATCCGGTTGAGAATAACCCTTTCCATCATCTTCGCAAGGGCAGGGAGGAGACTGATTGGTCTGTACGCGTCTACGTCTGTGAGCTGCTTCTCTGGCTTAGGGATCATCGTGATCAGTGCAGACTTCCAGATCTTTGGACCGTAGCCTAATCGTAGAATGCTGTTGAACAAAAGAACTATGAAGAGCAGCGCTCTAGTAAAAAGAAGTTTTATTGTCATATTGTCCAAAAGGTCCTCGCCTGGGGTTTTCTTTACGTTTAAGTTTTTGATCTGCAACATTAACTCCGGCAGAGTAACTGGATTAGATGGCAGGGACATTTGGAATGGGGTTTCCAGCGATTCCTTTTTTTTCTGTATTCGGATGTGAGGTTAATTGGCATAAACCGGCTCTCCAGACTATTTGCGAAGGTTTCGGCTTTCTGCTGACTCCTATAGCACCAGCCACCTGATGGATCCTTGATTGGAGCCTTTCAGAGTTGTCAGTTTCCAGAGCGAATAGTTTGTGGATGCATCTGTTTCTGCGTCGTCCGATCAATTTGAGACTGCTTGTACCTAATTAGGATCTTTTGTAGACGGTTGGCAAGCCTTTTATAGATTCGATGAACACGTTCATCATATTCCCTTCTGACTCTCCTCTTTAAGCAGAGCTTTAAATGTTGACGGCAGCTACACTTTCCTTCGTTGATTCGGTCGTTGCTGCGTCTTAGGCGAAGCGCAAACACGGAGATTGCGTGCTCAATGTCCTCCGGAACGCTTAACTCCATGTTGAGATATATTCTTCTGTCCAGGTGAGCTCTAAACGTTTCAACAGAGGATCCATATGGGAGGAGTCGTTGCCTACGAGACTTGAATTGAGGTGTGCGATGCATTATTGCCAGTATGGGCAAGTGATCCGAGGAGAGTTCATATAGCAATTAAACTGTGAGCCTATCCCAAGCAATCCCGTTTGTTATGAAAAAGTCCAGCGCAGACGGGGTGAGCTGGGTGTTATACGAATAGAATGTTGAGTTGCCTGTGGCCAGGACTGGGCATGAGCAGCTGGCTATGGCTTCCTGTAAGCGTTTTCCTCGAGGACACGTGCTTACGTTGCCCCACCATGGATGCTTAACGCTGAAGTCCCCCCCTGTAAAGTAATCAAGATATATTCAAAGTTGGTCCACGTTTCCTTAGGTGGAAGATATAAGGATGCAATTGTGATGTTTCCAGAGTATGTGTGCAGGTTCACACCAGCTATTTGGACATCCGTGCGCGATATGGGCTTATTCTGACGATGGCGAACAGATGCTCGGACAATGACCGCGGCTCCACCTCTGCAGTTACCACTGGGGTGATAAGCATGGTAAATTTCATAGCCGGGCAAAAACGTTTTCAGTCATTATTATTATCAGAATCTGTCTGTTCTATATTTTTGTTTTCTCTAAACGGGTTTTCCCATTTTCCTTTCTGAATGGTACCCTTTCTGTATTTAGTATCAATGTTTTATTCCTGTTGATTGTTGTTTATTTTATCTATTTATCTTTCTTTATTTATTTGAGTGTCTAGCGTTGTGCAGGTGTTTAAAGAAAGAATTTCTATCTTGCTTAATTTGACTTCGTCATCGTCAGATGATTTGATTATGCGAATTTTTTCATTTATTGCTTTAAGTAGTTTTTCTATGTCTGCTTTACCTGTTTTAGCCGTATTGAGCTGTAACTCAATTCCTCCATTCTCAAGTCATTGCTAAAGAACCAAACTGGAGAATGCGCTTTTTTTGCTGTCTTTTAGAGTATGGGTTTACCAAGTTGATACGCATAAGTGCATTTTTACACTCCATCCAGACCTTTGTTATAACCTGAACCCATTGAAAATAGGTAAAAAGGGTATATTGTATTTGTGCAAAGTGCAAATGTATGTAACAGGCAGAAGGAAGCATCTCCTCTTCTCTTCTCTCTTCTTGGTCAGCATCAACAGCCGAGTCGATCTAGCCATGTCCGTCTGTCTGTACGACTGTCCGTCTGTCCGTATGTATGAACGCAAGGATCTCAGAACCTATAAGAGCTAGAGACTTGAAATTTTAGCTGTAGGTCCTCCTAGCAGATCGAGTTTGTCGATATCGATAGAATATTATATATATATACCAAGTATCTTTCATTTTATACCTATCGCCACCTCCCCGCTACCACCACAGAGCTATAAATCAAGTTAATAACCCAAGTTGTAGTGCCAACCAATTTAAGCCACAATTTAAATGCAATTGACTTTTTGAAAATACACATATATTACATGGTACAATAAGATATACTGTAGAAAATTTCATTAAGATCGGTTTTTGTTTTGTTTTTCGGTATTTTCGCACTACTGCCCACGTGTTTGCAACGCAATTTTCAAGAATTTCTATATACATGTACAGTGTACATTGTACACACACACACATTCATGCGCGTCTGCTTCTAATTCTGTCATCATTGCGATTGTTTTCTGTGCTGCTATTTTAATTGTTTTTTTTTTCAATAATACTCAATTATTAGTGTGGCTGATGAGTGGAGGCAGTGGCAAGAGGTGCGGTCTGTCGCGAGTTCGAGCCCTATCGAGGAAAGTAACTTAGCGGTCAGTTGCGAGTTCAAGCCCTGCCAATGCAACTTTTTTTTTTTAATTTATCTTTATTAATTCAAACGAGCTGCATTGGGTGTTGGAATAAGAGGGTTCAGGGTATTCCCTAGTCGGGAGCTCCCGACTAGAACCTCTTACTTGTTTTTATTTGTTCAAGGGTGGCAAATTTTGATTGGATGTCTATGCAACTGACTTAGTGCTTACCTTCGGATGTCCACCACGAATTTATGTCGACAGTGTGCTCTGTTTTAGCTAGGCTACACACATTGCACTTATTTATTATATTTTGGATTAACAGTTGGCTTTTTGGAAAATAATGATTTTCTTTAAATAATTTGGTCTTCTTTTGGATGCAAGGGTGTAGAAGTTTTTTTTAGGAGATTGGAGTATAATTTCATTGAATTCGGCATATGAGCTTACGTTTTTTAATAGAATGAGACTACGGGTCACTTAAGTGTTAGAGATATTAATAATTACTTTGTAAGTTGTTTGGATAACTTCAAAATCTGCATTACTCGCGATGTGCATGATGATATTTTTATGAATGAAAAAATCAAGCAAGAACTGTTTAGCTTTTTCAGAGGTCATTTTATTGTAATGGAGCGTAAGTATTGAATTGCGGTAAATAGTCGATTGTTTTATCGTGCTTTGATCTGATTTAATGAATATTATTTGTGTTTTTTTTTTAATAAATTTGTTGGCTTTTCTGTTAATTGACCTAATTCAACTACTGTCTTCGTCTGCTCTATGTTGGCTACACCGAAAGGATTTTCTTCCAGTTTAATTCTGGACAACGCATTAGCAATTGAATTTGGTTTGCCTTTAATATATTCAATTTCAAGGTTTAATTCGGCCAATTTAATTCTCAACCGTTGTATTTAAGCATTCGGTTCTTTTAAAGTATGCAGCCACCTGAGGGGTTGATGGTCACTGGCTATATGAAAATGTCTTCTAAGTTAGTAAGCACGGAACGTTTACGTGGCCCAAACTATGGCGAGTAATTCTTTTTCGATAGCACTGTAATTTAATTCGTGATCATTTAGTGTTCTGCTAATTAATGAAACAAGATGACCATTTTGAGAAAGGACGGCCCCAAGGCCCAAATTACTAGCATCTGTGGTTAATACGAACTTTTTTGCGAAATCAGGGAGTTTTTAAATGGTTCACTTGTCATTAAACCTTTAAGCTTCTCAAATGCCTCTACATAATCGTGGTTTTTATACCCTGAACCCATTGAAAATGGGTAAAAAGGGTATATTGTATTTGTGCAAAATCCAAATGTATGTAACAGGCAGAAGGAAGCATCTCCGACACCATAAAGTATATATATTCTTGATCAGCATCAATAGCCGAGTCGATCTAGCCATGTCCGTCTGTCTGTCCGTCCGTCCGTCCGTACGTATGAACGCAAGGATCTCAGAACCTATAAGAGCTAGCGACTTGGATGTAGGTGCTCCTAGTGCCTGCGCAGATCGATAAACGATAACTTGCCCCGTTTCCAAGTAATCGATAAACTTGACATGTAGCTTCTAGAATAGTGTATATATATCAAGTATCTTTAACTTTTTACCTATCGCTACCTCCCCGCTACTCTCTATCTATTAGCTCGAGCTGCATTTGGTGTGGGAATAAGAGGGTTCAGGGTATCCCCTAGTCGGGAGCTCCCGACTAGAGCCTTCTACTTGTTTGTGTCTAATTTAGCTCCTTTTTTTAAATAAGGTGTCATGGGTTTTGCCACATCACCGTAATTTGGGATGAATTTAAGGAATGCTCTTGTCTCTTTTGCTTTTGTTGGAATTATGTATGAAACTATGGATTTTATTTTGAGAGGATTTGGTACAAAATGACTAAGGACGTTTAGTTCTCTTTTCAAGAACTCGCACTAGACTAATTGCAATTTTAAATTTGCTTCGGATAAATTTAAATCACCATTCTTGGTAGAAAATGCAGTTTTTGGCATTTGGAATCCGGATCCATTTCCATCTGATTAAAACCTTTCGCCAAATCGATTGTCGTAAAATACTGACATTTTCCTATTTTACCGAGTATTTCTTCCATGTTGGGTATGGTTACTTCATGTAATTTTCTGTAATCAATAACTACTGTGTATTTTGAAGCGTTTCTTAGGAACAACCACTAACCAAACAGTGTATAGATTGGACAACTTTTGTATGTTGCTGGGGCCTGTCGTCTCAAATACGGCTGGTCCAAAGCCGCCTTCGGTTTTCTGCGGGTTCGAGAGCAGCCGCACGCTCAGACAGAGAGTGTGAGTAAGAAATACATATGACTTGTGTCATAGAACGGCATCGCTGCTCTTTTTTATTCGCTTTTTTCGTTCACACTGCAGGAAACTGCTTTGGGTTACTCTCAGTGCTCTTTCAATTTGTCTTTTAAGTTTTTACTGTCTGTGTGAGTGTGTCCGCACAGGCAAAAACTCCCATGAATTCCATTTTTCTCAAAAGTCGGTGGCTTTCTTCCCTTTTGAAGGGACGAGTTATATGAAATAACGAAAGGGTTTGCCAAGTCGTTGCAAAATTCTTGCCTTATAGCTCGTTACTGTTGGTAAGGGTACCTAAGCGCTGGCATGTGTGCATTTACGATTCTTTGGACATGCCATATTCACGCACTCTTGCATATTTTGTATATGAATAGAAACATTTATGCGCTTGTGTGCCTGTTGGTTGCCTGCCTGCCTGTCCCCGATTCAAATTTGACAAAATTCTTGGATTTCTGATTTTCGACTTTCACACACACACACACAAATGTGTATGAATGGGCAGATCATGGGCGCAAAAGAAAATTTCATAATTGGCACGCGTCTGACGCGCGCCCTTCTTTCTTATGATTTTGGGTTTGAATTAAAAAACTTGTCAATAAAATCTTAAAAATTATAAATAGATATATAATCGCTCAACAGAGGAGTGGATTACAAGCAGCTTTCTTACGTATTCATATAGAGTATCTTTTACGAAAGGCGTATTTTTATATGAAAGTAAATTATATTCAGAGAAAGATTTACAAATATGTTTCATGTGCCATACCTCTTTTACGATTGTAATCGCATTCACAACACCTTCACGTAAATCCTTTGGTTGGCCTTGTCGTTTTCTATCTTGCTTCGATTTCCGACTTTTGCTTAATGATGGTCCAGCAGACAACATATCAAATGTAGTTTCTGCCGTAAGCTAAAATATGGTTAGAAAAAATGTGGTTAAACAAACATTTTTTTAATGCTAAATCTTGTGGAACATATTTTACTATTTACAAAAGGGTTGAATAGTTATTTAGTGGCATTGGCTTTTCATGAAAATGTTTACTTCGTCTTCTTTAAAAGAAAAATAATAGAGATGAGACATATCATGCAACGAAATCAAGCACCACAATTAAGTGTTGTCCTATGTTAATAATAAGTAAAATAAATAAAAGAAGCGCTATTTAAATAAAATTAAATTCAAAGTGATCGCGCAATAATTGCTGCCGCATAAATATTAGCATTAATAAACCCGACACTTATGTCTTGAGCGTGTCCACATCTGTAGCTCGAAATTAAATTCCGTTAAGAAAATTCGTTTTCATTTAAAGAGTTCTTCCTAAATTTTTTATTAGGAATTATAACCCGATCATTAGTGACAAGATTTGTAATTGTGAGCACCTAATTTATAAGCTGGACAAAATACCGGATCGATATCCGCCCCGACAGTGACGAAAAATCAATTGCCCAAAGCAACAACCAGAGACAAAATATGGATGCTCAAAGTCTGCGCCCAATATCAGCGGCAGTGACTAACATTCCGTTTGCCTATCAGAGCATACAGCGCAGACAAGACTTCCAACAGGAGTAGAGACAGGTTAGAGACAATATAGGTCAGTTTCAAGTAAGCAGGCTGATAGAGACATACCAGAAGATTGCAATACAACCTGGTGTAGAGTGTAACGAGCCTTTGGACATAGTAAAGTCCATGCTCGAATTTTCAGGCAAAGAAGAAGACAACGATGCTTGAAGACAAGCAGTAACAGACGCGTACGAATTGTTTAAACCATACAACGGCAGAAAAAGACACAGGCAGCGGCAATTATTAAAAAGAAGATAACGGGTGTAGCAAAAAAGATTTTAACATCGCATAGCACGGTGTTAAACATAACCGAATATAAGAGAACTCCAACAGGACCTAGATAATGTTAGGCAAGGCGACTATGCCTATAATGGAGTATTTTGATTAGGTTGAGAAGAGGCTCACCCTTTTCACAATACACACTTTAAATAGTGATGACACACGAGACAGCTGCGGCGGAAATCCTCTAGGATGAAGAACAGCAGCGAGAGAAGCGCGCAAACTGCGCAAAGCTTCAGAAATTCGAGGCTGGCTTGCAACGGACGCGTTGTCAATCCCAAGGTTCGGTAAATTCGAAAAAATCATAATTTCTCGAGAAATAATACTCAAGGTGGCAAACAGCAAGCTCCTGGTAGCAATCATGGGCAAAAACAGCTTCTACAGCTAATGGACGTGGACCAGTCTATGGAAAGATTTAGATAGAGTATAAAAAACCAACGAAAACCGACGTTTCATCCGATCAACCGCAAGGTCAAAAGCGTCCCAATAACTCTAATAGAATGAAGGGTCAAAAACGCCAAAGGTTAAACAACATTAACCAACAGGTCAAGACTAAGGAATCCGATAAGTATGGAGAGCGGCCATCGGAGGCAAATGCTGCTATAGGGGACGTAGCGCAGTCCGATAGCGAGACCGATCATCGATTCATCGAGAGGTAGTCGGCTGGAAGAAAATTATAGTTTCCGATCGGTACTGGGCGGCTCAGAGCTACATAAAAAAATGCATTCCTACTCTGACATTAAGGATAAATGTCAAGAAAATTATAGTACCAAAGCTGTGATGACGTCAATTTTACTCGTGTAATGGTGCTGGTGCTTCCAGTTCTAGTGAGTAACTACCTTTCAATACGTCTGCCGTTACAACAATCTACCGAGGACAACAGCCCAATATATTCGAAATTACACTGGCACCCCACGGCTGTATCCGATTTTGTCAATAATGAATTCAAAGAATTGTTGCAAAACGAAATTTTTCTCCCTTCCAAATCACCCTGCAATAGTTGTTAATAAGAAAGGTTGGGATGACTGAACAAACGAACTATCGCAAATCGGTATACCATGCCAAGTAACCCAGGAAGACCAAAAACGTCACGATGCTGTAAGCCTAGCCTAGTGACTTGAGGGTGTCGAAGGAGAAAAAATAATTTTTTTAAGGAAACGAAAGACCTCGAAAATGTGAAAGCGATCCAAGAGTTTTTGGTGCAGTGATTTCATAAGGTGGCGAGTAATCGTAAAGATTTCCAAAACCACCCATTAAATAGAGCGGCTAGCTGTAGAGTGAGCATTGGGATAACTTCAACAATACCTACACGGTACACGATATATTAATATTTTTACTGACCACCAGACAGAAACCCAAATCCGAAACTCACAACACCTATTGAGTAGGAGGAAAGCATTCGTCGACGATGACAATGCGAATATAATATATAAGCCTGGGCAGGAAAATCATGTGTCAGAAGCGCTGACATAGTTTGTTTCGCTGCAAGACGAGTCGTCCGCGGCCACCATTTATAGCGAAATTTCACTTTCGTACACCATAAAATCCTCAGAAAAACCTGTTAACTGTTTTAAATACTAGATCATTTTGGAGGAGGCAAGATTTCCGTCAAAACGCATTCATTCTGTTTGGCCAAAAAGGGCGCCACACAATATACTTTACCGATAAAGATAAAGCCTTCGAGTCACTAAGGAGTGCATAGAACCAGATGTCTTTAATGCACTACATTGCGATCTTTCGACATTAGCTGCCTTACAGCATGAGGTAGTAAAAGTTTTCCCATTAACTAGATTCTGGTAGTGCAAGAGCATAGTTTATGACGTTACCGATAATAACGACAGAGCACAACCGTGCACGCAGATAGTACACGAAAGCGTCAAACTGATAATGTGCAAACACAACATTTCCGCAAAATGTCTAAGCTGGCCGTTGGAACCATTTGGAAACTTTTTTGTCCGCGTTAATTTCTGCCCATAGAATCGCCAGAGTTTTAGCTTTCTTAGGAGCAGCCTTAAGGGGTTTAGCCAGCACTTCTGTCCATGATGATATAGCTCCAGGCTAATAGAAAAACAGCCCATTGAAGCTAACAATAGACAGTCAGATATTAACACTAGAACCACAGATCAGATTAATAAATTAAGAAACCCAGTCAACCGAATCTTGAGTGCAACCAAAAACGAATTTATTGATATCGATCACTCAGTTCTTAGTATCCAGATACAAAATCTTATATTATCTAATAATTTAATTAACCCCACAATTTTAGACACCCAAGATTTTTATAATAACAGGCAGGTTGCAAATGTCAGCATCAGCGACCTCATGTAGTTACTGACGTAAGCGTTATATTGGACGGCGATGTTTTTCATTTCCTCATTAAGTACAGTGAGGTAAAGCTGCAGCAAGGGCGGTAGACATCTGCAGTGCTACAATATCATATTTCTTCGGCAGGCAATCGCAGCGCCAATCGCGCGGCACCGCTAATTTTTGGTGGAATTGCCCATTGCTGGATTCGTCCTTGGCGAAAACCCGGCTTGGGTGAGAGGTAGTTATATAGTTACGTTCCGGAAAGAGCCAACTGTAAACGGGACAAGATTTGGCAATCGAAACGAACTCTCTAAGCGAGCTCCCGGTGTTGCCACATCAGCCGATATAAATAATACAGAACACCGGACAGTTATAGTCTACCCTTCTTGCACCAATTGAGCGAAGCAAATCTTGAGTACATCAACATGATGGAGTCAGCATCAACTTATAAGCCTCCGATTATCATGACATGCCTTTCCATCGGATTGACTTTTGTCGCGGCCATACTCTTCTTCAGGTTCAACAGGATTTGAACAACCTCTATAAGACCGGTGTAATATGTTCGAGAAAGACCGTTTTAGTTTGGAGCGTCTGCTCCGTTGTTACTTTATTAAGAATCCTCCTTATATGTTCATGTTGGGTTCAGCTAACCCAAAACATGCAATGCTTATATCTATGTGTTTATATGTATGTATAAGTATGTTGGTATATACATATGTATGCAGAAGGCATGCATATTTTGTGTATGGTTTGACCACTTGAACTGCAAAGTGCATGCTCAGCATTCCCACGCGCCGCGATCGGCTTATGTATAAGCGATGGATCGTATTGCTTGTGCGCTGGAATGTTTATGTAATTCTAAGCGGTCTTTTAATGTACTTTGGGCATTTGTATATTTGTATTTATTATGACAAGGTGTCACAATGTATTATCGGATTGTTATACCCTTTGATTTATGATAATGGTAGGGTAGATATGCTACACCTCCCTTTTTAAAGAAATCACGTAATACATGTAGTCATTTAGTGTTAGTGTTAATATATTGTATTTAATTTTTAAAAAGAAATTAATTTGTGACTTATTATAAATATATGTATTGAAAATGGTTATATCTCTTTTTTTTTACCATTTGTGTTTATTTACAACTTTTTATTTTTAATATATTTGAATTTACGTTTTATTTTATTTTTAACTTTCTTAGAAGAATAAAACAGAATTTTTTTTTCAGGTTGATCAGACGCTTTTTTTTCATGAAACGATTCATTTAATATATTTTTTTAGCCTATCCTTATGTATTTTTTGTTTCTTATCTTTACTATCTTTAATAAAAATGTTGTCACTATCTTCTATTTTCTCTATTATATATGGTCCTAAATATACTGGGTCTAATTTGTGCCCTGTTTCGTTTCTTATAAGTACTTTATCTCCTACTTTTAATTCAACATTTTTTGTTTTTTCATCATATGCTAATTTCCTATAAGCCTTGGCCTTTTCTAACATAATTCTAGCTCTTTTGTATGCTATTTCTAATCTACACTTTGTTTCCTTAGAGTAGTCATCTAAATTATAAATACAATCTTTGTAATTAGTTTTTTTTTAATCTATGAACTGTTTTGGTAGTCTGCCAAATACTAGTTCGTATAGACAATACTCATGCGTTGCTGATGGTGTCGTGTTGAAGCAATAAGTGAAACATCCCAGTCAGTTTTGTCTGCAGAGATGTATGAACGAATGTATTCATTAAATGTTCGATGACTTCGTTCTATTGTCCCTAATGTTTGATGATGATATGCAGTAGAGGTGAGATTCTTGATCTTCATATACTTGCATAAATCAGTTAAAATCTGGTTTTTATACTCTGTTCCCATGTCCGAGATGAACGTCTTCATTGGACCAAACTTGAGTATGTCGCTTTTGCGACATTATTTGCGATTTTGCTTTTTATTGGAATGGCTACTAAATATTTTGTAACGTCACATATTAATGTGACTGTGTATTCATTGCCATTTTCTGATTTAGGTAGCGGATGAACTGTATCCACTATCACTATACCGACCGACAGGTGTTTCTGTGAGAGTCAAAGGAGTTTTTGTGTGCGTCTTTGTTTTAGACATTTGGCATTTTTGACATCTACGTACGTACTCTATTATATGACGTGTCATATTTTTCCAGTAGTAGTGTCTTTTTATTTTCGGTCGCGTTCTTGTTATGCCGCTATGACCTCCTTGAATTGGGTCGTTATGGTATGTAGACAGTATTTGTTGTATCTCTTTTTATACCCTGAACACATTGAAAATTGGTAAAAGGGGTATATTGTATTTGTGCAAAATGCAAATGTATGTAACAGGCAGAAGAAAGCATCTCCGACCCCATAGAGTATATATATTCTTGATCAGCATCAATAGCCGAGTCGATCTAGCCATGTCCGTCTGTCTGTCCGTCCGTCCGTCCGTCCGTATGTATGAACGCAAGGATCTCAGAGCCTATAAGAGCTAGAGACTTGGATGTAGGTGCTCCTAGTGCCCGCGAGTTTGTTTCCGATAATCGATAACTTGCCCCGTTTCGATGTAATCGATAAAAATGTATATTGATTTTGGTAAATAATAAGAGCTAGAGTTACCAAACTTGACATGTAGCTTTTAGATTAGTATATATATATCAAGTATCTTTCATTTAATACCTATCGCCACCTCCCCGCTACTCTCTATCTATTAGCGCGAGCTGCATTTGATGTTGGAATAAGAGGGTTCAGGGTATCCCCTAGTCGGGAGCTCCCGACTAGAACCTCTTACTTGTAACATAATCTAGTTGTGTGCCGTGAATAATCGGCGAAGTTTTTTATAAATCGACGATAATAGTTGCAGAAAGCTACAAATCGTCTCGCGCTGTCCTCATCATTAGGGACAGGATAATTTTTGATGTCGTTAAATTACTTGTCATCTGGCAATACTCCTTTGTCAGTGCATTTGTGACCTAAGAATGTCACTTCATGCATGAAAAATTAACATTTTTCTGGATGCAACTTTAGGTTATATTTCCTACATACATTAAAAACATGAGTTAAGTTTTTAATCATGTGTGTTTTCGGAACATGCTATCACCATTAAGTCATCCATATAAAGGAATGCCTGAGAGGGTTCTAAACCCGAGAATGCTATAGTCATCATTCTCTGAAATGAATTTTGTGCTATTTTAAGACCAAATGGTAATCGAGTGAAGCGATATGAGCCATTGCTCGTTGAAAAAGATGTTATATTTCTTGAATTTTCTTCAAGTTCAATTTGGTGGAAACCTGACATTAAGTCAAGGCATGAAAAGTATTTAGCTCTGCCCACTTGGTCTAGAATATCATCAATTCTGGGGAGTGGGAATTTATCAGAAAGTAGTTTTTTGTTGATTTGGCGATGGTCAATTACTAATCGCCATTTCTTTTCTTGGAATTTGGTAATGATTTTTTTGAAACTTACAAGAATGGGCTGTTATACTCGGATACAGACGGTTCTACGATTTTGTCATTTATTAATTTCCTACTTGTTTTTGAATTTCTTCGACGTGCTATGCGTGCGTCTGTAGTTTTTAATATAAATGGGTTCATCATCTTTAAGTCTTAATGTTTGTTTATAAAAATTATTTGTCGCTATTGGTTCGGTTTTCAGTCTGAACACATCACTATACTTGGTGCATAATTCTGTTAGTTGACTTTTGAATTGTTCTGGAAAATTTTTCTTTAATTTTGAAAGTACTTGTTCGCTTATATTTTCTGGATTAGTGCTATGGATGTCATAATCTGTTGAACTTTCATATTGGATTTTGTTCACTTTGACCAATTGGTCGAAATTAGTTGTGTTTAGAAGGCGAATGTATACATGTTTGGATGCTGCTATTGTATTTGCAACATAAATTCTATTATGTATTTTTTGATTAGGAACAAATATATAATCATTTACTGTATTAATTTATATTTTTCGAATTACTTGGGATTTGGCTGGCAGAAGAATTGTATTGTTGCCAGCACTATATGTTTTCGGAATATAAATAGGATAATTTAAATTTTGGGGTCTAATTATAATCCAGTCTTCGCTTGGTTTGAAATCTAATTGACAATTAAATTTTTTAATAAAATGAATGCCTATTATTCCATCACACGGTTCTGAAAAATTTGAATTACTAAATGAAATTCGTGTGGAATAATTTATTTTGTTGATTGAAGTTCTATTGAAGTTGTTCCTTGAGATTTTATTACACCTTGGCCTATGCCTTGGATGTTTATAATTTGTTCTTCTTGAATTTTGAAATTATCTGAATTTATTTTTAAAAGTGAGATATCTGCACTAGTATCTCTTAGGAATGTGAGTTTATTATCAGTTGAATGATTATAAAAAGTGACAAATATATTAAGACTGTAATTGATGGAATGAACCTTTGCATTTACTGGTTGTTTCCTAAAGGGTTCTGAGAGTTTTCCGACGCATTTTGCGCCACTCCCACATTGTTATTATAATTACCTTGGTTGGAGTTACCTCGATTTTGGCCTCGTCTTCCTCCACGGTTATTGTAATTATTGTTGTTGTTGTTGTTACCGCCTCGGTTGTAATTGTTGTGGTTGTAATTTCTGCCACGATTATAACCTCGGCCTCCTCTATTATTGTTGTTTGCACCTCGTCGATAATACAGAACAGTGTTACTTTGACCTGTTATCTCCGTGCAACTATTGACAAATTTGGAAACGGCATCATTCATATTTGTGAATGTGCCTGCCTGCATGATAAGTTTTACCTTATCAATTGAACAATTTTGGGTCATAGCTTTTACAGCTGTTGTAGTGCAGTATTTGTTTGCAAGTGATTGGCTTAGACCTTCACTGATATAGACGCCTTCAAGGGCCTTTGCCAGTGATTGGCTTAGACCTTCACTGATATAGACGCCTTCTGTTGCAGATTAAGAAGCTTAGCAGATACAACTTCTACCGATTCTCCTTTTATTGCATTTGACAGTTGCGTAATGATTGCAGCAATTGTCTGCTCATTAATTTAAATAATTTAATTTGATTTAATAATTACTCGCATGGCCTTTTCTAATAGATTCAGGGAATCTAGAAAACTTTGTAGATTTCCGGCTTTTTATTTTCATATCTATTTACTAAGGTAACTATATTATTTTATTCCCTTACTTATATTTCTATATGGTTTTTTAGTGTTTCCGCTTTTAGTAGTCATCTAAATTATAAATACAATCTTTGTAATTAGTTTTTTTTTAATCTATGAACTGTTTTGGTAGTCTGCCAAATACTAGTTCGTATAGACAATACTCATGCGTTGCTGATGGTGTCGTGTTGAAGCAATAAGTGAAACATCCCAGTCAGTTTTGTCTGCAGAGATGTATGAACGAATGTATTCATTAAATGTTCGATGACTTCGTTCTATTGTCCCTAATGTTTGATGATGATATGCAGTAGAGGTGAGATTCTTGATCTTCATATACTTGCATAAATCAGTTAAAATCTGGTTTTTATACTCTGTTCCCATGTCCGAGATGAACGTCTTCATTGGACCAAACTTGAGTATGTCGCTTTTGCGACATTATTTGCGATTTTGCTTTTTATTGGAATGGCTACTAAATATTTTGTAACGTCTCATATTAATGTGACTGTGTATTCATTGCCATTTTCTGATTTAGGTAGCGGATGAACTGTATCCACTATCACTATACCGACCGACAGGTGTTTCTGTGAGAGTCAAAGGAGTTTTTGTGTGCGTCTTTGTTTTAGACATTTGGCATTTTTGACATCTACGTACGTACTCTATTATATGACGTGTCATATTTTTCCAGTAGTAGTGTCTTTTTATTTTCGGTCGCGTTCTTGTTATGCCGCTATGACCTCCTTGAATTGGGTCGTTATGGTATGTAGACAGTATTTGTTGTATCTCTTTTTATACCCTGAACACATTGAAAATTGGTAAAAGGGGTATATTGTATTTGTGCAAAATGCAAATGTATGTAACAGGCAGAAGAAAGCATCTCCGACCCCATAGAGTATATATATTCTTGATCAGCATCAATAGCCGAGTCGATCTAGCCATGTCCGTCTGTCTGTCCGTCCGTCCGTATGTATGAACGCAAGGATCTCAGAGCCTATAAGAGCTAGAGACTTGGATGTAGGTGCTCCTAGTGCCCGCGCAGATCGAGTTTGTTTCCGATAATCGATAACTTGCCCCGTTTCTATGTAATCGATAAAAATGTATATCGATTTTGGTAAATAATAAGAGCTAGAGTTACCAAACTTGACATGTAGCTTCTAGATTAGTATATATATATCAAGTATCTTTCATTTAATACCTATCGCCACCTCCCCGCTACTCTCTATCTATTAGCGCGAGCTGCATTTGATGTTGGAATAAGAGGGTTCAGGGTATCCCCTAGTCGGGAGCTCCCGACTAGAACCTCTTACTTGTAACATAATCTAGTTGTGTGCCGTGAAAAATCGGCGAAGTTTTTTATAAATCGACGATAATAGTTGCAGAAAGCTACAAATCGTCTCGCGCTGTCCTCATCATTAGGGACAGGATAATTTTTGATGTCGTTAAATTACTTGTCATCTGGCAATACTCCTTTGTCAGTGCATTTGTGACCTAAGAATGTCACTTCATGCATGAAAAATTAACATTTTTCTGGATGCAACTTTAGGTTATATTTCCTACATACATTAAAAACATGAGTTAAGTTTTTAATCATGTGTGTTTTCGGAACATGCTATCACCATTAAGTCATCCATATAAAGGAATGCCTGAGAGGGTTCTAAACCCGAGAATGCTATAGTCATCATTTTGAAATGAATTTTGTGCTATTTTAAGACCAAATGGTAACGCGTGAAGCGATATGAGCCATTGCTCGTTGAAAAAGATGTTATATTTCTTGAATTTTCTTCAAGTTCAATTTGGTGGAAACCTGACATTAAGTCAAGGCATGAAAAGTATTTAGCTCTGCCCACTTGGTCTAGAATATCATCAATTCTGGGGAGTGGGAATTTATCAGAAAGTAGTTTTTTGTTGATTTGGCGATGGTCAATTACTAATCGCCATTTCTTTTCTTGGAATTTGGTAATGATTTTTTTGAAACTTACAAGAATGGGCTGTTATACTCGGATACAGACGGTTCTACGATTTTGTCATTTATTAATTTCCTACTTGTTTTTGAATTTCTTCGACGTGCTATGCGTGCGTCTGTAGTTTTTAATATAAATGGGTTCATCATCTTTAAGTCTTAATGTTTGTTTATAAAAATTATTTGTCGCTATTGGTTCGGTTTTCAGTCTGAACACATCACTATACTTGGTGCATAATTCTGTTAGTTGACTTTTGAATTGTTCTGGAAAATTTTTCTTTAATTTTGAAAGTACTTGTTCGCTTATATTTTCTGGATTAGTGCTATGGATGTCATAATCTGTTAAACTTTCATATTGGATTTTGTTTACTTTGACCAATTGGTCGAAATTAGTTGTGTTTAGAAGGCGAATGTATACATGTTTGGATGCTGCTATTGTGTTTGCAACATAAATTCTATTATGTATTTTTTGATTAGGAACAAATATATAATCATTTACTGTATTAATTTATATTTTTCGAATTACTTGGATTTGGCTGGCAGAAGAATTGTATTGTTGCCAGCACTATATGTTTTCGGAATATAAATAGGATAATTTAAATTTTGGGGTCTAATTATAATCCAGTCTTCGCTTGGTTTGAAATCTAATTGACAATTGAATTTTTTAATAAAATGAATGCCTATTATTCCATCACACGGTTCTGAAAAATTTGAATTACTAAATGAAATTCGTGTGGAATAATTTATTTTGTTGATTGAAGTTCTATTGAAGTTGTTCCTTGAGATTTTATTACACCTTGGCCTATGCCTTGGATGTTTATAATTTGTTCTTCTTGAATTTTGAAATTATCTGAATTTATTTTTAAAAGTGAGATATCTGCACTAGTATCTCTTAGGAATGTGAGTTTATTATCAGTTGAATGATTATAAAAAGTGACAAATATATTAAGACTGTAATTGATGGAATGAACCTTTGCATTTACTGGTTGTTTCCTAAAGGGTTCTGAGAGTTTTCCGACGCATTTTGCGCCACTCCCACATTGTTATTATAATTACCTTGGTTGGAGTTACCTCGATTTTGGCCTCGTCTTCCTCCACGGTTATTGTAATTATTGTTGTTGTTGTTGTTACCGCCTCGGTTGTAATTGTTGTGGTTGTAATTTCTGCCACGATTATAACCTCGGCCTCCTCTATTATTGTTGTTTGCACCTCGTCGATAATACAGAACAGTGTTACTTTGACCTGTTATCTCCGTGCAACTATTGACAAATTTGGAAACGGCATCATTCATATTTGTGAATGTGCCTGCCTGCATGATAAGTTTTACCTTATCAATTGAACAATTTTGGGTCATAGCTTTTACAGCTGTTGTAGTGCAGTATTTGTTTGCAAGTGATTGGCTTAGACCTTCACTGATATAGACGCCTTCAAGGGCCTTTGCCAGTGATTGGCTTAGACCTTCACTGATATAGACGCCTTCTGTTGCAGATTAAGAAGCTTAGCAGATACAACTTCTACCGATTCTCCTTTTATTGCATTTGACAGTTGCGTAATGATTGCAGCAATTGTCTGCTCATTAATTTAAATAATTTAATTTGATTTAATAATTACTCGCATGGCCTTTTCTAATAGATTCAGGGAATCTAGAAAACTTTGTAGATTTTCCGGCTTTTTATTTTCATATCTATTTACTAAGGTAACTATGTTATTTTATTCCCTTACTTATATTTCTATATGGTTTTTTAGTGTTTCCGCTTTTATAATGCGTCGATATGTTTCGCAATTTCGCTCCATTCCATTCTTTTACTGGAATTTTCTTACTTTTGTAACGTACTAACCATGTTGTTGCTATACCTAAATGTGGGCCTTCTTCTTTTGTTAATTTTTACCCTGACATAATGTAATGAAAGTACCATTGCCTTTTCTGCTTTATCGCAGTGTATAAGTGGGCTACAGATTCCGCCGAAAGCTTCTATATAATCAGTCTCGAACTGATATACTGATATGTATTCGCTATGGGAATGTAAAACACTAATCGCATTAAAGCGTAAATTTGGAAAGCTTTCGTAAACGTGATCTATTTTCTCCTTATTCATTTTTAGATCTTATCTAAGTTATTTACCCTACTCATGTGTCTTTTCTTAATAATTTTATTATGCTTAACATAGATTGTAAGCAGAAATTATACAACTGACACTATCGTGAACAGGATCCACAACGATTTTATATCGTCTGTGTTTATCTTGGCGTTGTTTACAACGTTGGCAGTATTGTCTTTTGCCTAACTGGAATCACTAAATCCCATTATGTAATTTAATTGTTTTTATATATATATATATTTTTTTTCTAACGTTCATGAAAGAAAAAGTAAGGTTTTCTATTAAAAATTTTTATTTCTCATAATTTTTTAATTGTGTTATTGCGAAAAGAAAGAAAAATATTTTCTTCTTTGAAAATCAAAAATAAAATTTAAGGTGATAATTTTTATGAAAAGATATTTTTTTTTTTAAATTTATCATTTGACAAATGTTTTATTGCAGCTGAGTATATAGCGCCAGAGACATGAAAATTAGTTGTTGTAGAAGTTGTTGTAGTTGTTATAGAATGTGGTTGGCTCACATTTCGGTTTACAATTCATTTTTTTTTTTTTTTTCAAAAGCAGCGGTTTCCCACATAGGCTTGAAATTAGAACTTAATGTTAAAGCAAATTGGGGCATTCGCAATTATGCAGACCGTTTGCGTTGTTTCGCACCAATGCGAAGCTGCTGATCTAGGTGTTGAAGACGCTCTGTGTAGCGTTGTCGGTCTGATTCATCTTTGGCTTACTGAATCATTTTCTTGACCAGTCGCCGTTGCTGCAAGAGTTTCATTCTCCGTCCACTCCTTTTGTGCTTTGGTATCGCTTTTTTTTTCTTGTCGAGCCCGGTACTCAGCTATTGTGAGTGGGCGTGGTCCATCGGCTGGATTTGCTTGCAAGGCCTCTTGCAACGTCGGCAAATCCCTTTGTTCAATAGGAACAGCTGTCTCGAACTTGGGCTCCTCTGCCATCAATTATTTGCAGCTTTTGTTGTTTAACTTAATTTAATTTAATTCACAGTAGATGACGTATCTTGGAGCCATGTAATATGTTTCTTTTTTTTTCTCGTTGTTGCTGCTGCTGTTGTTGTTTTTTTTTTTTTCAATTCTTCAGCTGCCGTTGGATACTTCCCACTGCCAACAAATTCAATGGCATTTTTTCGTTATGTGTCTGGGACTTGAACGATTCACACTTTGATTTTTGCAATGTATAAATGTTTTTTTTTTTTACTTGGCATTATGCCATTATGCACTTCGCGCTTTGTTCAACTAGACTGCAGCCTGTGAGCCCTGTCACGGTCGCCATGTAATATGTTCGGGAGGAGGACCGTTTTAGTTTGGAGCGTCTGCTCCGTTGTGTTACTTTATTGAGAATCCTCCCTATATGTTCATGTTGGGTTCAGCTAACCCGAAACATACAATGCTTATATCTATGTGTTTATATGTATGTATAAGTATGTTGGTATATACATATGTATGCAGAAGGCATGCATATGTTGTGTATGGTTTGACTACTTGAGCTGCAAAGTGCATGCTCAGCATTCCCACGCGCCGCGATCGGCCTATGTATAAGCGATGGATCGTATTGCTTGTGCGCTGGAATGTTTATGTAATTCTAAGCGGTCATTTAATGTACTTTGGGCATTTGTATATTTGTATTTATTATGACAAAGTGTCACAATGTATTAACGGATTGTTATACCCTTTGATTTATGATAATGGTAGGGTAGATATGCTACACCGGTCTTAATTCTTGTGGGAGAGCAGTTAACACCGAAAGGCCCAGAAACGATCATGCGAGCGGAGCGTGCGTGATGTCAGCGATTTTGGAAACAGTCACTGGCCACAGCCGCAAATAAGCGGACCAACCAGCCAAGGCATTGCGACACTTGCGGAAATGCAAAGTCAGCATTATGGCGGCGTCGCCGATGAAGTGCATCAGTAGGGTAGGGTCTGAGCTAAGGAATACACTCCCATGCATTTATAATATATAATCCACCAAGGAGGTCTAAAGCCTGTATATAAGGTAGGACCTACAGTATTGTTCTAATTGGCACACTTCGACATCGGACATTGACTATATGGATCGCATATTTATATTAATATATTGATACGAGTCACAACTTAAATACTGAATTTTTGACGCAATGCCTACGCTCTTGTAAAACGAAATATCGGACAGCTATCCACCAAGGAACAGGACACGGGTCAACGAAGCAGAGTGTGTATTGTGCAGGAACAAACGATTCAATTAGATATCAAACAAATTGAAACCCAGAATCCTTACAATATTTCTTTCCTTGAATTGCAGGCAATAATCCTGAATAATCCTCATATTAACATATTTGGTCATCCGAGCGTAAGGGAATTCTTTTACGCTGCACAATCCCTTGCAAAGATACATTCTTTCCCAGCCACCAAATCTGTGTATTTAAGAGCAGTCATATTTAGCGATAACGGCACAAATTTTGTAAGAGCAAGCAAGGCCCTTAAAAACTTCGACGCAGCGCACAAGAGACATAACAAAATACATTCCAGTTCAGCAACCCTGGATCATAGACTCAAAAACTTTTGAATGAATGAAGAAAGGATGAACTAAACTCCTTGAGCAGACAACTAGTTATATTTTCAGGTCCACGAGAGCAAAAAGATTTAAAAAAATTTATATGATTTATGAAAGAAAACTGAATTAAGATATAATGGGAAATAGCATACAACTAGAAGAAGTAATATTATAATTATGACAAGTTATTAGAGAAACAGAGGGAAAAAATATCAAAGAGGTTAGTAGCATCAGAATCATTGCCAGCTTTATCCACTCCTTATAAAACTTTTTTAAATATTTAGACTAAATATTTTTTAGAAGAAGCAGTCGAATGGATTGAGTTAAGAATAAGAGGGAATTTTGGGTGCTGTAAAAAAATTAAGAGCAATATTTATATCAACGTGTCATATAAAAATGATCAGTCGATCCGAATAGTTTTGTTTACAAAAGAAACGGAGTGGCTTGTTGGTCATTGGTGAATAAGAACTAAAAGGATTTCCATTGAACATTTCAACCCCAAAAGAAGGATGATATGTATCGTCAAGGGATCAAGAGTTCTATTTAAATGATTAGATTGATTTAAAACAACCATGCCACCAACGTCATACACAGCGTCGCAAATGAAAAATTTGAAGGATGAAAATAGGGCGCTTATCCACGGAATAACTGGACATATTTCGTGCCATAGATCGCATTGTGCAAACCGAAATGTTTCAAGCAGATATTAAAGCAATTCAGAAACTTCTAGCCCTAATCTAATCTAATAATCTTGCCGAATCATTATATTTTTATCAGATCTTGGTTTCTAACGGGAAGCAAACAGTTATATGCGTCATTCAAAAATGTCTCACTCGTTTTCGTGTTAAATCCTAGGTTAAAAGTCTTTTCATAGGATCTGTCTGTGCACTGGGTCAATCGAGTAAAACGCCCTTTCATTGCAACAAGAGTAGTAGATCTGAGCGGCTAACCAGAAGGAAACTTACGAAGCCCTAACAATTGTGCTTACTATTGAAGCGTGCTTAAACTTTCGACTCTTGTTTCCGGTAACCGCTGACAGCGAAGACCTGGACGTACTTCCTCCAACTTATTTTCTTATTATACCCTGAACCCATTGAAAATGGGTAAAAAGAGTATATTGTATTTGTGCAAAGTGCAAATGTATGTAACAGGCAGAAGGAAGCATCTCCGACGCCATAAAGTATATTTATTCTTGATCAGCATCAATAGCCGAGTCGATCTAGCCATGTCCGTCTGTCTGTCCGTCCGTCCGTCCGTATGTATGAACGCAAGGATCTCAGAACCTATAAGAGCTAGAGACTTGAAATTTTAGATATAGGTGCTCCTAGTGCATGCGCAGATCGAGTTTGTTTCCGATAAACGATAACTTGCCCCGTTTCCAAGTTATCGATAAAAATGTATATCGAAATCCTGTTTTTTAAGCAATTTTGGTAAATAATAAAAGCTAGAGTCGCCAAGCTTGACATGTAGCTTCTAGAAAAGTATATATATATAGATTATCTTTCATTTTATACCTATCGCCAACTTCCCGCTACTCTCTATCTATAAGCGCGCGCCTCATTTGGTGATGGAATAAGAGGGTTCAGGGTATCCCCTAGTCGGGAGCTCCCGACTAGAACCTCTTACTTGTTTTTTATCTGTGATACGCTGCTTTTCGTACGACCTAACTAACGTTAAAGGAGACAATCTGTGCCGAAGACATGATTCGCTTGTCCAAGTGGTTTTGTTTTTCCTTTCCGTATACTTTTTCTTATACTCGAAAGCCAATAGAATTTGATGATGAGATCAGTAACCTTGTCCAGTCCCTCATGACCCATTTCGCATTGGTATTTACACAAAACAACAACAGAAAATACTAATTTGTCAGTATCTTTTTATGTATAAAAAAGTTACTTATTTCAAAATGCTTTCTTTCTTGTTCTTTTACCATATCTTATAACTATTTTATATGTTCCTAATTTCCTAGACATACTATGAGATTCTCTTTAAATATATAAGTTCAACTGTGTTTTTTAATGCGTCTACATGTTGCATTTTCTTTTCTGATCTATGCTCGAGATCATGATCATAGTTCTGCAGTTCAAGAGCCCGCCTGGCAATACGTGCATTCCTCTATATATACCCTGAAAATGGTTAAAAAGGGTATAAATGATATGTGCAAATGTATGTAACAGGTAAAAGGAGGCATCTCCATTTCCATCAAGTATATACATATATTCTTAGTCAGCATCAGCGGTCGAGTCCATCTAGCTCTGTCCGTTTCTCTGCCCCTCCTTTAACGCGTCAATCTCTAGGTCCTCCCAGTGTCCACGCAGTACGAGTTTGTTTGTAATCGATAACAGGCGCCATTTCTAAGCAGCCAATAAATATATCAAAATACGGATTTTTGAGCAAATCTAATTAATAATAATTGATACTTTCCGAATGGTCTATTCATTCACCCCATCGCTATATATCAAATAAATAAATAAATCAATCAACTACTCATCAATTTAAGCTAAAATCTTAATGCTTTTGTCTTTTTGTGAATATACGATTATTGCACAATAATTCTTCAAGATCGATGAAGAATCACAAAAATTATTAAATAAAGAATTTTTATGGCGTTCTGGATGGACTCTCTTAAAGTAAAAACAATAAAAAGTTTAAAGTGGCTAAAGGTGCAGAAGTTAAGCCGATTTGCAGATTGGTATCCTATATAATATTTAAGCGATCTTTAAGTTCTTATGAGTGACTGTTTAATACGTTGGCAATATTAATTGAAATTACAATTTTTCATTGCATCCAGTCGTATGTCGATTAAAAGCATAAAGCGTTTAAGCATAAGCATAAGTTTAAGCATAAATTAAGCGTAGAATCTACAGAGTTAGAAATGCTGGCCTCACACAGTAACAGAATAGAGTAGAAACTATTGACTATTGATTATCGTGGTGAACTGAAAGAACTCTGCATAACGACAAAAGCTCGATTAAAGTCCTATATAATCTGTTCTCGTTGAGTCCTGCAACGCTTGCAGGCAAGTTTAGTGGAAAATACTCCCAGCTCAAGAATTTTATTAGTCACTTCCAAGCTCCTGCTGATAACGATTATACGATTCCGGGATAGAGAAATTCAATCATCCTATCTCGTGCCTTTTTGGTGAAGCTCTTGATACTCTAAGTACTGTAAAAGCATTTCCAGTCATCGAGGACAATTTTTTGAAAGCATTGGACATCTGAAAAAGATTATACGACAGTAAATATCTAATATTCTAATGAGTTCTCAAAGGCAGCTCCTTTTTGCATCAATAACCTTCGTAAGAGACACACTGTTGCCAGGCAAAAGTCGTTCTCATAACACTCTGTTTCATATATAGTCTTCCGTTTCTAACATTTGAGCGTTACTACCACCCCTTGACTCCGCACAGGATCAAATATTGACTTCACATGCTATGCATGCGAATCCAGCTACAGCGAATGAAAGCGTTAAAACGAGTTAAAACAAGTGTAGATCTCGTTTTGCTTAGATCGTTATTTAATTCTGGTTCGCAAATAATTAGTAGAAAAGAGGCTAGAAGCGTGGACAACATAACCATTCTTCTTCGAACTTGGACCAATCAAAATCGTTGTAAGGTTTTGGATACGGAAAGTGAAACATTACAGTATCTTAAGTCTCTTCTGAAAAATTAGAAGGCTATTAAAAAATGAAAAAACAGTTTTTATTTTAATATCAGATGTAAGAGCAGCCTAGAATTTATTCCGACAAGTCCCTGCTAAATTTTTGGACAACACTGCTGCAAGGGTAAAGCTTCAGCCAGATCTTGTGAGGGTGCTGCAAGCTTGTATGGCTCTCAACCACTGCGGCCTTTGGTCTCCGCAAAAGCTGCAAAGTCGTACCAAAAGGTGCGAGTTAGATCGCGTATGGTCCAACTAAAATATTAGTTTTTAAACCTACATATAATAAGGAAAACAAGTAAAAGGTTCTAGTCGGGAGCTCCCGACTAGGGAATACCCTGAACCCTCTTATTCCAACACCAAATGCAGTTCGCGCAACGCGCTCGTTTGAATTAATAAAGATAAATTAAAAAAAAAAACAAGTAAGAGGTTCTAGTCGGGAGCTCCCGACTAGGGGATACCCTGAACCCTCTTATTCCAACACCAAATGCAGCTCGCGCTAATAGATAGAGAGTAGCGGCGAGGTGGCGATAGGTATAAAATGAAAGATAATCTATATATATATACTTTTCTAGAAGCTACATGTTAAGTTTGGTGACTCTAGCTCTTATTATTTACAAAAATTGCTTAAAAAACAGGATTTCGATATACATTTTCATCGATTACTTTGAAACGGAGTAAGTTATCGATTATCGGAAACAAACTCGATCTGCGCAGGCACTACATATAAAATATCACATTTCTCTAGCTCTTATAGGTTCTGAGATCCTTGCGTTCATACAAACGGACGGACGGACGGACAGACAGACGGACATGTCTAGATCGACTCGGCTATTGATGCTGATCAAGAATATATATACTTTATGGGGTCGGAGATGCTTTCTTCTGCCTGTTACATACATTTGCATTTTGCACAAATACAATATACCCTTTTTACCCATTTTCAATGGGTTCAGGGTATAAAAAGTTCCCTTGGCAGGGTTCGAACTCGCAACTGACCTTATTACTTGCTGACGACTCTACTAAAGAGACAAACCTGGAAAAAAAAAAAGTTTCCCCGGTAGGGCTCAAACTCGCGACAGACCGCAACACTTGCTATGCCTCTACTCAACAGCCACACCAATAATTTAGTATTATTGTCGCAATTACAATGCTGTTAGAATGCGAAACAGACACGCATGAATGTGTGTGTGTACAATTGATGTTTTCGCTAGCTGTGCCATCCAATTGCGAAGTTACATATAACTTTGGTTTTCTCTTAACCGAACTTAATGAAATTTTCTACAATATATATTATTGTACCATAGAATATTTGCGTATTCTCAAAAAGTCAATTGCATTAAAATTGTGGCTTAGATTGGTTGGCAATATAAGTTGGGTTATTAACTTGATTTATAGCTCTGCGGTGCTAGAGGGGAGGTGGCGATAGGTATAAAATGAAAGATACTTGATATATATATAATATTCTAGAAGCAACATATCAAGTTTGGTGACTCTAGCTTTTATTATTTACCCACTATGCCCAAAATACAGGATGTCGATATCGATTTTTATCGATTGCTTGGAAACGGAGTAAGTTATCGATTATCGGAAAGAAACTCGATCTTCGCAGGCACTAGGAGGACCTACATCTAAAATTGCAGGTCTCTAGCTCTTATAGGTTCTGATATCCTTGCGTTCATACATACGGACAGACGGACGGACGGACATGGCTAGATCGACTCGACTATTAATGCTGATCAAGAATATATATACTTTATGGGGTCGGAGATGCTTCCTTCTGCCTGTTACATACATTTGCATTTTGCACAAATACAATATACCCTTTTTACCCATTTTTAATGGGTTCAGGGTATAAAACTACTTGAAATGGCTATAGTATACTAGATGTAAAATGTTGTGAATCCAGCTCTTAAAGAGAAACGCTATGGTCAAAAAAAAAAATTTCGATATCGATACAATGAGATCGACGCTTTTATTTATACAGACAGACTGGCATGGCTAGACCGACTGATTCTGGCTAAGACTATATATATTTTATGGAGTCGGAGATGCTTCCTTCTACCTGATGCATTCATTTACAGGAAATCGTTATTCCGTTTTTACCAGTATTCAATAAGTATAAGCACTAACCATACAAAACATAGATACGTCAGACTGCAAAACAATCGAAACACGATAAATTGATGCGAGTAAACTTAATGGATGCTTGCGTCCATATTGTTATGCCGAGAGAAAGAGTAAGACTGCTAAGAATAGCAGACAAACGCCGGCCTCAAGAGCCGAAGTTTGTTTTCGATATTCAGTAACTTATTGCGTTTCCAAGTAATCGATATCGAAATCCTGTTTTTTTGAGGAAATTGGGTATATAATAAGAGAAAGAGTCAACAAAAGTGATATGTTTATTCAAGAATAGTATATAGATATATCAAGTATCTTTCATTTAATACCTATCGCAACCTTCCCGCTACCACCGCAGAGCTATAAATCAAGTTAAAAACCCAACTTGTGTTGCCCACCAATTTAAGCCACAATTTAAATGCAATTTACTCATTAAGAAAACATAAATATTCTATGATACAATATGATATACAGTAGAAAATATCATTAAGATCGGATAAGAAAAAACCCAAAAGTTATGTGTTTAACTGCGCAATTTGATGAGGTAGCTAGCGCAAATTCCAAGAATTTTTGTATGCATGTACACACACACACATTCATGCGCGTCTGCTTCGAATTCTATCAACAGCATTGCAATTGCGATTGTTCTCAATTATTAATGGGGCTGTTGAGTAAAGGCAGTGGCAAGTAGTGCGGTCTTTCGCGAGTTCGAGCCCTACCGGGGAAACTATTTTTATACCCTGAACCATTGAAAATGGGTAACAAGGGTTTTCGTGATATGATATCAATGATATCACTTAGAGCTTGTCTTCTCTTTCGAGTGAGAAGTTGTGTGAAATTATTAACGGGTTTGGCCCGTTCATTGCTTAAAATTGCTTTTTTCCATGCTTAATATTGGTAAGGGTACCTGAAGGTGGAAATGTGTGCACACGCATGCTTAACATTCTGATCGTTAACTGCCTGTCATAAAACCCTTTAATCCAAAATTTTTACAATGTCAATAAATTCATGAAAAGATCACTTGGATTTTTTTTTCATATCGAAGTGCAAACAAGCGACGAGTGCAGTTCACCTGACTTCATGGACTGTTCACACATTTGTTCCTTTTGCGGCCGCAAGCCCACCGCAGGCATGCCAAAAAAAAAAAACAAAGACCCTGCAAGTCGCCCAAATTTACGCACCCATTGAAGAAAATATCTCTGGTTCACGACAAACCCTTGATCTGCTCATTCGCCCACATTTGTGTGTGTGCCAATAATCTTTTTACAAAAAAGTCTGAACCCTCTTATTCCAACACCAAATGCAGCTCGCGCTTCGCGCTCGTTTGTAGAAATAAATTTGCTGCTCTTAATGAAATTTTCTACAGTATATCTTATTGTACCATAGAATATTTGCGTATTCTTAAAATGTTATTTAAATTGTGGCTTAAATTGGTTGGCAATACAAGTTGAATTATTAACTTGATTTATAGCTCTGGTGTGGTAGCGGGGATAGGTATAAAATGAAAGATACTTGATATATATATAATATTCTAGAAGCAACATATCAAGTTTGGTGACTCTAGCTTTTATTATTTACCCAATATGCTCAAAATACAGGATGTCGATATCGACTTTTATCGATTGCTTGGAAATGGAGTAAGTTATCGATTATCGGAAACAAACTCGATCGGCGTGGGCACTAGTAGGACCTACAGCTAAAATTTCAAGTCTCTAGCTCTTATAGGTTCTGATATCCTTGCGTTCATACATATGGACGGACGGACGGACGGACAGACAGACGGACATGGCTAGATCGACTCGGCTATTGATGCTGATCAAGAGTATATCTACTTTATGGGGTCGAAGATGCTTCCTTCTGCCTGTTACATACATTTACATTTTGCACAAAAACATTATACCCCTTTTACCCATTTTAAAGGGGTTCAGGGTATAAAAAACAACCACATCCCCTTGGATCGGAAAACCCTTAATCTATTAAAAAATATGCCTCTTACAGTTTAGCCTTTACATAGTTTTTTATTGGTCTCCATTAGATAGAATTTGGTTATTGACTGTGTGAATATCGAGCGGCGTGATCCGGATCCTCAGTGAACAGTCGTTGACGTGTTTATTTTATTATTTTTTAATGAAGTAGATCGTAAACGACCGGACAAACACACAGTCATATGGACGTAGCTACATCGAGTAAGCCATCGATACTACAATTATTTATACCATACGACTCAAGGGTATAAGAAACAATTTACTGAAGTTATACGTGCAATCAGAAAAATCATAAACTCAGTGTCAAGAAGCATACAGTTCCTTAATTAACGGAAGTAAACTTAAAAGTGACGTGCTTATGAACATTTTTGTGTACTTGCCAAATGCAAAAAAAGGCTTACTTGATTGTTTATAAATTCATGTTTTGTAAAAATTTATAAAAATGAAACTAAGCCAAATATTTACCTGTAGTAAATGAATTATCCTAGAAGTTATCTCAAGTGCTGCGAACGCAGTGCGGGCACTAAAACTTTGTGCGCCCATTTGAAAACCACGGATAATTCTTCCATCCTTATTATATTGTTGCAATGGAAGTCTAAACAAGTCAAAGAAACCTTGAACTGAAACGTATATTTAAATAAATATATTAATTATAAAAATGTAAGATATTTATAACTTATAAATAACACCAGCTTAAAGAAATAACCCCCTTTTTTGGATAAAACATGCATTGCCTGGCATTTTTTTAAAGGTTTTTTTCTAAGTTCATCCTGCATTTTTAATCATTTCTCGAGAATCTAAAACTCGATTTAAAAGAGACACGCCTCCTGACAACTATTGTATATTAATGTACCTATTATTCATAATTCACAAGTAAGAGCCTCTAATCGGGTGCGTCCGACAGGGGCCCTCTTCCCTCTTCTCTCAACACTAAATCCTCGTTTGCTTTAGTAGTAATAAAAATAAATTTAAAAAAAAAATTGTTTCATCGGTAGTGTTTGAACTCGCAACAGACCACACTACCTGCCTCCGCCTCTACTCAACAGCCACGCCAATAATTGAATTAAAATAGCAGCACAAAAAACAATACAATCGCTAGCCAAAGCACATTTTATATTTGTGCAACATGCAAATGCATGTAACAGGCAGAAGGAAGCATCTCCGACCCCATAAAGTATATATATTCTTGATCAGCATTAATAGCCGAGTCGATCTTCCCATGTCTTTCTGTCTGTCCGTCCGTCTGTCCGTCCGTCCGTCCGTAGATATTTTTAAATGTAGGTGCTCCTAGTGCCTGCGCAGATCGAGTTTGTTTCCGATAATCGATAACTTACTCCGTTTCCAAGCAATCGATAAAAATCGATATCGTCATCCTGTTTTTTTTGGGTAAATAATGGGTAAATAATAAGAGCTAGAGTCACCAAACTTGATATGTTGCTTCTAGAATATTATATATATGTCAAGTATATTTCATTTTATACCTATCCCCGCTACCACACCAGAGCTATAAATCAAGTTAATAACCCAACTTGTATTGACTTTTTGAGAATACACAAGTATTCTATGGTAAAATAATATATACTGTAGAAAATTTCATTAAGATCGGTTAAGAGAAAACTAAAGTTATATGTTACTGCGCAATTGAATGGCACAGCTAGCGAAAACATCAAGTGTACACACACACATTCATGCGCGTTGTTAATTGCGACTTTTTTCTGTAATGCTATTTTAGTTTTGGTGTGTGGCTGTTGAGTAGAGGTTGGTTTGTCTGTTTAGTAGAGTTAGAATTTGTAAATCTACTTTTAACAATTCGATCAACGCCGAGGTCCTACTTAACTTAGTAGATCCTTGTCCGATATAAATAAAGGTTAGAGAGTAACCCATGAGGCCATTTCAGGAACATCAGCATATCGGTCTTCATCTACTCTGCAAAGGGAGACCCCATAGCGAATTCGATAACTTAACGAAAACAAAATCTTTGCAGCCCTGCTGCAATACAGCTTCGAGGATATTCTCAAAACCACTCATTGGTACATTCAGACACTTTCGTGCTTATGTGTCCAACTGCAGCCATGGAGAAAATCTTAGTAATGACTCTTCTATTCGTCCACTTAGAGAAAACACTGCTGACGGCTGCTAATAAAAAGTAGGTAGGCGCCTAGATAGTCTTGGAGCCAGGCCAAAGAGCTTCTTTGCCCTCTTTAAATAAATCACCTTCTTAAACTTTCCGGACGGGACCTCAGACTACTAATTGCTTATCTGACAGGCCACAATGCTAGCAGGTAACTTCGCCGCAAAACTTATTTGTAGGCTTTGAAGAGCGGACGATAAGACTACAAAACAGTATCTGGGTAGTAATTTTTATCATCTGCTCAGATTATAAATGCCTCGGCAAGAAACCTACTCACCTTCATGGCAGATTGTTTTGTCTTGATAAGGAAATTTGTAGTAATTCGATTTAAAAAATAATTATTCGGACATTATCCTTCCCAGTGGAAATGCATATCAGCTACGCTTCAAGTCTTTTACTAAACAGGGCCGATTATAGCTCAGTGTGAAAACTGAAAAATAATGATTTCAGTTTAATGTACAGTGCTTCGATTATAATTAACATAAATACTTGATAGCGCTGACATTGGTACTTAATGCTTTATACTAACTTGTGTTGTAAATAATGATTTAAGACCTTTTTTTTTGGGCTGAAGTACCTTATCGTTTGCCAAACTCCCTTTTCTTTAGTTATAACAAAATTAATTAAAACAAATTATTGTAATGGGTAAAAAGGGTATATTGTATTTGTGCACATGTATGTAACAGGTAGAAGGAAGCATCTCCGACCCCATAAAGTATATATTCTTGATCAGCATCAAAAGCCGAGTCCATCTAGCCATGTCCGTCTGTCTGTCCGTCCGACCGTCCGTATGTATGAACACAAGGATTTCAGTACCTATAAGAGCTAGAGACTTGAAATGTAAGCTGTAGGTCCTCCTAGTGACCGCGCAGATCGAGTTTGTTTCCGATTCTCGATAACTTGCCGCGTTTCCAAGAAATCGATAAAACTCGATGCCGAAATCTTGGTTTTTTTATACCCTGAACCCATTAAAAATGGGTAAAAGGGGTAATATGTTTTTGTGCAAAATCCAAATGTATGTAACAGGCAGAAGGAAGCATCTCCGACCCCATAAAGTATATATATTCTTGATCAGCATTAACAGCCGAGTCGATCTAGCCATGTCCGTCTGTCTGTCCGTCCGTCCGTCCGTCCGTCCGTCCGTCCGTCCGTATGTATGAACGCAAGGATCTCAGAACCTATAAGAGCTAGGGACTTGAAATTTTAGTTGTAGGTGCTCCTAGTTCCTACGCAGATCGAGTTTGTTTCCGATAATCGATAACTTGCCCCGTTTCCAAGTAATCGATAAAAATGTATATCGATATCCTGTTTTTTAAGCAATTTTGGTAAATAATAAGAGCTAGAGTTACCAAACTTGACATGTAGCTTCTAGAAAAGTATATATATATCGATTATCTTTCATTTTATACCTATCGCCACCTCCCCGCTACTCTCTATCTATTAGCGCGCGCTGCATTTGGTGTTGGAATATGAGGGTTCAGGGTATCCCTTAGTCGGGAGCTCCCGACTAGAACCTCTTACTTGTTTTCTTATCAATTTTGGTAAAAATTAAGAGCTTTTAGAATAGTATATATACATATATAAGGTATCTTTCATTTCATAGCGTTACTCTGTCTGTTACGGGCTCGAGTCCTATTGAAGGGAATATTTTTGTTTTTTTTTAAATTAGTTTTTATAACTGCTTGAGCAAACGAGCACAACACGTGCATTTGGTGTTGGTATAGAGGGCAAGGTATCCCTTAGTCGGGAACTGCCGACTTGAGTCTCTTACTTGTTTTTCTTTGTGTATTTCATAATCTTGCACTAAATACGCGTTTTCTAACTTCTGGGCAACATTTTAAATAAACGCCGGAGCCGCACACTGCTAATTATTATACACTTGCAGAGGGTATTATTATTTTGTCGTCAAATGTGTAACGCATAGAAGGAGACATCTCCGACCCCATAAAGAATATATATATTCTTGATCTGTATCAACAGCCGAGTCGATATAGACATGTCCGGCTGTATGTTTCTATCCGAACTTGTCTCTCAGTTTTTAAGCAATCTTCATGAAACTTTGCAGAAATCCTTCTTTATATTGCACGCAGCTCATATGTCGGAACCAGCTGGATCGGGCAACTATATCATATAGCTGCCATAGAAACGATAGGTCGAAAATAAAGTTGTTGCATAAAAAACATTTATTGGTTGTACTATGCTCCCTATATATATGCAAAATCCTTTTAAGATCGGACCACTATATCATTTAGCTGCAATAGGAACGATCGGTCGAAAACTAACGTGTTGTATGGAACATTTCTTTTGTCACTCAAGATATTTTGATTAAACAAGGCATTAAGAGGTTTCACTATGCTGCCTTCATTTTTGCAAAATCTTATTTACATCGGACAACTATATCACTTTTTTGTTTATCAAGGTATTTTCCCTGTGCTTCTTAGATACGGGTAAAGCACTAGGGTATTAAATCTTCGGCGTCCCGAAGATAGCCCTTCTTTCTCGTTTTAAATAATTTTCGTTTTAGAGCTTGGCAAAGTAAAAATAAAGTTTCAAATTGATAAAATAATATTTTCGATTATTTTTAAATATTTGCAAATATGTAGGAAATGTCATTGCATTGAATTCAAATGATCCGATAATTCGAGTCACCGATTGTTACCATTGTAATATTTTTAATCAATATATCATAATTCGATTTTAATTTCGGATTGACATAAATAATACTTACACAATTGTATAACAGCATTAGTTGGTCCGATTCCACTTAATATGTTTGGCAGTTGGTTTCTCTTTATGTCTTTTAGCCATTCCTTACTTACAAACTCAAATAATTTATTCCAGCCAAGAATCCCTCGTCTGAAAGAAAAAGATTAAAAATCCATTTAATTTGCAAAAAGATCAACGAGGCATTATTTGAGCTGCCCGCCTTAACGTGCACCTCCATCACATATGGTAACTACAGTGAAAATTACAGCTTCCTAGCTTTTACGGTATGGCCGCTGCGTTGTTAACCAATCAGTCAGTCAATTAGTCAGTCAGTCAGGAGCACTTGACTTCTTGCAAAGGGACAGCAGCTTGTTTATACTTTATGAATTTTGTTGGCATCTTTCTATTGGTCAGTTTTTGTTTATATATAATATGTTGACATTATTTGAGCTCGACTGCAGAAGACATTCTGCTTTTATGATTTTAGCTGCTGTTAACATTATTCGAATTCGGCTGCAAAATACATGTGTAAGCGTCTGGCAACCTCGACCCATGGCCATTCGAAGCGAATCGATAATTATGAGAAGAAGTATCGAGAAGCATCTCTAGAGTGGGAAGCTAAGCAGCAAGACAATAAGTAAGAGGACAGACGATATTTCAGAATATAAGTTTAAAAGCCAATCTTTGTAAAGTTAACGACATTAAAGCAGCTTATCCTTTACTGAAGTTTGTATAAGTGCATATCAATCAGCCAACCAGGACGATTCTTACACATGTTATAATTATTCAATTTGTAACATTCAGTGGGTTATATATATAAACACTAAGATGAGTAACGCTCATACATTTGAATGCGACGCAAAATTTATAGCCTGGGGTCTCATATGACTTAACCACTTAACCACTTGACCACTTCATACGACATGCCATCCGATTGGCGGTTCGCTCTCCAAAAGCTAGACGAATGAATGTCAAAGTCGCGGCTTGCTGGTTGATGGTACTTTGCGTCGACGCATAGTACTTTTGCTTTATCCATGAAATGCATACTTTATTTGAATGAAACATTACCTTATATACTAATGATAAATTTTACAGGAAAATGTAAAAGTTAAATAATTTTTTCACAAAGCGCACTTTGTGCAATAACTAAGTAAGGAAAATATCACACATATATTGATTTTACTTTTGTTTTTGGACAGTGTATGCTCGAGAGAAGTTCTTGTCTCAGCCAATGGCCTGCATGTATAACTGAATTATGCATGTATAACTACATTAAAACTTGCATATGTGTATGTTTTGTTATTAACTGCTGTGGCTTTTGCTGGTAAAAAAAAATTGTTTGAAAGACTAGCAGATATAGTCAGGATCTACGACAGCTATCTACAGTAGGTGACCATTGGATTTTTGAATCCAACTCTAATGATCCCTACAATATTTTGAGCTCTTAGAAATCTTGCGACATCGGGAGGACCAATTGTTAGCTTCTGCTTTAAATAATATGGCATCGGGATACATGACATACCGCTGATATTGGTCTTGTCGGATCCCGCATTTGCAAGCAAATGGATGTGACCGATAATACCATTTATCAATTTAGTACAAATGCGGCGACAGATATTTATTACACGGTAAACTTAAACTCTATTCCAACTGATCAATTTATTTCTACCGCTACACGCTGTGGGTTTAAGACAGAGTATTTTACAAGCCGCTAGTACTTTTAGGTCTTCCGAAACCCAGGGATTGTGTTTGTCTCTTCTTTTAAAAATCACTTCCAAATATATGATTACGGTCAATGAAGATACTGGGGATGGCTTAGTTAATGGGGCAACAGGCCTGTAAATGCAAACAGATTTTGATGCATCCAGTACCTTTTCAGATAATAGCACAATTTTCAGATAATAGCATAGAAGTACTTGCTTGCTCAAATGTTCGCATCCTACGGAAGTATTACGGACCCCAATTATAGCAAAGTGGCTTCCTCTCGTATGCAGCGTTCCGCAATATACGTAGCTTTTAGTAGAGCATAAACTGCTTCCGGGTTGTTTATTATAGGAGATTGTGTTTCTCCTAAACCACCCAAAAACGATGATAGGGTCGAAAAGAGATAGAGAAATTGCGGTCTGGGAAACTACATTATGATCACTAAGTTATCAGTTACGCCTTAGATTGCTTTTTTCATAATACTGAAAACATTCACTGTCTTATTGAAGATATTCGATCAGATAGGTTAATACTTTAGCTTCTCAAATGAAAATATTGACATTCCAGGGCTTACTATTCTTGTCAGTAATAATTGCGAGGTAATACTTAATGCACTGCGACATAAAAGAGGAATCGATTCCTCTTATTAAGAGTGCAATTTTAAACAATATTTCTAATTGATTAAGCGGGTCAGTCGTTTTTAAGTTATTTATAAAAGTCCGTCATATCCGCTAGCCTTGTTTAGAACAGAATTTGATTAACATTACATTACAACATTAATTTTTAAGGGACAGTTGCAATGTTTTGTGAAATTTTAATTTGTTCGAGAAAATTTTATAAATGTAGGTGCCTTTACAATAAATTGCGCAGGAAGGGATTAGGTGGCTACTAGATTTAAAAACGCCCACGCCAATTGTGACTTGCACATTGATCGGGGATTTTTAAGTCTCTCCAGTGAAGAAATTAGGGCGAAGGCATTCGAGACAGTGTATAGTTCCCACAGTGGTATCTCTATAAGTGTTCAGGATATGTTTGATTTAAACTTAAGAATATTTATATTTATAAATTTTATGAATATAAGTAAATATATATATACTCTACATTTTTATTATACGATTTTTGGGGCCTTATACTTTGGATTCAGGGTATTTTCTAGGCAGCCACCCCCGGCTAAAACATTCTTACTGGTTTTTTGCTAATTTTTCAGCCTGATCAGCAGACGCAATTGCGTCGTTTTCTTTCCTATACTGACTTTAATATTAAAATTTCTTCTTAAATTTAAAAGGCAAAGAAACATGAGTTGAATATTTACTCACACGAAAGTAAAAAGAATTGGGTGTACAAAAAAAATGTCTAATCTTCTTTATATATTAATACTCGTTTTTCTATTTTCTTATTAATTTTCATTAGTCGGCGTCACCACGTGTTTCTTCTTCATTTTCTAGATATATATGTCTTATACTATTATACTTATACTTTACAACACTAGATGTAGTGGCTGTTGACTTTTAAAAGTTTACATTTATGTTCACTGTTTACACATGAAATTTTATTGTTTCGGTTGCTGCTGCTTCTGAATTGAGCCTGGTCGGATTTTCTAGGAACGGAGTCACTCCATAATTTTCTGACGACGTTATCTCGCCCGCTGCTACTCGTCTGGAAGACCAGGAACTTGATTTTGCTTAGCTTGAGCTTGGACTTGCATAGGGTATGCTATTTTGAGTTTTTGAGCGGCACTATTTATTTTTTTAAGGTATACTTTCCAGATCGGCATAGTAAATTTCCTTTTTTTTACACCAGTGAAATTGAATCACACAAAGTTGTATACATAGCCCGCCAAGCTCTTCTCTCGTTGTACATCTGTGCAGCAACATGATCGGTGCCGAATTTTTGGCATATGCCCATATGGACAGCTGTTTATGTCGATCTACGACTCAGTTGAAGGCCAAGGGCACCGCTAAGGGCGCCAAGCCCCAAGAACCAAGAAACCCCACCCCACATTAGTTCAAGGCTGGAGGCGGCAATAGAGGCTCTCACGGTGAAAGTCGACACTCTACAAGCTATGTTTAAGGAACCTCAGGAAACGAATAAGTTCCTTAAGCAAAGGTCTATGAGCCTTTTGAACGCCAAAAAATGATGCACAGTTCACTAATCCTCGGATTGTGGAATGTCTGTGGTATCTCTGGACATGTGGAGGAACTTAAGCACTTCCTAACTAAACATAACATCGATGTGATTCTTATTACAGAGACCTTGCTACAGGCCGGTGTGTTCATCTTTATTTCAGGCAACAAAATCTACAAAGCGGATCATCCTAGCGATAAAGCAAGAGGAGGAGCAGCGGTGCTTATTAAGCAGGAGATCGAATTTTCCCAAAATGAACCAATAAGGACGGAGAAATTGCAAAAGGCCAGCATCCAGACTAGCAGGGGTGAATTAACCATTGCTTCGGCATATCCCGCGCCGCCACTGTCGTAGTCAGATGGACCGTGGAAGAATGTTCCTTATGGGAGGCGATTTTAACGCCAAAAACAGATGCTGGGGTTGCTTAAAGCTAACGCAAGAGGCACCTGCTTACTGGACGCGGTGAAAAAACTCATCAGCTGAAATACTAGCGACTGGACAAGCCACTCTTTTCCCGCATGCCCAAAGTTACACGCCGAGTGCTATTGACTTCTTCACCCAGATGGCTTAAGTATAAGGCCTGAGTATCAACAATCATAACACCAGAAGACATCGAAGATGCAAGTGTGCTATTCCTGTATATTCCAGTAAGCCGATCAGAAAGCTTAAGACAACAAGTGAGACTTCCGCCAGCAATCTATGCGCTACTGCTGATTAAGAGAAGGCTTAGAAAGCAGTACTGTCGAACCGGAGATCCAATTGTGGACAGGATCTACCGCAGAGTGTCGAGCCGGGTCAAAAAGCTGCTGGAGCTGAATAGAAAAAGGGAAACCGATCGTTTTTCGGAACATGTTTCTCCAAATGAGTCTTCAAGTCACTCCCTGTGGAGACTGACGAGAAAGTATAAACAGCAAGTGACCCCCAAATTTCCGATCAGAAAGCCTGATATATCTTGGGCCAGATCTCCAAAGGAACAGGCTGATGCATTCGCCAAAGACTTGGAGGAACGCTTCAAGCCTTTTAATACAAGCTCGGCAAGCATAAACAAGAGGGTTCAATTCACACTGGAGAGCCCGGGTCAATTAAGCCTCCCAGTTGCTCCTATCACTGCCAACGAATTCTCAAAACCACATAGCAGCACTTAAGACAAAAAAAGTTCGTGGCGAAGATCGGATTGACAACATAACACTTAAAGCATTGCCGGTCAGTGCAGTCCTATTTTTAGTGTTAATCTTTAATGCGGTATTGAGACTGGGGCATGTTCCAAGCCAATGGAAACGAACGTTGTCTGCTTACGAGACTTCTATCTATGGATAGAATTAAAGAAAAAATTCCCCCCTTTCGGGTTCCGAAAATCTCATGGCACACCGGAACAGCTAAATAGGATGGTGAATTTTATCCTTGAAGGCTTGAAAGCCAAAGAATACGTAGTGGCAGCGTACTTATATATAAAACAAGCCTTCGACAGAGTCTGGCATGATGGACTCTGCAAAATCAAGCCCTGTTGCAAGCCAAAACGCTCCGATATCTGTCTGGTGCCCCCTGGTATATGAGAACTTCCGATTTGGAAAAAGATCTAGGAGTGCCGGAAATCGGGGACGTAATAAATATACAGGCTGCAAATTACATAGCGCGACTGGGAAACCATCCTAATCGTCTGGCCAGCCGTCTTTTAAAAAGGCGTAGAATTAGAACAGTCCGTACGCGGAGAAGATTGCGAAGGTCTCACCCAATCGATCTCCCATATCGATTTATATAGTCACCCTTGTAAATTTGTATGATTGACTTACCAGTAGAATAAGTAGTTTGTAAATATTCATATAAATTTAATTTAAGTTGTTCCTCATAACAGAAAAATTAAAATAAAGCTATATTATAAATATAAAAATATCTGAACTCGTGTATAACATCTCTCTATGAGCCTTTACAAATACTTTTCGCCAAATTCCTCTCTGCAGGATTATTTTTCAAAAAGTGGGAAGATGCTACAATCACTCCAATTTTTAAAGATGGTAGGAAATGCGATATTTGTAATCATGGGGGCATTGAAAAACTAAGTAATATCTCTAAATTACTCGGGCGTTTGGTCGTCAAACATATCTCCTTTATAATTGAACTGTATATGGATCCTAGACAGCATGGCTTCTCACCGGGCAGAATTACAGTAACCAATTTAGCAATATTTTAAAATTTTTGCATTAAGGGCTTTGAGCGTCGTTGTCAGGTGATGTAGTGTATATTCACTTTTCTATAGCCTTCGATAAGGTCAGTCACGTCATTCTCGTTGAGAAGTTATGTCGCAGCTTATGAGTTATGTCGTAGCGTATGATCGCAACTTATGTCGCATCTTCGGGGGTACCTCAGGGGAGTTGTCTTGGTCCGCTTCTATTCAACTTGCTTTCTTTCTAATTAATTATCTATTATTTGCACATTTAGCAAATATTTTAATGCCATTCTTTCATCATATTTCATTAACGGGCAAGAACTTACTCGTAAATCAGAAGCTTTGGACTTAGGAGTAATTTTCGACTCTAAATTCTTATTCATGCAGCATATAAACTATATTATGCCTAAGGAGTATGCGGTGTTTGGGTTTGTTAGACGCAATTCTAGCCAGTTTAAAGACCCGTTCACAAGATTATCTTTATATTCCGCTTTTGTGCGACTTATATTAAAGTTTGCCTCTTATATCTGGAATCCATCCGCAATTGTGCACACAAATTGGATTAAAAGGCTGCAAAACCGTTTCTAAAATTTATTTTACAATGTCTTTACTTTGCTGACCCCTAACCGCCATACAGAGCTAGGTATCGATTACTACATTTGTCATCCCTGGAAGATAGAAGAGTGATATCAGCTTTGCTTTTTCTAAACAATTTAAATGTAGGAATTATTGACTGCCCTTCAATTCTAGCAAGCGTTAACTTAAATGTGCCGAGCAGATCTTTGCGATTTTTCTGAAAATAGTGCTCATGTTAAACAAATGCTTAAATAATTCTTTCTTTAAAACTAATAAGTTTTTTTTTAAGAGAAGATAACTTAAACTACTTAAATCATAAATCTGCTGTAAATCTTTAAGTTGATTGTCTAAGATTATATTTAAGTAGAGGATTAATTATTGTAGGAGATGATGCCTCCACACTGTCAGCTAATTAAGTTTAAGACCAACCTACGGCTAACGAGCAGCTAAATGTGGAACAACGGTCTGGAGTTGCAAAAATTGCATCACATTTACGAACATAATTACAACTATACAGCGAAAGAATCAATGTGAGAAGAAGGCAGGTTAAGTTAGCCATTTTTCTGTTGCGGCTCCTTTAAAGAAACCTAAAATGATTTTGGTTCACATTTGCCACATTACATTACATCGATTTTCAAATTTAAAGAATCGCCATTGCGATTAGAGCACAAGCTCTAAAGAACAATTCTTAAAATTCGTTGATGATATAAAGCGGTCGGAAAGAATAACCAAGCAATTTGTATTGTGAGAATTGTATGTTTTTGAGATCTCAATATATACTACGAATATACGATTGGAACGGAGAACATCGTTTTTACGTTGTTACGTTGCACTATTTGGGTTTTTGGAGGCGTCTTACAGAGGGAACAGTACTCTTGCTTATAAAATATTGATCATAGGTAGGCAGACAAACAAAAATACGTAGTTGTTTCGTCACCACGAGATCTTTCAGATCTCTCAGTCAAATAGAGGATCACCAATACGGCGGCTGCGATCTCGCCCGTTAAGTATAACCCTGCTTTCGGTCTAGAGCAGCTGGAGATAGTTCTGGTCGTCTTAAACAAGTTACAAGTTCATTCATTGCGAGTAGAAGGCCTGAATTGCAGCTGGGCTTCTCTCCAACCCTTATCAAGATTTAATCTAAGACATTCCTCAATAACGTACATTGAGAAAAGCTGGTCCCGATAAGAAGGTCTCGATGGCAATGGTTGGATGGGCGCATGACTCCTGTCATTGCAATGCCTACGACACATTGTAATTTACTCAACCTTTGAATAGCAGTGGCTTGTTGAGCCTTTGGCCAACAGTTAAGAACGGCGTACACCACACTTATAACTACCAAGCCGCAGAAAGAGACTACCTAGACTTTAAGCAGCATAATGTGCGAGGACGGAGGATGATGAGGTAGGGTTTAGTCTTAAGAACTCTATTTTATATAGATCATGAGTGGCATTATATTAGCCTGTCGTAGCTTATTAAAAAAATAAATCGAATCCCTTTATCGTCTTACTATTGGCCAACACCAACACCAAAAGGAAATCATCTTCTTGGATCCGTTCATCATCTTACTGTTGCGCCCGTCGGTTAACACCAACACCAAAGGGAATCAAGTAAGAGCACTAACCATACAATGCATAGATACTCCAAACAGCATTTTAATCGAAGCACGATTTATCGGAACGATTAAGCCCCATGGGTGTCTGAGACCAGATAGAGTAAAACTGCTGAGAGCGGTAGCCGAACGCCGGCCTCGAAATCAAACGCTCAGTATGAAGCCGCATCTCGCTCACCGCACGTCGTCGCTGCGGCTGATGCTTTTCCTTAATATATGTATATATGTTAGTTTTAAATCCTATATCCCAAATACATACATATTTGTTTATGCATGTGCAGAGTGTGCCTCGGCCACACTTATTGCTCATTGCGCACTTGTGTGCATCTCTTTCTCCCTGCATAGCTTCTCACAAAACCCCGAGATCTATAAACATACATATGTATGTGTTGTGTGGATGTGCGCACAATAAGATCACGGCGTTTGTCGCGAGCCAGAGGTTTTTTCTTCAATTGTGTGCCTTTTGTGCCTGTGGTAGCAAGAGGCGCAAACATTTAAATGCTCTATCCTGTATTCCTTCGTTCAGTCAGGCAAAACGAGAAGAATCTGATCTATTTTTATTTTATAAACAATTAATTGACCTAAATGAAATATTTATATTTATTTTTTGTTTACTTTGGGGACCTATTTTGCTTAAACAAGTAAGAGGCTATTGTCGGGCTTTCCCGCCTAGGGGATACCCTGAACCAACACCAAGGGCCGTTCTCTCTACGATCTCGTTTGCCTTAGCTGCAATTAAAATAAATTTAAACAAAAAAAGGGGTTCTAGTCGGGAGCTCCCGACTAGGGCATACCCTGAACCCTCTTCTTACAACACCAAATGCAAATTCTAGAAGCTACGTGTCAAGTTTGGTGATTCTAGCTCTTATTATTTACCAAAATTGCTCAAAAAACAGGATTTCGATATAGATTTTTATCGATTAATTGGAAATTTATAATTTATCGAATAGCGGAAACAAACTCGATCTGCGCAGGCACTAGGAGGATCTTCAACTAAAATTTGTCTCTAGCTCTTATAGGTTCTGATATCCTTGCGTTCATACATACGGACAGACAGAAGGACATGCCTAGATCGACTTGGCTTTTGATGCTGATCAATATGGGGTCGGAGATGCTTCCTTCTGACTATTACATACATTTACATTTTGCACAAAAACATTATATCCCTTTTACGCATTTTCAATGGGGCCAGGGTATAAAAACAGACCCCTCAATAGGACTTGAACCCGTAACGGACAGCACATTTTACTAACGCCAAAACTCGACAGCCTTGCCAACAATTCGTTTTTGATGAAAACATCAAACTGAATTTAAATAGCAGCACAGAAAACAAATTGGAATTCTGTTTATAGAATTCAGTGAGACGCGCATGACATTCCAGCAGCAAGTCTTATTGTGCGATAGACTATTGCAATTGCAGTTAAATTGCGGCTTAAATTACTGAGTAACTCCAATAGGTAAAATTATTTGGTTTATAACTAAGGTGGTGATAGCAATAAAATTATATACTTGATCTATATTTACTAATTTAGAAGCTATATGTCAAATTTGCGACTTAAGCTTCTAAAATCAAAGGGATTTGCTTAAAACTCAGGATTTCAATATCGATTTTTATCAATTGCTTGGAAACGGGGCCAGTAATTAATTATCAGAAACAAATTCGTACGCGTACTGTATCACTTATAGGTTCTGAGATCAATGCGTTCATTCATACGAACGGTCAGACAGACGGATTAAGCTAGATTGACTCGCCGAGTGATGCTGATTAAGAACATATGGGATCGAAGGTGCTTCCTTCTGCCTTTTACATACATTTGCAGAAATACATTACACCCTTTTTACACAATTTAAAGGGGTTAAAGGGGTATACAAATAAATTTCAGCTTATACATCTTTTGTCTTTTGCGAAAATTGTGTACCTTTCAAATTGATTTTGAAGCCGATCGGGTGAGAAACAAAAAAGGTGAATACAACAATTTTCCGCCAACACATCACACTCGTGTGAGGAATTTCAAAAATCACTGAAACACATTTTAATTTTTTTATAAGCTTGGAAAATAAGGGTGAAGTCGATTGGGCGATATTTAACGTTTCGCATTAACAACCTTTAACCTTAATTTTCCGCCACGAAGGCTTGAAATTTACGCCCCGAATAATTTGTGCTATTTGCGATGATATATGGAATTTCGTATCGATGTTATGGAAAATATAAAAATATCATAACCACAAAAGAAAGTAAGCGGTGACTTTAAATTATAATTTTAAATTTTATTAATCCCAAAGTTTTTAACATTTACAGATGACCAAATCTCGCAAAGAGTCAATTAAATGGAGCCCCTACTTCGAAGCCATATTACTTGAGCTTTGGAAGGAAAACTTTTCGGCGCTTAGGTAAATAGTAAATAACAATAAATAAATTAAATGAATATTCTTAAAAATCGTTACATATGACAACAATTACACAATTTGTCAGATTTGTTTTAATATTAAACTAACGCGCCAAAAAAGGGAGGATACAAAAACAGAGCGCATGGCTCTAGAAAAAATGGGTCATTTTAGCAATTTATGAAAGAAATAAAGACAAAAACACAGAAAATAATAGTTGTGAGCTTACCGATTAATAACTTCACGTAGACATATTCCAGATCCCTGTAGCTGGGCAAGCCCCATTACTAAGCCAGTTATTGGACCCCGGGATAATTCAACTCTTCGACCATGATAGTCAAAACATATCGGTAATGCAGGACTAAATATAAACTCCTTAAAGTAAATAGGAATAGCTTCATTTTGGAAAGAATCTACAGCATGTTGTGCAGTCTCTGAAGCCATTGTTGCAGAGGAGTCATAGAAATCGTTTCCTTCATTCCGTTTGATATCATGCAAACCAATTGACATTTCATTTATAGTCATCATAGGTAATCTTTCATTTTGTATGAATTCTTGATTATTTTTACTTTCCGTGTCTTCATTCATCGAGCTCTTAACTAAGGCAGAAAAAAATTCTTCCAAAAACAATAAAGTGTCTTGGTCAATATTTAGTCTGATAGGTAAAATCGAAACTTTTAATGAACATTCCTCTGCTCGGTTTTTTTTAACATTTGATCGAACGTTTAGTGATTTCACCGTAACCATGTTTAAATCGTTCCTTGGTGGTATGTTGTTTTTATTAGCGTGGTAAAGAAGCTTATTAATATCTGAAGAAAGTAAACGGTCCCGTATCTCTATATCCGATATAACCAATACCTGTCGGGATGAATATATCGAGTGTTTGGCATAAACATCGTAGGAGAAACGTATTTTCGAAAAATGTATTTCTACAAGTACATCTGAATTGCGAGATGTTTTTAATTCATCATGTATTATTTTCATATTTTTTGCTTGGCCTTTGCTAAGTGCTTGCGACACACCGTGCTTATAAGTTTCCGACATTCCAATGTCTGTTGTAAAACTAAAACAAGAAGAGAATAACTTTAATATTTCCATCAACATACATTTACGTACATAAAAAAAAAACATAAATATATATTATTTTTAAGTGAACAAAAACAGACAACAGCTGATGCAAAAAGTGCGCTACTTGAGACAAACGTGTTTGCATTTAGTAGTAGGACACTTCCAAGCAGGCTTACTATCTTATATTCTTATCTCAAATAAGTATTGACACGCCAAAGTGCAAAATAATCAAAACAAGAATATTTGATACGAGTGAGCCCAATGAGTGGTTTCGACTATTTTGTTATGCCCAGAGAGAATAAGTCTGTTGAGAGTGGCAGACGAACGCCGGCCTCGAGAGATTCTGATGCTTTTTCCTAATGTATCTATGTTAGTATTGAATTCTTACAGCCTAAAAACATATGTTTGTATGCAAGTGCACAGTGTGCCTCGCTCCCACTCATGGCTTTGCGCATATCATTCTCCCTGCATAGCTTTACAAAAAACCCCGAGATATGCAAAAATGTTGTGTGGATGTTCGAACAAGTAGATCACGACGTTTGTCGCGAGCCAGAGATTTTTCCTTAAATGAGCTGGCGCTGCCTTCTGTTTTTTATACCCTGAACCCATTGAAAATGGGTAAAAAGGGTATATTGTAATTGTGCAAAGTGCAAATGGACGGACGGACGGACAGACAGACGGACATGGGTAAATCTACTCGGCTATTGATGCTGATCAAGAATTTATATACTTTATGGGGTCAGAGATGCTTCCTTCTGCCTGTTGCACACATTTGCACAAAAGCATTATGCCCTTTTTACCTATTTTCAATGGGCTCAAAGTATAACAAGTAGGAAGTTCTAGTCGGGAGCTCCCGACTAGGGAATACCCTGAACCCTCTTATTCCAACACCGAATGCAGCTCGTTTGAATTAATAAAGATAAATTTAAAAAAAAAAGTCAATTGGCAGGGTTCAAACTCGCAACTTACCGCATTACTTGCTGCTGACTCTACTCAGCAGCTACACCAGCCAAAAAAAAAAAAACAAGTGAGGTTCTAGTCGGGAGTTCCCGACTAGGGGATACCCTGAACCCTCTTATTCCAACACCAAATGCAGCGCGCGCTAATAGATAGAAAGTAGCGGAGAGGTGGCGATAGGTATAAAATGAAAGATACTCGATATATATACATATATACTATTCTAGAAGCTACATGTCAAGTTTGGTGACTCTAGCCTTTATTATTTACAAAAATTGCTTAAAAAACAGGATTTCAATATACATTTGTATCGATTACTTAGAAACGGGGCAAGTTATCGTTTATCGGAAACAAGCACCTACATCCAAGTCTCTAGCTCTTATAGGTTCTGAGATCCTTGCGTTAATACATACGGACGGACGGACGGACAGACAGACAGACGGACATGGCTAGATCAACTCGGCTATTGATGCTGATCAAGAATATATATACTTTATGGGGTCGGAGATGCTTCCTTCTGCCTGTTACATACATTTGCACTTTGCACAAATACAATATACCCCTTTTACCCATTTTTAATGGGTTCAGGGTATAAAAAAAAAACTTTCCTCGGTAGGGCTCGAACTCGCGACAGACCGCACCACTTGCCACTGGCTCTACTCAACAGCCACACCAATAAGTCTTATTGAGAAAAAAAAAACAATTAAAGCTTTGATTTTGCCAAAAATGTGAAACACATCTCAAATTATTTTTATGTAGATCCATGGAAATGAATTTGAGGGCGAAACGGCACCTCCCAAATCTAAGCAAAAAGTTTCATACAAACGTTTTCCACCAATTTACCACTATTGTGGGTGGAATTTCCCCAAATCGCTGAAACACGTATTTATTAAGTTCTTATGTAGAGCTCTGCAAACAATCGTACAAAACTTAAAACTGTACTGTTGCATTTCTACAGAGGATGCTTTGATTCTGCGAAAAATGTGAAACACGTCTCAAATGATTTTTCATATAGATCCTTGAAAATTCATTTGAGCGCGAAACGTCAGCCACCAAAAAAAAACAACTTAAAAGTGACAAATAGACAAATGTTGTACGTGTAGTTTGCTCAGCGTACATGTCTTACATGACACCTTGAATGAAAAATGAAGCTCCTTCCATCCCACGCACCATTTTCATTCTGGTCAAGTTAGTCAGGCTCCGAAAATTTACGTTGCCATAACGCTTATGCCAAAGTGCTCCGTCCACACTTACCGCAGCAAAAAAGTTGTTGGTTTTACCTTCAAAAGTTGTTGCTGAAGTGCTCAACATAGCCTCTTGCTACAATTTGACTAACCGACAAAAAATGCATTTTAGATCCGGCACATACAGTACATTGTTCATAACAACTGTTTAGCGATCTGTTTGTAACTTGGCCTTGCCATTTCGCTCTGCATGAAAAAACTGTCTCCTGCCAAGCCTTTCATCTATGTATGTGTTTCCATCTTGCTAAACATTTCCCGATTACAGCACATGTGGCTTGTAGCGCCACTATCTAAGCTCCACTTTGAGCGATTAAATTAATTGCGTCCAAATAAAGTAACAAACTGAATTCCTTCTGTGTTTCTTCTTTGCTCGTTCTTTTCTTCTTGTTCATTTGTGCAATTATGCTTCGACACTCGGCTTTCGCCTCGTGGCCTTTGGCTGTGGCCTCGATTGCCGCAATTAAAGCATACGATATTTTTGCATGTGTATTTTTGTCGCTGCTTTTCAAGTTAACTGTATAAGCATGCGTTTCTTCATTTTGTCTGTTAGCATTTGATGGAAGAAGTCGTGGTAAAAGGTACTCTTTACCTTAACCAAAACAGTTATGTGAACAAATCTCCAGGCCCAGCGGCGGCAACATTGCTCAATATAACAGGACACCAAGAAATATAAGGTAAATGATACTTACAAGGACTGAGTATAGAGAACGTACATTGGCGAAATAGAGAAGTAATTGATTAATCGGCCCCCAATATTTGGATTAGCCGGTACTATATCCTTGGTCGGTCTGACTCTTTCAGATTCTGCAATAGGTGCCAGGCGCCTTAAGGTCAACCAAACATTCTGGCTCTCATGGAAGGTTTCAAGGGCATCCTATAGGACATAGCGATAGGACATAGCGATTTTAGGGAGTAGGAATAGCTTACATTATAAGAAAATATGTTCGTTAGAGTTAGCTGAATTTTGGACAATAAACCAGTCGGTACCTGCGAGCCCTTCAAAATTCTTTATATATATATATATATATTCTCACTAAACATTATAAATAATCTGGCTTGAACATTTAACTGTAATAGAGCACAAATACAAAAAAAAGCCCGTTAGAAGGCTATTGTCGACTGTGCTCGCCTTAGTCAATGTAATATTTTGATATATAGTGCTATAACTTAAATTCATCAAATCATAAATCAATATAAATTCCAAAAAGTTTTGTCCGAGTCTAAAAATTACTTTCAAAGCGCTCAATGTGAACCTTTATACTTTATACAGCTATTAGAAATATATGTGTTAATTATTCACTAACTAAAAATAATTTAACCAATTAATTTCAATCCAAGATTTGAACATGGCTTGATCAACTCGGTTATTGATGCTAAAAAAGAATATGTATAAATTATGAAAGTTGCGTCTGAGATGTATCCAGTAACGGTGTCGGTAGGCGTCCTGTTTGATGCAATATTGTTGGTGTGCCGGAAGCGAGATCTCAGCGTGAATTGATGTTAAAACGGCAAGTGAAGGAGCACGTTTATTTATAGGTAGAGTGTCGCTTTAAAGAAACAGAAGCAATAACAAGAAAAGGTTCTAGTCGGGAGTTCCCGACTAGGAATACCCTGAACCCTCTTAATCGAACACCAAATGCAGCCCGTTTGAATTAATAAATATAAATTAAAACAAGTAAGAAGTTCTAGTCGGGAGCTCCCGACTAGGGGATACCCTGAACCCTCATATTCCAACAACAAATGCAGCGCGCGCTTATAGATAGAGAGTAGCGGGGAGGTGCCGATAGGTATAAAATGAAAGATAATCGATATATATATACTATTCTAGAAGCTACATGTCAAGTTTGGCGACTCTAGCTCTTATTATTTACCAAAATTGGGAAACGGGACAAGTTATCGTTTATCGGAAACAAACTCGATCTGCGCGGGCACCTGGAGGACCTACAGCTAAAATTTCAAACCTCTAGCTCTTATGGGTTCTGAGATCCTTGCGTTCATACATACGGACGGACGGACGGACGGACAGACAGTCGGACATGGCAAGATCGACTCGGCTGTTAATGCTGATCAAGAATATATATACTTTATGGGGTCGGAGATGCTTCCTTCTGCCTGTTACATACATTTGCACTTAGCACAAATACAATATACCCTTTTAACCCATTTTCAATGGGTTCAGGGTATAAAAAAAAAGGTTCCTTTGGCGGGGTTCGAACTCGCAACTAACCGCACCACTTGCCGCCGTCTCTACTCAACAGCCACATCAGCCAAAAAAAAAAATAGTTTATTCGGTTGGGCTCGAACTCGCGACATACCACTTCCCACCGCCTCTACTCAACAGCCACACATAATTGAGTCTTATTGAGAAAAAAACCGAAAACAATACATTCGCAATTGGAATGCTGTTGATATAACTCGAAGCAGACGCGCATGAATGTGTGTGTGTACAGAAATTCTTGGAACTGCGCTAGCTGCAAACTCGTGTTCCTTAGCCGATCTTAATGAAATTTTCCACAGTATATCTTATTGTACCATAAAATATTTTTGTATTCTCAAAAAGTTAATTGCATTAAAATTGTAGTTTAAATTGTTGGGCAATACAAGTTGGGTTATTAACTTGATTTATAGCTATGTGGTAGTAGCGGGGAGGTGGTGATAGGTATGAAATGAAATATACTTGATATATATGTATATAATATTCTAGAATAAACATATCACTTTTGGTGACTCTATGTCTTATTATATACCAAAGTTGCGCAAAAAACAGGATTTCGATATCGATTTTTATCGATTGTTTGGAAACGGAGTAAGTTATCGATTATCGGAAACAAACTCGATCTGCGCATGAACTAGGAGGACCTACAGCTAAAATTTCAGTCTCTAGCTCTAATAGGCTCTGAGATCCTTGCGTTCATACATACGGATAGACGGACAGACAGACGGACATGGCTAGATCGACTCGTTGATGCTAATCCAGAATATATATACTTTATGGGGTCGAAGATGCTTCCTTCTGCCTGTTACATACATTTTTACCCATTTTCAATGGGTTCTGGGTATAAAAATACTGCCGACTCAGAATAAGCGATAACGCTGCTATTGCGACACATAGAAGGGATCAGGTTACCGTCCCTGACCGAAAAAATTACTACGTGTGAGGGGCACTCGTTAACTTATATACCTAGTACATTTCCACAAAATCATAGCTTTTTTTTACCTGTTTTCATTGGGTTCAGGGTAAAATAACAAAAATGTAGCTATTCACCGTTGCATTAAGTAGACCTTTTGTGAGTATACATGCAGAGTTTTGTATTTTCTTTTTTCTTGTTTCATGTGTACATTGTAGAAACTGACATAATTCGAATCTTTAACGGTTTTTTTTACATACACTGGTTTTTTTCCCAACAAAATATCTAATAAATAATAAAACGACTTAACGTTGGTAATAATAAATGCAGTTATTTTCCAATACTAACTTTGTAAGTCTTACATTAACAACATATCTTTATACGTCCCTTTATTTTGTTTAGGCAAAACTGCCTGAGTCTACAATATATAACCTTATGAGTACCCAAACTAATATTATGTTTATCACATATTATTTTAAAAACATTTTACATACCTCGTATTATCTGTTGACTTGTGGCTAATAATAAAATCTGGAAAATCTTTTCCTCCAAACAGATGCCAAGTAAATGTCATTTCACATAATGTATAGCTTTCCTCAGGTATTGGGAAACAGGAATGAGGTCGTAGAAGATCAATTTTTTCACTGGGTAAGCTGAAGTGATTGTCAACTATTTGAAGTGGGTCTTCGGAGACGTATATCTCCTCGATACCAAAGTTATCCTTCAAAAGAAAATAAGAAAAAAACTAATAATTACACGTCAGTGTTTTTATACCCTGGTAGAGGGTATTATATTTTTGTCATTAAATGTGAAATGCTTAGAAGGATATATCTATGACCCCATACAATATATTTATTCTAAGTCAGCATCAACAGCCGAGCTCCCTCTGGCTATCTAAGAATATACGGCAAAGATGCCGACACTCACAGAGCAATTGTACGCAAGCTCACTAAAGTGTGAGTGCAATTTACTCACTTCTGCCTAAAGGAAGACAGACAATACCGCGTTGTGGTTAAAAATTTGGCCGCTTCTACTCCCAGAAGCCAGATCGAAGCTGCCTTCATATCGCACGGCCACACTGTGAAGAACTTGTACAACCCGGGCGCCAGATTGCCTACAAGTGAAGCCAGTGCAGACTTCACCAACGACTCGCCAAGTCGCAACTTCTGGTTTGTTGATCTCAAGCAGGATGTTAACAACAGGGAAACGCTGCGACTCAACAGGGTTGGCCGTCAACGGGTCACCGTTGAGCTCCCGAGGAAGACTAACAGCATTAGGTAGTTTTTCCGCTGCTTCGAGTTCGACCACACCAAAAACTACTGTTTCAAACAGCCCAAGTGTGGTAGGTGCGGTCAGTCCCATTGGACACACTCCGAGCAGTGCCAGGCCAAAACAGTGGCAGACCTCCAACTGCGAGGGAAACCATGCTGCTTCCTATAAAGGCTGCAAAAGCTATCAGCTGAGACTAAATGCCTGGCAGCCGGCCATCAATGTCTCCCCTCCTACACGATTCAGCCACCCTCAACATGCACGAAGAACCGGTCAGCAGTTCGTACCTTCCCGAATTGTGCCACAGGGCCTGTCGTATGGTGATACGCTGCGGCCAGGTCATCAAGTACAAGTCCGCCAACCCCCAGCGCGCACTTTTCTGCCCACCGTCAAATAACCACAGCAAGGATTTCAGGAGCAAGACGCGTCCCTTGGAAGCATCCTTCAAGACCTCCAGCAGTCCATTGAAGCACTAAATGCAAATTAAGATTTAGTTAAGCTTTTTTAACAATACTCTGATCTGGTCATAAGAAATCTATCAATATTTCATTTATAACACAAACAACATTTTTCCATTTAAAGATACAATAATGCTAGCCCTACCATACTTAAGTTGCTTCATTGATACAATATTTAATATAATGGGATGTTTTACAATTCTTTGGTAGTGCCAGCATTGTATCTTTAAATGGAAAAATGTTGTTTGTGTATAAATGAACTATTAATATATTTCTTATGACAGTTTTCGTTAATAGTTGATTCTAATTGGTGTGTTGTTAGGTATGTCGACCAAGGAAGTTATGTTACTTTTGTGGAAAATTTTTTTTGACTTCCGTTAGTTCTAATTCATATTAAAACAAGAGGTTCTAGTCGGGAACTCCCTACTAGGGAATACCCTGAACCCTCTTATTCCAACACCAAATGCAGCACGCGCTAAGCGCTCGTTTAAAGTAATAAAGATAAATTAAACAAATAAGTTGCATTGGTAGGGTTTAAACTCGCAACTGACCGCATTACTTGCTGCCGACTCTACTCAGCAGCCACACCAGCCAAAAAAAAAAAAAAAAATAGTTTCCCAGCTAGGAATCGAACTCGCGACATATCGCACCTCTTGCCACTGCGTCTACTCAACAGCCACACCTATAATTGAGTTTTATTGAGAATATAACGAATTAAAATAGCAGCACAGAAAAAAATCGCAATTGCTATGCACCATCCAATTGCGCACTAAAAAACATACCTCTTGGGTTTTTATTTTTTTATTTTTAACATTTGAAAAAATTTATCCTAACGTGAAGTTTAATAGTAAATAAAATAATAATAATAATAATTACTGAACATTTATTTTTTACGTTGTCCCAGATAACTACTTATTAACAGATGTGCTATTGGGAAGAATATTTCTGGAAACGTACAATATTAAATTATCTTTTGTACGAACAATTGGAAGAACGATACAAAATGAAGTAAACAAAATAGCATTACCTAATTGTCGTTGTTAAGCATTGCTAAGTGTTGTGATAGCATCTTCCGATTCCGAAAAATTCTATCAAAATGCGGAAATGTAGAATCATAATTACATTGCGATGCGAATGCTGAAGGATTTGGATGTTTTTTATTTCAAAAACAGTCGACAAAAAGTTTCATCCAATATTATACTTTTCGCAAGCCACAACTGCAGCTGAAAAAAAATATCATAGTTTTGAACTTGAAACTCTAGCTGTTATTTATTCATTAAACAAGTTTAGGATTTATTTAGAAGGAATTCCGTTTAAGATAATCACTGATTGTAACTCATTTACATTGACTTTGAATAGTAAGAGTTTTAATTGAGCTAACTCAACATTCTGATTGGTGTAAATTATTAAGCAAAGCTAAATATGCTATAATGATTTCATTCATTCTGGAACAGGAAATATGCCTTCAGTGGTATTGTTCGGAGTTCAACAGAGAGGCAGTGAAGTAGACACATTGACTGAGTATGTTGATGAAACCCATATTCTTGACAGTCCTGATTTAATAAATATTCGTAAGGCGGCTTCCGACAAAACAGAAAATATTTAACGAAAATGAGCTGCCTATTTCGAGAAAAATCATAAAAATCATCTAAAATTCTCTGCAGGAGATATTGTAGATTTTGTAGTCATGAGAAACATTGATACCATCGATTTTGTAGTCATAAGAAACATTGATACCACCATTGGCACATTGCTAAATAGGTCCCTTATGACCAATACATTTTAAGATATAGAAAATCGTCAAATCACACAATTACCATGTGTAGAAGCATGTAGTCTTAGAAAATGGGCAGATTGGCGTGAACAGTGTGAAAACAACTCTAATTCTGTCTAATATTAAGTGAGTATTAAAACGAACGAAAATGAGCTCTGCTCAGAACGATGGGCAGTGTGCGTCAATGCAGGAGGCAAAGGGCCAACGAAAGAGAGTGGGCAGCAGCTTACAATGAGCGCGTAAACATTATTTGCTCTTAGGCTGTAATTATGATTGTTGTCTTCTGCTGTTACTGCACGCAGCCGTCGGAGTTATCTGTAATGGTTATTTGACCAAACATTCTCCCACCATTGAAAGGCAAGGGGATTTTAACATCCTGCTTTCTGTTCCTGTTTGTGCAGCTTTCGTACGGCTCTGCGTATGACTCCAGTCGCAGTCTGAAGCACTGCAACTCTAGGTACCCCAACAGATCCCGAGATCAGCTCTAGCACTCTAGCTAGTGGCCACTTTAGCGGCGGTAGGTTCTAATTCTTTACAAGGAAGACATCGTTAATAGGGAGTGAGCCATTTAGTGATCTGTTGAAGAAGCGTTAAATATTCTTCGCGCCAACGATCGAATACTTGTTGGAGATATGTAATACCCAAAAAAAAGTTAAGTCGCTTGAAATTAAGCTGCCATAGATCAGGCTCAATGCATGACGAAGATGGCGCTGTACCCAGGAAGTGTGGATGCTCTGAATGTGGAAGTAATGGTCGAGAATTAATAATTTCCGTGATGTAGCAGAAGAGCGAATCGAATTCCAAGGGCCAGCAGAGCGATAAAAATGGTGCTTCTCAGCGGAGTAGGCCGAAGTCGTCAATAAGATAGGCCATTGAGCCAGCGTTTGACAGGCCTTCCTTCCATCAGTGCCTTGCAGTTTGCACTGACCGCAACATTAGATGTGTGCCATGATGCGCGTGGTTTACAGTTACTTCAGCTCCTCGCATTCGGTTTACAATCTTGTAAATGTGAGCAAGCACCTGCTGCAGCTTGGAGAATGAGTATATAAACTTGCAGCCAATCGAGAGATCAAATTGCGCTGCAGCTCCGACTAATACCTTGTGTCTAAGTTCTGGCAACGATTCGACAGATACACAGGAGGCAGGCCACTCATCCTTTCCCTTGCTAAAAACCTCGGGCCATGGGCCCATCACGGAGACTTGGATACTAGGCAGCGCACCTCGTGAAATTATATCCGCCGGGGGGAATATGATGATATTGCGGACAGAATTAATCGTTTTGTCAGTCTGGACGGTACTCTCATACGTCAGTGAAGAGAAAGAAAAAAGGAAACGAGGCCTAACGTTTTCGTGATGTGGCTGCCATCGTCGAACTTTAGCAGCGATTCTCTATCCTCTTCCGGTATGTTTTGAGTACATTCGCGTCGCTAGAACACCATTTGCTTTAATATCTCAATTGCTTCTTGAGCACAGCTAGAGATGAGATCATCCATGGAAAAGTCCCATTTAACAATGTCAGCGAAAATAAGAAATGTTTTCTGCACATCCAATGCCAGTTGGCGCATAGCTGGCACTGAGAGAAACGATTCTGGTTTGGTGCCGTAGGTGTCTAATTTGTTAATCTGTTTTTTCTGATGCTGAGACTCACGCCACAGGATACATGGAAAATATCGTGTCTCCGGTTCGTCTCGTAGGTATCGATACATTTTGCATATATCGCCTGTGAGGGCGACTTCAAATGTACGAAACCGCATCAGTATCGAAAACAGTTTCGGTTAGATGGTAGGACCAGCAATCAGTGCATCATTCAGTGTCCAAAGGTAGTAGCTGCTGAACCATCAAACACGACCCTTAGCTTGAATGTAGTGCTATTCTCCTTCAGCACGCAGTGATGTGGCATAGTACTTACATTGGATCAGTGCAGATAAGCTATTCTTCCTTGATAAATAGTTTCCCTTCTTAATTAAGGAATCGACGAAGCGCATGTTGATAGGACAGCTGATCCATGCCTAGTCGGAGCGGTAAACGAACCGAACACTCGCCAGTCGGCAGACGTTTAAAATTGGCCTGAAAGTGTGCCTCGCAGTCGCGCTCCTCCCTGTTTGGTAAGGACGGTGCAGCATTCTAGTTCCCAAAAACGACGGATTCCTTCGTCAATCTGTGCATTCGGCTGCCGATGCGAGTCTACCAGCAGATTTGGATTCACTTCCAATCGCGACCCAACCAAAGCGAGTCTTTTGCAGTATTGGCAGTCCAGCAGCTAGTTCAATCTGGCCAGATCGCAAAACAGACTGGCTTCGATCAACATGTCGATTTGCTGAGAATTCAGGATCAGCTGTTTGACGGAATGTTCCATGATGCAGGGTCAAGAGTGAAGCCAGGCTGATTATCGGAGATGGATGGTGTAATCAACGACTGCTGTGTATTTGCACTTGCGCAGCTGTAGCTGATGAGCAAGACGAAGGGTGATGATATGCAATTGCGACCCAGAGTCGAGCAACGCACGGCAGGGCACCAAGGAGCAACGCAAGGCAGGGCACCTAGGAGCCAGCGCGATTTTTTACATTGATGACGGCATCGTGCTTGACATGCTGGTCGATGGGGAGTGGCGAAAATGAAGTTGCCGCCAGGATGTTTTAAGATGAGGAATAAGTTTCGGTATCTTGAGCATTGTGTGAGCTAGAGGCAGCGATGTGATGTGTTTAGGTAAGCCGTTTGGCTTCGTGAAGGCGCAGCGAGGGCAATAATTTGGCGTATTGCAAACATTTATAAATGTGGCCTGCGGCTTCGCAAAATACACATGCACTCGTTCCATTCTTAGTCACTACAAACGTTCTTCTATTACTGTTGTTCTGGCCGTAGCGGGATCCGCATTTTCCAATCTTTGGCAATGCTTCTCGATGAAGGCTGTAAGCCGCTCGCTAAGCGCTGTCTAGTTTTTGCAGCAGCAACCACCTTTCTTAAACCCAAAATTTCAGCAGTGTGTGCCTGAAAAACAAGAAGCTTGTTATTAAGACGCTTATGAAGCAGTGACAGTTCCAAAGATCGAATTGTATCCAGTGCTGTTCCTTTGTAGCATGAGGTTTTTTAATGTTGGTCAAATACGGAGCCTTATCAACCACCGTGGTGAACATGTTCGAGAAATCCGGCATTCTGTGAAGCGTCCACTAAGCTCCGGCAATTTAAGTTGAGGCAACCGAGCATGGTTTGGCACAAAAAAGGTAGAGCGTGGATCATCGGCTGCGGCTGAATTGAAAGTGGAACAATGTGGAATCTGCTGAGCGTTGCTCGATCGCTTATGTAATTTGCAGCTCGTTGTCATCAACATCGCGAAGGGATCAAGTTTAGAGGACAATCTATTGAGTCCATCACTTAAATTCTTAATCTTTATTTTAAGAACAGCAGCCTGTGCTCCAACCGTCAATTGATTAGTTGATGTCGCCCCACTATTTTCATTTTCACTTGCACCTTCATCAAACATTGTGAATGTAGCCTACAACAAGACTCACACGGCCGAACTACAATACAAGTCTGCGCGCACAGCTGTTAATTCAAGCGAGATAGCGTATAGCTGGTTTTAGCGCGCAACGCTTATCGGCGATTTTGCTACGGCGTTTATGTACAACGATAAACCATAGGCAGATGCACAAGGAAGCGGTTGTAGAGTGACTTGTTTAAAATAATACTTTTTATGTTGAGGCGCAGCACTTAACGAACAACTGGAGCTTGTAAATGTACGCAACGAAGTTATAAAATAAAAGTAAATGCGAAAAGAACATAAGAAAGAATCACGTCGTGGTCACCAAAGAATGTAGTTGCAAGCCTTTTTGCAACTAATTAATTATCACTGCTAGTGTGCAGCGAAATTAAAGAACTATATTTTTGTTTCGAAAGTATTTATTTGCCGCACGGGGCACTTATTAGAAATTATGAATTATTATTTTGTTGCTTGGCAGCCAACTCGAAATAGCTGTGCCTCGGTTGCGATCAAACGAAAATCTTATCATGTGTAAAGCGAAACGAAATTGAGCTCCGCTCAGAACGATGGGCAGCGTGCGTCAATGCAGGAGGCGAAGGGCCGACCAAAGACAGTGGGCAGCAGCTAACAAAGAGCGTTTAAACATTATTTGCTCTTAGGCTGTAATTATAATTATTTTCTTCTGCTGTTACTGCACGCAGCCGACGGTGTTGTCTCTACTGGTTACTTTTATTTTTTATGGATATTTATTTACTTATTTACTTATTTATTTAAGGTCGACAAAACGAGTGTCTTCCTCATTATTTCGTAGATTATACATACAATAGATAATGCAATTATATGCTAAAAGCCTAGTTAGATAACACAGTTCTCTAAATAGCATCACCGACCGATGGAGGTGTTTTAGTTGCCAGTCCGGCCAGATGTGCCCCTTTTCACAGCTAAATTTGTCAGTGACTCTTTTAGAGCCTACATCTAAGCAGAAGGGTGTAAGTAGGAAAAAAGTGTTCTTAAGTAAAATTAAAAATAATCTTAGTTTGCTATATTAATTAATAAAATACAATAAATATGAAAAAAGAAAGTAAGAAGAATAATGTTAATAAAGTAAAGAAATGTAGGCTAGATATATAGAGTGTTAAGTAGATAGGACAGAGAGATAAATAATGGGAAATCACCGACGGTGGGGGAAAATTTACAGCCTGTCCGGTAAGCTATGCCCTTGCTCATAGCTGGGAATGGTTTATTAGAAATTTTACATAGCACGCGAAAAGGATTGTGCATAGCGTAGTCTGTTGTGCACGTAGACAGGAATAAGGGGCGGTAATTTCTGGTTGGTCTAGACGGAACAGAGAATTGAAGACGCCCTAACAGAAAAGGAGAATCTTTATCGCCAATAATCAACTTATGTAGAAAGACAACACCGAGAATTGTCCTACGGTTGGTTAACGACGGAAGGTTAAGAAGAAGCAGCCGGCTGGAGTAGGATGGCAACCGAAGATTAGGGTCCCAATTTAAACCTCGTAAGGCAAAAAGCAACAAGTAAGAGGTTCTAGTCGGGAGGTCCGACTAGGGGATACCCTGAACCCTTATATTCCAACACCAAATGCAGCTCGCGCTAAAAGATAGAGAGTAGCGGGGAGGTGGCGATAGGTATAAAATCAAAGATACTTGATATATATATACTTTTCTAGAAGCTACATGTCAAGTTTGGTGACGCTAGCTCTTATTATTTACCAAAATTGCTTAAAAAACGGGATTTCGATATACATTTTTATCGATTACTTAGAAACGGGACAAGTTATCGTTTATCGGAAACAAACTCGATCTGCGCGGGCACCTGGAGGACCTACAGCTAAAATTTCAAACCTCTAGCTCTTATGGGTTCTGAGATCCTTGCGTTCATACATACGGACGGACGGACGAACGGACAGACAGACGGACATGGCTAGATCGACTCGGCTATTGATGCTGATCAAGAATATATATACTTTATGGGGTCGGAGATGCTTCCTTCTGCCTGTTACATACATTTGCATTTTGCACAAATACAATATACCCTTTTTACCCATTTTCAATGGGTTCAGGGTATAAAAATTGCTTCTGAACAGACTCTATACGATCCTGGCTATTGGTTTACTGCGGAGACCAGATTCAAGAGCAGTATTCAAGGATAGGGCGAACAAGAGAGATGTACAGAAGTTTCGTTATAAAAGGATCGTTAAACTCTTTAGACCATCGTTTAATGAATCCAAGTACACCTTTTGCCTCATTAACGATGGTATCTATGTGAAGATTGAAACAGAGTTTAGAATCAAAAAGAACGCCTAGATCCTTAACTGTTAGTATACGTTGCAAAGGGGTATTGTCGATTGTATAACTGACAAGATAAGGTGTAGAACGATTAAATGTCATAAACATACACTTTGAACAATTCAGATGCAATTGATTGGCCGAACACCTAAGTTGCATAGCGTTCAAATCGTCTTGTAGACGAGAATAATGTAGGGGATTAGTGTATGATAGAATAAGTTTCACATCATCCGCATACATGAGTACACAGGCATGTGATATAACAGAGGGGAGATCATTTATAAAAAGAGTAAAGAGTAAAGGTCCAAGATGACTACCTTGAGGAACACCAGAAGTAACGTGAACTTGTTTAGAGGTAGTCAGCCTCAGCATTACTCTTTGGGTCCTACCTTTTAAATAAGAATTAATCCAAAGTTAAAGAGACGGAGGGAAACCTATTCGGTTAAGTTTAACTAGTAAGAGGTTCTAGTCGGGAGCTCCCGACTGGGGGATACCCTGAACCCTCTTATTCCAACACCAAATGCAGCTCGCGCTAACAGATAGAGAGTAGCGGGGAGGCGGCGATAGGTATAAAATGAAAGATACTTGATATACATATACTTTTCTAGAAGCTACATATTAAGTTTGGTGACTCTAGCTCTTATTATTTACAAAAATTGCTTAAAAAAACAGGATTTCGATATACATTTTTATCGAATACTTGGAAACGGGGCAACTTATCGATTATCGGAAACAAACTCGAACTGCGCAGGCACTAGGAGCACCTACATCCAAGTCTCTAGCTCTTATAGGTTCTGAGATCCTTGCGTTCATACATACGGACAGATGGACAGACGGACAGACGGACGGACAGACAGACAGACGGACAGACAGACGGACGGTTCAGGGTATAAAAAGTAAAATGTCATGGTGCACAGAATTAAACGCCTTACTGAAGTCAGTATAAATAACATCAGTTTGCATTTTCGAAAGAAAAGCATCATTTACCAAGGAAGTAAACTCAAGTAGATTGGTCGTAGTTGACCGATTCTTTACGAATCCATGTTGAACAGGGGAAACAACTGATTTGCAGAAATGCTGCAAATTCGAAGTGATTATTTTTTCAAATAATTTAGGAATAGCAGACAGTTTTGTAATGCCCCTGTAATTTTGTATATCAGACTTTATACCTTTCTTGTGGAGAGGAATGATATAAGATTCTTTCCAAAGAGATGGAAAGACAGAAGATTCAAGAGATATATTAAAAAGCTTTTGCAATGGGTAAAGAAGGGAAGAGCTACACAATATTGTCAGGCCCAGGAGAGTAAGAAGATTTTAAAGAGTTTATAGCTAAAAGGAAAGAGGAGTGTGAAATAATAGGAGGAGGTATAGAACTAGAGGAAGAAATAGTATAAGGGTAAGAATTATTATTAGGAAAGACTGAGGAGTAAGTTGATTGGAAAAAATAAGCAAAGAGGTTAGCAGAATCAGAGTCATTACTAGCTTTATCCATCCCGAAAGAAAAAGAAGTTTGCAAACTTGAAGATTTACGCTTCAAGTTTACAAAATTGTAAAACTGTCTCGGATTTTGGGCAAATTGCCTTTTACAACGAGTTAGATAATTCTCATAGCATTGAGAATTCAGAAGAAGGAAGTTCGACTTGGCTATGGAATATTTAGCCAAGTCTGTACACGAACCAGACTTTTTAAACTTTTTAAAATATTTAGATTTTAAGTTTTTAAGATGTGGCAATCTGGGAGTAAACCAGGGTGGTTTTAAAGAAGTAGTCGAAAGAATTGACTTGGGAAGACTCATATCTAAGAGGGAGCTTAGGGTGCTATAAAAAAAGTAATAGCAGTATTCATATCAACCGAGTCATATAAGAAAGACCAATCGGTTGCATAAATAATCTGATTCAGCAATGAATAATTTCCTTTGCGAAAGCAGCGGCGGGGCTTATTGGCTGATGAGCACGAAATGAGACGATTACAATTGAACATTGTAATCTCTAAAGTAGGATGATATACATCCTCAGGAAGAGATTAAGGAGGGGACATAGACACATTAGAAATAAGGTAGTCTTTAACAAATACAAGGTCAACTGTTCTATTCAAATGATTAGAAATTGAATTGATTTGAAACAACGAAAGATCAAGCATGCAGTCTATAAAATCATGCTGTGCTGAGGGCACTAGATAATTTTCGGCAGTGAATAATGACCAAGAGATGTTCGGCAAATTAAAATCACCCAACACCATAAATAGGTCATTATCACGCACGTGTGAAGAAACTTCTTTAATACAAGTAATATGTTTCATATAAACTTGAATATCAGAAGAAGGAGGGACATAAGAGCATGTAATATAGATATTCCGTGTAGGAAAAGACACCTTAACTGAGACAATCTCAGCGTCAGTAGGCGTACTAAAACAGAAAAGTTCTGACTGGAGTGTAGCTTTAACGGCAATTAACACCTCACCACCTCGAGTCGGCCGATCATTTCTAAATAAAACTATTCGAAAATACCTCAAAATCGGATATGGTTGAATTTAACCATGTTTCTGAAAATGTTATTATATCCGAGTCGAAGGAAGTATTGGCCATGAAAAGATTTTTAAGCTTTGAAATAAGACCTCTGACATTCTGATAATGAATACAGATTTAGTCAGAAGATGAAGTTAGTTTTTTTGGGGCAGAAATAGTACCCTGTATTGAAGGGACTGGAAGGGTGACAGGCTGGTTACGCTTTTTATACCCTGAACCCATTAAAAATGGGTAAAAGGGGTATTATGTTTTTGTGCAAAATGCAAATGTATGTAACAGGCAGAAGGAAGCATCTCCGACCCCATAAAGTATATATATTCTTGATCAGCATCAATAGCCGAGTCGATCTAGCCATGTCCGTCTGTCTGTCCGTCCGTCCGTCCGTCCGTCCGTATGTATGAACGCAAGGATCTCAGAACCTATAAGAGCTAGAGACTGGAAATTTTAGATGTAGGTGCTCCTAGTTCCTACGCAGATCGAGTTTGTTTCCGATAATCGATAACTTGCCCCGTTTCCAAGTAATCGATAAAAATGTATATCGATATCCTGTTTTTTAAGCAATTTTGGTAAATAATAAGAGCTAGAGTTACCAAACTTGACATGTAGCTTCTAGAAAAGTATATATATATCGATTATCTTTCATTTTATACCTATCGCCACCTCCCCGCTACTCTCTATCTATAAGCGCGCGCTGCATTTGGTGTTGGAATATGAGGGTTCAGGGTATCCCCTAGTCGGGAGCTCCCGACTAGAACCTCTTACTTGTTTGGCTTGAACTCGTGAACAATCATGTTTGGAGGCCAAAATTTGGGATCACAAATGATTGGGAACATATCATGTGAAACATTTATTTTGAATGATGATACTTCACGAGGGACGGAGAAATTAAATTTGGTTATTGACACGCTAGCAGAAGATTTGCTAGCAATATAGGCTGCCAATGACTCAGAAATGGTGTCCGATGAAAGTCGAGACACAAAAACTTGCCTACGAGGGGCAACAACCGTTAAAGTAGGTGCTGATGGGGCTGCAGGTAATACAGGAGTTGGAGGAGCTTAAGAGGCACCATGATTGTGTTTAACAATCTGGGCAAGATTACGCGCAGGTCTACCTTTGCGGCCAGGAGCTGACGGGGCTGAGGCAGTTTGGATAACTGGGACAGTATCAGGTACGGTCTCTACTGGAACTGCTATAGGGGATGAAACGGGGGTAATTGGGAAGTCGCTTGGAGAAGGCGATAAAGACAACATTGGAGATAAATCCAAGATGCTAGGTAGGGACAAGAAAGGCGTAGGTGTCTGAACAGACGTAGAGGGCAATTGCAAAAGTTGAGGCTCCAACCGGCGATTGGTTGGAGACTCGAATTTATATTTGGCAAGCAACACAAAACTCGAGTCAAAATTACTCGACAGCTGCTTAGCCACATTATTCAATTTTAAGAATTGATTTCTGACAGAATTATACATCCTGGAGAAATCAATTTGCTTGTCGATGCAATCTGGGCACGACCAACGCAAGCCGCCGCAGCCCTTCTTGGCAACTACAACGATCTTGTCGCAATCACGCCCAGTGAGACCTGCACATTTAGCATGCATTATATTCTCACACAGCCAGCAATTAACAAATTGCGGCTGTGCAGAATCATCAGCCTGCTTGAACGTGCAAGGTTTCTTACAGCACGACATAATTATTACAAGAGTATGCAAGTTGTGAGAGCGCAGAGCAAAACGAAAACGGTGCACAAAAATAAGTAAACACTCAAGAAACAATTATCGTACACAAACAAATTGTTTGGAGCGAAAAGCAATAGCAAACATTTGCGAGAGCGCAATGCACAAGCAGAAATATGCAGCAGCGAACGCACGCACAAACAAGTGTATGCATAGGGGAGCACCAAAGCAAAAGAATCAAAAACAGGCAATAACAACAACACGGAACTGACGCCGCGTTTTATAAATGCATTAATTACAACAAATAACACTTTGCACAATTTAAAAAAGCTTTTTAAATAATGCACCAAAAATGCAAAATTTAGAAATAAAAAGCAGGATTAAAGCGCAAAAATATATAAAAATCTTGGAGCACAAGTAAAACACGTCAATCACTCTCAACTGAGAACTCTCTCTTGACTAAACGATAAGTTTAAAAAAAAATAATCTCTATACATAAAACTGTTTTTCCTGACTTACTGATTGATTGGTGATCAACGCACAGCCCAAACCGTAAGAGCTAGGAAGCTGAAATTTTCTCTGCAGTTGCATTACGTGTTAAAGGTGCACGTTAAGACGGGGTTTCAGGAAGTTTCACCCAATAATATGGAAAAATCGCGAAAAAACTTTTGTATTAATCTTTTTTGTTTACCCTCTGATCGGCCTCAATCTCATTTTCAGAGATCTGTGTTCAACTTCATTTGAGAGGTGTTTCGCACTTTTTGGAAAATCCGTCCCTCCTTGGTGGAAATGGGGGTCAAAGATTTGGTGGGTATGTTTCGCCGTCAAATACATTTCCAAGCATCTCCATAAAAAATCATTTGAGACGTTTTTCACATTTTTCGCAAAATCAAAGCATTCCAGGTGAAAGGTACAATTTAATCATTTTTTAGGTGAAGTTTTAATATTATTTTGGTTTGCTACAAACTTATTTTCAAAGCTTTACATAAGAATTAAATAAATCGTGTTACAGTAATTTGGGAAATTCCACCCGCAACAGTGGTAAATTGGCGGAAAATATTTGTATAAAAGTTGTTTGTTTACCGTCCGATCAGTCTTAAAATCATTTTCAAAACTTTTTGAGAACATTTACTTTACACGGGCAAGGCCAGGTTTTACCCGCTAGTATACATATATATATATATACATATATGATTAAAATTTATATTCCACAAACTATGACAAGACGAGGACCATCAAAATTGTCAGCATGGACGAGCTGTTATGTATATTAGAATAAGGTATTGTTGCATGTTTTATGATATTATTTGATTGTAATTGAATTTAATTCATTCATTTAGTTAATTCATTTGATAATAATTGCTTACGATATTTATTGTTTACGATATCTAGTTGTAGTTAAAATGTTCTGCTACGGTTGTATTTTTTGATAACACAAGAACAAGATACCGATAAGCAAGTATAAGACGACTTTAATAAAAAATTGTCAAAAAAGTATTACGAAGAGCATATTGTGACATCGTAATAATTCTATTCCCCTTGTATTATGTAAATATGTCTAATGGCCCGTCCGCACCGTCACTTCTTTAATGTGTCGTTTCCTAATTTCGCGAATACTCCCTAGCGTTCCTATTTCTTTTTGTGTCTGCTTGCACGTCCACTACTTACGATTGTCGTTTCCATCTTACCATCTTACGACCCTCTCTCGCTCTTTTCGCCTTGTGTTGAGAACTCTTTCTACCTACTCCTCTGCTCCTCCTGTTATCACAATAAAAATTGAGGGTTGTTTCGAATCGATCTACTATTTGAGTTCAACAAATCCTCTTTCCTTGGGCTTTTTCTTCTTAATAATTAGCTTTATTCTAGTTTTCTTTTATAACCCCATTTAAAATGGGTAACAAGGGTATAATGTATTGTATTCTTGATCAGCATCAATAGCCGAGTCGATCTAGCCACGTCCGTCTGCCTGTCCGTCCGTCTGTCCTTCTGTCCGTCCGTCCGTCCGTCCGTCCGTCTGTCCGTCCGTCTGTCCGTATGTATGAACGCAAGGATCTCAGAACCTATAAGAGCTAGAGACTTGAAATTAGCTGTAGGTCATTCTAGTGCCTACGCAGATCGAGTTTGTTTCCGATAATCGATAACTTACTCCGTTTACAAGCAATCGGTAAAAATCGATATCGACATCCTGTTTTTTAAGCAATTTTGGTAAATAATAAGAGCTAGAGTCATCAAACTTGACATGTAGCTTCTAGAATAGTATATATATCTGCATAAGGTGTTGGAAGAAGAGGGTTCAGGGTATCCGCTAGTCGGGAGCCACCGACTAGAACCTCTTACTTGTTTTTTATTTTTCTTTATTAATTCAAACGAGCTGCATTTGGCGTCGGAATAAGAGGGTTCAGGGTATCCCCTAGTCGGGAGCTCCCGACTAGAACCTCATACTTGTTTTTATTTATCTTTATTACTTCAAACGAGCGCGTAGCGCGAGCTGCATTTGGACTGGAATAAGAGGGTTCAGGGTATCCCCTAGTCCGGAGCTGCCGACTAGAACCTCTTACTTGTTATATATTGACTTGTTTGACTTCATGTCTCGTTTCATACAAAATAATTATCATAAAAAATATGTATTAGTTTGTGACTTCATGTTATTCCTTGTTTTTAATTGATTATTTCTTATTACTGTGTGACCCTGGGTCACAATATATCTCTGTAAACTGGCTCAGCTAATTGAACCCGCAAGCACTATCAAGGGCGTCTCTTATGATTCCGTAGTAGAAAAACCAGCTTCACTAAAGCCCTACCAACACAGCCTAAGCAGAAGCGAATATAGCCAAAGTTCAGTAGACTGCAAAATACAAGAAGATTGATAAGATGAACGGCAGTTGCCCAATCAAATTGTTCTACGCAAAATCTGCTAAAGGAATAACCAAAACAATTTTTTAACTTTGTCAATTCCAAATGTAAGACCTTTATTTTGTTTTCTTCGGTTCAGTTTGCAGATGAGAGCGCAAACACTGATCCACGCTTTGCCGATCTGTACGCAAACTTTTTCAAACTACCCACTCCTTTTCTAGGTATATTGAAAAAAAGCATTGCTGTCATCAGTTACATAGGTCAAACTGCATCATAAATCCTTTTATTACGGAAAGTTCGCTTCTCAGCGACCTTAACACAATCAAGCAAAATCATCTTGATACAAATGCTTGGTTCGCAACAGTCCAAATAATCAATGGCTTGAAAATGCATACCTCTTATTCACCGCGAGTGGTATAACTGAAACTATTCACTAGCAACAGGTGTAAATGGCTAATCCGGTAACTTTATTACCTTATCCGCAACTCGGTGGGAGCCTGTTTTATAGGTGCAACGGCAAGCACACGCCTTGTTACCTCAACAGCGTTTCGAGCACGCTCCAGTCGTAGATCTCAAGACCACTGTATGATGCCAATTTTGCTGCATTTCATCATAGCAAGGGACCAAGATTAGTTTTAGAGTTGAGCTCTAAAGTAGGACCAAAGACAATATAAACACTAAGATGAGTAACGCACATACATTTAAATGCCACTAAAAATTTCTAGCCTGGCTTTTGGGTGTTCGCTTTCGAAAAGCGAAGTGAACGAATTACGCAGTCACAGCTTGTTGATGCTGACACCAGCAACGAAATCGGTCGCCAGCCTTCAGCTAAACCGGTCTAAGATGATCTGTGTCATGCCGGTTTAAAATACATTGAACGAAAACATTTTGTACTTACGATGCTTAGTACTTATGTTAAATCCGTGATATTCATGATGACGTTATTCTGCTAGTTGAATTCGATCCAATAATATTTGAACCTTACGAAAACAATGAAAGTAAATCATCATCAACACAAATTGTAAAAGGTACTGAATCCTATGTTGACGAGCATATGCAATGATATAAAGATTAAGTTGACATCGAGTAGATATATTTAAGTCTAAATTAAAAAGTGATTGCGATAAGCAAATATTTAACTGATATTTGGAACTTTATATCTGAAAAAAAATTACTCGAAAAACACGGACTCTGAAAAGCTAAAAGCATCATCTGATTTATTTTTTAATGTTATCCAAATCCACAAAATGGTTTATTAAAAATTTTTTTTATTAATTTAACTTAATATTAATAGTACTCGGATACCAAGACTGGACTCGGACATACAACACATAAGAACGCTCCTAGCAACACTAAATAAGCACCATCGGCGATAGAAAAACGATTATGCCCTGCGACAACACCATAGCTGTCACACTGAATGAAAAGTATAGAATGGACGCTCTACGTGTATGTATTTAGGAACTAAGAAATCGTTTAGGAACGTTCTGTATTCGGCAAAACCAAAAGATCTTCCTTCTGCTTAGGCCCTAGACCAAAGCAACAAAGACCTCCTAATGTACTCAAATCATGAACAACCGCAACCTATGAATGTAGACAACTCGTCACAGCAAGCCACAGAACATCAACAAAATGGCCAAGGTAACACCTTTAATAGCTAGAAACGAACAGACAAAAATCAAGCAGTGGCACTGCAAGGTTCACAGGACCGAAACACCAAAGAATGACTCATCTGACACATGACGATACCCCAAATAACGAAGACACCCTTGAATATGATCAAGGTAATTTTTTAGACACATCTCCCAGCTACCTCTCTTTCGAACGCAATGATCAAATATTATGCAAGCCGGGGAAAGAAAATTACGTCGGTGATGCATTGTCAAATAACATTCTCACTTTAGAAGAAGATGCTCACTCCGACATTGCCACGATACATAGCGAGTTATCACTCACATATAACGCCAAATCAACAGACAAACCAGTCAACCGCTTTCCAAATCTAATTATAATAGAAGAAATTAGAACTGACTCGTCTGACGAAAAGACTCGACACCTCATTAATTTTTCAGATAAAGAAACGCTAATTTAAAGGGTATGTAACGTTGTCGAGCAGGATGTTATAAACGCAATTTCCTGCGAACTGCCAATATTGGCATTTGTTCATATCGTTTATCGGGCGACAATATTCCACAACAAAAAACCCAGTATTCCCGCTATCTTAAACAAAAGCATACATAAAGCAATAGTTATCCAATAGTTATCGGAAACCAGTAGAGCCCATAAAGACTCTCAAAAAAATGTAAAAAAGATTCTACACGATTATTTTTTTCCGAATGATGAGCAAAAGAGGATGTGACATATTGCAAAATTTGTCAAAGGGCGAAAAATGACCGCTACCAGCAAAAACAGATATTTGGAGAAACGCTTATACAGTTACATGTAGGCGAAATAGTATTTATCGACATAATCTATCCATCTCCCACCGAGCTTGACGCGGAATAAAGAGATAAAGCCCTTAAAGCACAGAATATCCAATTACAAAAGCTAATTGAACATATATTCTATGGTTAGTGCTACTACGAAGTGCTTTTGGTGAATGGTACTTTATATCGTAACCTAAAGAGCTATGTGAACAAATCTCCTGGCCCAGCGGCGTCAACATTACTCAATATAGAAGGCCACCAAGAAATATTTAGTCTTCCATACTTACAAAGTCTGGGTTAGAGAGCTGCATGGCTGCACTCACAACATACGTTTAATTGAATGGATTTGAATTGAATTTAGTGAGTGCGAGGCACACAATGAAACGCATGAGTAGCAATGTGAGTGCATGTTGTGTCTCATACCAGACGGCATTCAGTGAAATGAGTGAGAATAAATAAAGCGAAAAGCGGAATAAAAAATTTGGCACAGCCGAAGAAACTCGAATTACTCGAGTGCGTGCCTTCATTTCGTTCGATACAACAGACGCCAGCAGTCAAAAGAAATGGACGGAGAAAGAAACGGCGACGAGTCTGTATGTATTTTGCATGCGCATTTAGTTATTTTTTTTTTTTTCTTTTTCTATTTCATCTTTTTCTTTTTGCGCGACAACTACAATTAAAAAAGCGGTTGGTCATTGGAATGCATTCGAAACGCAACCTATAATTCCAACGCATTCGCACTCATTCAATTCGTCTTCTTTCGTTTGAATGTTGTGCGTCCGAGCTCTACGTGACGGCACTCACTTACTCAAACATATTCGGCTTCGCATTCAATTTCACTCACCTCATTTTTGGCATTGTTCATTTGAACGTGGTATTTTGCCATTCATGCAGCTCTCTAGTCTGGGTATAGAAAACATTACTCAATATAAAGGGCCACCAAGAAATATTTAGTCTTACTAAGACCGAGTATGGACAAAGTGCGGTACATTGTCGAAATCAAGAAGGAATTGAATACACGGTAATTTACCACAGTTGCGAGTGGAATTTCCAAAACGCTGAAAAACGTATTCATTAAAACGTATTATTCATTAACACAACGTATTATTCATTAATTCAAGAGTGAAGCAAATCGAACAGCACTTAAAACTTTTGAATCGACTTGCAATATCCCCGTTATCGCCTAGAGACTTCAGAGACGAATGTAGGGCCTACATATACCTATAAGGTAGGTCTCTAAGACTTTTTTTTTTTTTTTATTTGATTATATTATATTTTACTTATTTTGTATAAAGGTTGAATCTCTAAGACTTAGGGTTAATATTGTCATAAGGCTGTTTATGGAATGATGATAAAGAATTTTTTTAATAGCAGTCTAAGGTTTTAAATGCCTTTACCGATGCCTCATCAGACAAGCAAGAAATTAAATTGCTGAATTTCTCGACATTTGTCAGTGTCGAATCGTTGTAAACCGGACTTTCAAAAAGGCAAATAAAGCTTTTAAATTCTGCATGCTTCCCTGATATTTACTGAACTTTGGCAACAGCAATTTATGTAACTGTGAGGTATGATGTTGAGTAAATGACGACTATAAATAATTATGGCTGGGACCTGCCACTCTCTTAATGGCCGACAAATATACACACATCTTCCAATATTCCTCTAGAATCGTAGATAGTTTTCATCACTGAGCGTGGACATTTTCCACAAAATTTAATCGAATTAAATAATAATATTAAATAATATTTATCTAAATATTTATTAAGACAAATAGTTGATGTCTATCTTCCCGAGCGGTAAATCAGAGATGCAGAATAATATCGGAAATGGCAATGATCCATGCTCCAAAATTCAATTGCAATAGCAATTGCACAAAAGCACCGATAATGCTTTCAACGGTAAGCAGTAAAATTTCTAACGGTTGAAGCAACAGCCGGTGTACAACTCACAAGTACAGTGTAACCTTGCAGTAACGACCATGTTGTGATCAAGGGCAACAATCGAAGTAAAAAACACAATAATATTTGATAGAAAGTAAATTGCTAGACAATTGGTTGAGGCAAAAAAGGAAAGCGGTAGAATAGCGGATAAGAAATGGCAATGACGTGTACTCGAAAATGCTGTTTAGCAACAGTAGCTGCACAATCAAAAACAATTCTCACAAACGGTTGATACGGCAACAGCCGCTGGACTACTTACAAGCACAGTGTTATCTTGCAGTGAAGAACACGGCACCGTTGAACATCAAACCGCTAATTATGCGCTCAGTTATGCACATACACACATGAAATTCAAACGTGATTTAAGCGCGGTTTACTTCAATTCCGTAGACCTTCTTTATATCCCATGGCTATAAGTAGGAAAGCGACATTATAGTACATTTTGGACTACCGTGAAGTAGCCTCGCTATCAATGAAAACATTAGGTAAAGCTCATATCATCCCGGGTATTGATGATTGGTAATAGAGTTGCAGCTTTCACAATAAAAATGAAGATCCTGCTTCTCCCTAAGCATGCGAACATAGCCTAATATCTTATTAAGAACGATGCAACAGAGCTGTTGGTGTGTAACGTTTATGATGCTCTCGCATTTTCAACATCATTATAATGCTGACAGCCTGAATTTAGTAAGGCTAAACCTCTATATATAAAACATAACAAACTGTTTGTAATGACTGACTGACTGTCTGGCTGGTGACCAATTAAGAAATTCCACCCGCAAGTGTAAAAAAATGCCGAAAAACGATTGGCCATCAGCTCATTTTCAAAGATCTTTGTTCAAATTCTTTGAGGGGTCTATCGCACTTATTTTGAAAGTCCATCCCTCCTTGGTAGAAATAAGAGTCAACGATTTTGAATAAAGTGTCAATTTAATTAACTTTTAAATATCTTTATAAAAATTAGCTTAAGATATGCGTCACACGATTCGCAGATTTCAAGCTTCCGCGCTTCTAATTCACTTCAAAAATCTTGGTGAAAATTAATTTGAATTGTGTATCACACTTTTCGCAAAATTTACTCTTTTTTATTAATTAATAATTGCGGGTTAAATGGGCGAAGTTTCGGGTTTTGTGTTCTTAGCTACTGTGATAAAGCATTTTGTAAAATTTTCTTACTGATGTTGTTGTGTTAAGACCTTATCCTTTCCTGCCAAATGAAAGGAATAATTTATATTTTCTCTTCATAAAAAGAATATAACTCTAATAGCGATAACTATTGAAGTCTTTCTAAATTGTCTGGTTTTCCTAAAGACTTTCAGAGAATCATAACAGCTTAGATAACCTTGCCTTTCCTAGTACTTGTTGGGCTTAAAAACGAAATTAAAATTAACATTAAAGATGTAAAGCTTTCGAATCAGTACATCATTCCTTGGGTGCTTTAAAAGTTATTTATTTTCGTCTTCCTAGTTAATCTTTTTAAGGCGTATTTTAGGCATTAATATTCTAATTGCATTCGGGCTAATTCTGATATCCCCAAGAAAGTAATCTTGGACTGCTACTCTTGTATAGTATGTCGATGATAACTAGTGCCCTGGTTTTGCAAAAGGACAATTAATTATAAATTCTATTTGTTGCATATTGTATTATTTATTCGTAAGCTTACCATAAAAAAAAGATCTTCGTCATGTATTACGTGATACTCTTTTTCCTCTGTTATCGATGCATTAAGTAATGATGTTGCTCCAAGTTCCGCTTCGACTTGTGAAACAGAATTTTCACTTATGTCGCAATTTAAATTTGATTCAAGAAATTCGTTTGATTCAAAATCTAAAATATTACTGATATCAAAACTTTTTTTCTCTATTTCATTAGTTTTACTGTTGCTGTGCGTGTTGACATCTTTTACTGCGTCGGCCATAAGATTATTAATATGATTCAGTGTTTCGTCATTATTATGGTCAAAATTTCTTACTGATGTGATATCAGCTTTTTTTAAGTCGTCGAAGTTATTATCTTTTGACTTTAAATCTTTATCGTTAGCAATATAAGCAATTAGTTGTGCTAATGCATCCGCTGAATCAAAACATGTCTTTAAATGCATATCATGAATTGAAGATCTCAGGTCAATCTTTGCGTGTGATTTACTCTTCTCATTAAGATGTATAGAAAAATTAAGTAATCCGACATTCAAAACAGGTACTAAGCCACTTTCACTATTTTGAGTCATAAACTCCTTAACGTTGTTGGCAGCTTTAGCCTATAAAAAACACATAAAGAAGAAAAATTATTAAAATTGTTTCATGCGCCGAAATGCTTATATTCCGATAATACCATGTGTTATTTTCTTTTATTATATTTTGCTTTAACTATAAAGAGTACAAGTGACTCACAGCCCAGTATAGTCACACAGCATCACGAGTATGGGAACAATGTCGTATGCAAATGTAGTTTAACAAATATAAGCAAGAACCTAACGAAACAGAAAGAGAATAATTTATGTTGAGCATGAAGGAGCAGAACAGAAAATTCAATAAGGCTTAAGAAAAAAACTTTATCAATAGCAGCAACTAATACTGTGCGGTTGTGACGCCTTGCTTACACTGCAAAGTTGTCATTAAAATAGAGAATCCTGGTTTCTAAAGAAAAAAATCTGCTCATTATACCCTGAACCCATTAAAAATGGGTAAAAGGGGTATTATGTTTTTGTGCAAAATGCAAATGTATGTAACAGGCAGAAGGAAGCATCTCCGACCCCATAAAGTATATATATTCTTGATCAGCATCAATAGCCGAGTCGATCTAGCCATGTCCGTCCGTCCGTCCGTCCGTCCGTCCGTCCGTCCGTCCGTCCGTCCGTTCGTCCGTATGTATGAACGCAAGGATCTCAGAACCTATAAGAGCTAGAGACTTGAAATTTTAGATGTAGGTGCTCCTAGTGTCTACGCAGATCGAGTTTGTTTCCGATAATCGATTACTTGCTCCGTTTCCAAGCAATCGATAAAAATCGATAACGACAGCCAGTTTTCTGAGCAATTTTTGTAAATAATAAGAGCTAGAGTCACCAAACTTGACATGTAGCTTCTAGAATAGTATATATATTTGCATTTGGTCGAAGGAGGAAGGGGGTTTAGGGTATCCCCTAGTCGGGAGCCACCGACTAGAACCCCTTACTTGTTTATAATGTACTTACTGTTTGGCCAATTGACAGAACGCAATCTTCGCTTATCAGTCGTAAAGTACATCCGGTCATAGGATATATAATGTTGCTACTAAATGAACAATACCCAATATCAAGTAATGCCCGATAGGATAAGTATTTTGGCCTGCAATTTTAAATATAAAGACAAAATATTAATAAAATATTAAAACAACAAAAATTATGTTATTTAAAAAAAAAAAAAATCGCATTATCGATACATTGTGATAAAAAAACGATTCACAAGAAAATCCAAGTCACTTGCACGTGTAAATGTGTGTAAGAAGCAAAAATTATAAACTCTAGAACAGCATCATAAGCCTAGCCTTGTCCCATGGCTGTGAAGGTTGTGTAAGGTTGAAGGTAGTTGCGAGTTAGACTTCGTAAGGGAACGTATTTTGTTGTTCATTTATTTTTATAAATCGTATGGCAAAGGAGTAACAAATGCAAGATTTTGGTGTTAATAGAAGAAGGTTCAAGGTATCCCTTTGACGGCCACTCCGGACTAGAGCACCGTGACGTGTTTCTTTAAGAATTTAGCACTACTTAACTAAACTCGCGGTGAGACGCATTTTTATACCCTGAACCCATTGAAAATGGGTAAAAAGGGTATATTGTATTTGTGCAAAGTGCAAATGTATCTAACAGGCAGAAGGAAGCATCTCCGACCCCATAAAGTATATATATTCTTGATCAGCATCAATAGCCGAGTCGATTTAGCCATGTCCGTCCGTCCGTCCGTCCGTCCGTCCGTCCGTCCGTCCGTCCGTCCGTATGTATGAACGCAAGGATCTCAGAACCTATAAGAGCTAGAGACTTGAAATTTTAGATATAGGTGCTCCTAGTGCCCGCGCAGATCGAGTTTGTTTCCGATAAACGATAACTTGCCCCGTTTCCAAGTAATCGATAAAAATGTATATCGAAATCCTGTTTTTTAAGCAATTTTGGTAAAAAATAAGAGCTAGAGTCACCAAACTTGACATGTAGCTTCTAGAATAGTATATATATATCGATTATCTTTCATTTTATACCTATCGCCAACTTCCCGCTACTCTCTATCTATAAGCGCGCGCTGCATTTGGTGTTGGAATAAGAGGGTTCAGGGTATCCCTTAGTCGGGAGCTCCCGACTAGAACCTCTTACTTGTTATTTTAAGTATTGTCCAATTGGCTTCAATCTTATTTCCAAAGCACATTAAAACCTTATGAATACGTATTCCAGCGATTTTGGAATTTTTGATCCGATCGACTTTAAACTCAATTTCAAAGATCTTTGTGAGAATTGGTGTGATTATTGTTCACAGAGTTAACCACTCTTGGGCAGAAATTGTGTATCAAAGGTTTAATGCACGAAAGGTTATTTTTCGTTCTTAAAATTCTTACCTTAAGAAAACAGTTCATTCCAACCTTTTGTTTTTTATTCGATGGACTTTAAACCTATTTTTAAATATACGATGAGTTGAAGAGAACAGGGGTAGACTTAAATTTCCACGGGTGGAAACTGGGTGAAAAACTTATATCTTTAAATTTAAGCACAAAACTTGCCACGCACAAGGCATGGAAATATGCTAGTAATATATATATATAAATATTAATGGGGCGCCTAAAAGCATTTTAGGATGATGTTGGACTATTATAAACATAACGCATTCAGATATATATTATATGTCGTGCGGTAAAAAAAACCTTGCACGTTCAACTAAGCTGAAGATTCTGCACAGCCGCAATAAGTTAATTGCTGACTTTGTGAAAATATGATGCATGCTAAGTGTGCAGGTTATCGCTTTCTCCAAGCGATTGTCTGAATATCATCCCTATAGTATCGCCTGGTGTAATCCCTGAAGACCCTTTACTAGAGCCTGCACCTGTCAGCGAAAGTGCTTCAGCACCGTTAGCTCCTGGCACGCAATCTATCCCAGATTATTAAAAGCAATCACGGTGCCTCTTTGGCCAGCTCCTATTTCATATTCAGCCCCATCGGCTGCTTTTTCCACTGTTGTTACCTCTCATAACCAAGTTTTTGTGTCCCGGTTTTCTTCTCACACTACTTGCTACTCATTGGCTGCTTATATTGCCAACAAACCTTCTGCTATCATATCTATATACAAATTTAATTTCTCCACTCGTCGTGAAACAGCTTTATTGAAATTAATATTTCACATGATTCGTTCTCAATCATGTGTGACTATATACTGGCCTCCTCACATGGTTGTTCACGAGTTTAAGCAAAACAAGTAACAGGCTCTAGTCGGGAGCTCACGACTAGGGGATACCGTGAACCCTCATCTACCAACACCAAATGCAGCTCGCGCTAACGAGCAAACGAGTGTTTTGCTTTAGCAGTAATAAAAATAAATGCAAGAAAAAGATTGTTCCATCGATATGATTCAAACTCGTAACAGACAACACTACTAGCCGCCGCTCCTATTTATGGCTATGTTGTAGTAGCGGGGAGGTGGCGATAGCCTTAATATATATAAACTATTCGAGAAGCTACATGTCACGTTTGAAGACTCTAGCTCATATATCTTACGAGATTTGCTCAAAAAACAGAATTTCGATATCGATTTTTATCGATAAGTTGCAACTGGGCAAGTGATCGACTATCGGATACAAACTCTTAATGCGCGGGCATTAGGAAGACCTACAGTTAAAATTTCAAGTCTTTAGCTTTTACAGGTTCCTAGATCCTTGATCCGGAAGGGCGGACGGACGGACGGACGGACGGACGGACGGACGGACGAACGGACATACAGACGTACATGGATTGACTCGGCTATGCCGATGGTCGGAGATGCCTCCTTCTACCAGTTACATACATTTGCACAAAAACATTGTACTAATTTTACCCATTTTTAATGGGTTCAGGGTATAAAAAGCGAGACCAGCCTTTCCTTGCCACCTTTCAGGTCCCTTCGATACAAGGTCCTACTGTTACCTACTGTTGCCACAAAAAACTAACTTCATCTTCCAACCTAGTCTCCATTCTTCAACAGAATGATAGAGGCATTATTTAAGCTAAGCTTAAAATTCTTTTTATGACTAGCACTTCATTCGATTTGGATAAATTCGCATTTTTAGAAAAATGATTAACTTTAACCATATCTGATTTTAAATTTTTTTCGAACAATTTTACTGTGCATAGATATGATCGGCCTCACCAGTTAGAACTTTATTGTTTTACTACGTTTACTAATGCTCTTGGTCATTATTCACCGCCAAAAATTATCTTGTACCCTCATCACATCATGACAATATTTTGCACGGTAGACCTTTCGTGGTTTTAAATCAATTCAACTTCTAATCATATGAACAGAATACTTGATCTCGTATTTTTCAACGAATACCGTACTACTAAGAATGCCATGTATAATTGCAATCCTCCTATTTCTTATTTACCAACTACCAACTAGCCCCTCCGTTGTTTTCGCAAAGGAAACTATACTTTGCATCAACGTATTCATACAACCGACTGGTCTTTTTATATGAATATTTCTCTTAGTTTTTTTTTATCAAAGCCTGAGAAAAATGTGATTCCGACTCAATCCGTTTGATTGCTTATTCTAAGCCACTCTAGTTGACTCCCAGATTATTAAACTTAAACAAGTAAGAGGTTCTAGTCGGGAGCTCCCGACTAGGGGATACCCTGAACCGTCTTCTTCCAACACCAAATGCAAATATATATACTATTCTGGAAGCTACATGTCAAGTTTGGTGACTCTAGCTCTTATTATTTACCAAAATTGCTTAAAATACGGGATTTCGATAACCATTTTTATCGATTACTTGGAAACGGGGCAAATAATCGTTTATCGGAAACAAACTCGATCTGCGCGGGGACCAGGAGGATCTACAGCTACAATTTCAAGTCATTTTGCACATTTTGCACAAATACAATATACCCTTTTTACCCGTTTTCAATGGGTTCAGGGTATAATAATATTATGTCTTAATATTTTAAAAAGTTTAATTAGCCTGGTTCGAGTATTGACTTCGCTGAACTATCTATCCTTTGAATCCTCTGTCTTTCATTTCGACTTTGCAGCATTTCTGCAAGTCAGTTGTTCCCCGTGTTCAACATGGATTCGTAACAAATCGGTCAACTTAACCAACCCTGCTTGGATTTATCAGACCCTTAATCGTTAATCTTTTTTTAAACAATCTCCCCTCGTTTATATCACATGCACATGTACTTATGTATGCGGATAATGTGAGACTTATTCTTTCATACATTGATTCCCTACATCATTCTCATCTACAAGATAATTTGAACGCTATTCAACTTTGGTGTTCGGTCAATTAATTGCATCTAAATTGTTCAAAGGGTATGTTTATTACCTTAAAACGTAATAACTTTTTTTTGTCAGTTATACAAGATAAAAAGACACTTTTTGCGGACACAAGACACTACTCGCGGAAAAAATTAAAAATTCGAATTTCGAGTGCACGCCCAAACGGCCAAGTATTGGGACCCAATAACAAACAGATAAAAAAAAACAATAACGTCCAAAATTAAAACAAAACTACTTGCTGACAAAGCGATTTGTTTTAAGTGAGTCGTCTGCGCTGCCTTGCAGACATGCACCCAGCCACTGGCAATGCCAATAGAGCCACCATTCCAGAGAGTGCTAAGATCAGCAAAGCACCCACAATGAGATACAAGAGGTCGTCTCGATCTAACGAGGTAGGTCAATTATGTATATGCTGACGCCGCCGAGCACCTCAATGCTTAATAGCCGCTTAGCAACAGCTGCCAATAAATTCTCCGCGCTGATGTCTTCAAGAAGTACTTCAGTTTAACCTTCCTACGCTTTAATGGTCTCCGAAGACACCGGTAGCAGTCCACATGCTGGTACTAGTGTGAATAGAGACCCTGTTGACGCCCTAGTGCATATAATAGCTGTCGTCAAACCCAATTCATCCGCTGCAGCTGCGGCTCGCCTGATTCAATCACAGGCGAAAAAAACGATAAGCGCAAAGTCTTAGACAGCAGGTCCCCACCTGCCGCGCGGCGAAAACAGAACAAGACTGACTCCAGTCCAGTTCAATTACATGCATCCAATAGATATGCTCTCTTTGCACCACCCGATAACGACGAAGACATGCAGACTGATGAATCTGAGGCCGAGCAGATAAGCTCAGCCCAAGAAGAGAACTTGCCTGCCTCAGCGACTCCTCAGGTTGGCCGTCGCCCATGCCAGCACCAGCTCCTCCGTGCCCGAAGAAAGGGCCAACAACAATGCAAGGGCCAACAACACTGGAGGAAAGAAGCCACCCCCCATCGTCCTAAATGACATTGACGACATCAACGACGTATGGCTCATACTATCCGAAGTAGTGGACCTGGATAACCTGACAATCAAATCCAACCTAGGTCGGACTATGCGACTCCCAGCCAATGATGTGCCCACATACAGGGCCATTATAAAGAAACTGGAAGAACAAAAAATTCAGTTCTACTCATAACAGCTGCAGAAGGAGAAGACCTACCGCATAGTCATCAAAAGCCTCCACCACTCCACACTCAACCAAGAGCTCATCGACGACCTGCGGAGCCAGGGCCATACCATGTGCACAATCCGTACAGCAGATATCTAGTGGGAGGCGACTGGAATGTACATCACTGGGGGGCGCAAATAACAGCAATGTGGGGCGCAAATAACAGCAATGCGAGCGGCCTTTAACTAGCTTACAGCCTAGCGCATCGTCAAGCGAAGGTCCTGGCCACAGTTTCTCCCACAAGATACCCGTACGGCAGCAGAGGTACTCCGTCTTCCATAGACCTCGCCATCTACAAGGGAATCCCTGACCAGCTTCTCTCAATCGCTGACGATTGGGACCTCCCGTGCGACAACCTGGCACTGATGGTTACCTTGGAGAGCAGGGCCAGAGTGGTCAGCGCAATACCGAGGCTGATCAACGCACGCAAAGATCTTGGTTTCTTCCAGAGACAGAGGAGTGAAAGCTGAGCTTGAGCTGCTCAACGCAAAGATTCGCGCAGCAGCAGCCGAGGCCAGCCCCCACCAGTTGCCAGGCAGCTGGATAGTGCTGGCAACGGACTGCCCGCAGATATAGCCAACCTGCTCAGGATCAAGAGGCGGTACAGACGCATGTTCCAGACGACAGCATCCGTGGGACAAGGCGAAGTGGCGATAGCGGAGCTGCAACTCAAGGAGGCCCTTCGCAGACACAAAGACGCATCCTTCTCCAGAAGGTTGGAGAGCATGGACTATGCCCATGACTCAGGATACTCGCTCTGGCGAGCAACTAAAAATCTGAAGCGCCAACCCTGGAGAACCGTTCCTCTTCATCGCCACAATGGAACATACTGCGTTATAGACGAAAAGCAAGTCGATATCTTCGCCAGCTACCTGGAGGAACGGTTCACTCCTTTCGATTTGGCCTCCCCAGAAGAGCTCGATGAGACTACCCGAGCGTTGGAGACCCCGCTTCAGATATCACCACCTATCGGCCCCATCCGCGCGGAGGAGGTGATCAACGCCGTCAAAGCCCTTCTAAGGGCTAAAGCACCGGGCCATAATGGGATATGCCACACCGCTATAACGTTGATCTTCAACGCCATATTAAGGACGCAACACTTCCCTGCCTAGTGGAAGTTAGCGAGGATCCATATGATCCATAAATCAGGCAAGCCGGAATAGGACTGAGTCATATCGGCCAATCAGTCTTCCGCCTTTCTAGTCGAAGGTTGGGAAAAGAATGATTGTTGCCCGACTTGTTAGGCTTATGGATCAAATGGCCATGTTTGCTGATCACCAATTTGAGTTCAGCGCTGGCGATGTTGAACAGGTTCGCAGAGCTAACCATATTCTTAAGGCTTACGACGACAAAGACTATTGCTATGGAGTCTTTGTAAACGTTAAGCAGGTCTTCGACGGAGTCTGGAAAGATGAATTGCTCCAGAAAATCAAGATGAGTCTTCTCGGCCCTTTCTTTCTACTTCTGCGCTCTTATCTAATGGAGCGTAAGTTTGAAGTCAAAGTCAGGACAGCAATCTCTCCTGTTCGCAATATGAAAGCGGGTGTCCCTCAAGGCAGCGTACTGGGTCCCTTTCTCTACAATTTGTAATCGGCAGACATCCCCACTCCGGATGAACTACACGAGTTTACCACCCCAAGCAAACAATTGATGGCCACATTTGCTGATGACGTGGCAATATTTTACTCCGCCCACTGTGAGTACGAAGCCACTGAGGGGGCCCAGGAATACATCCACTTGCTTGAGAGCTGGGCACGCAGGTGGAATATTAAGCTCAACACCTCGAAGTGTCAGGCGGTCAACTACACACAGAGGCGTGGCAAGGCTCCAGTAGTCTGGACAGATGGCAGCCCCCTTCACATCGCACATCGAAGGCCTTCTAAAGCAGTGCCGCTTTAAGATGGCCAAGGCCAACTGGCTACTAAGCCCCAAAAACCCATAGCCACTTCACTGCAAACGGGCAGTTTACAGCGTCGTGGTGGCGCCAACTTAAAGATACGGTATCCGGGTTTGGGGCATTGCATCTCGTACAAAATCGAAGACGGATTAAGACACTCCAAAACTTGGACTAATGCTTCGGCGGTAACCGGTGCTGACAGGTACGTGAGAAATTCTACCTTGCACAGAGTCCTCAAAATGGAGACCATAGACAGCCAAGTCGAAGCATTCGCCAACCGATACAACGAACGCCTGCAGCGACACTGCAACCGGGTAGCAAGAGACCTCGCTGGGAGGTGTGTAGTCAGGAGGCTCAAGAGAAGATCGTTCAAGGACCTCCTCCAACCACGACATAGGAGACGCCCCAGAGCCCCCCGACTACCTACGTGACGATGCAGCCTTATTCAAAGAAGAGGCCTTTGACGTTTGTCCACGTTAGGCCTGAGGACCTGGCGAGGTATCACCTAAGTCAAGTGTGTTGTAATAAAAGTGTATGCTATTTTTGATTCAATACAATAAACATAAAAAAAACAAGTAAGAGGTTCTAAAAATGAAAGATACTTGATATATATATACTATTCTAGAAGCTACATGTCAAGTTTGGTGACTCTAGCTCTTATAATTTACCAAAATTGCTTAAAAACGGGATTTCGATATACATTTTTATCGATTACTTAGAAACGGGGCAAGTTATCGTTTATCGGAAACAAACTCGATCTGCGCGGGCACCTGGAGGACCTACAGTTTCAAGTCTCTAGCTCTTATAGGTTCTGAGATCCTTGCGTTCATACATACGGACGGACGGACGGACGGACAGACAGACGGACATGGCTAGATCGACTCGGCTTTTGATGCTGATCAAGAATATATATACTTTATGGGGTCGGAGATGCTTCCTTCTGCCTGTTACATACATTTGCACTTTGCACAAATACATTATACCCTTTATACCCATTTTCAATGGGTTCAGGGTATAAAAAGTACAACGTAAAAATGTAACTGTACACAATCCACCCAATCTTAACTCAAATCCTGTTGATGAAAACAAAATGATTTGTGTGGAGGTCTTACAGAAACGAGATTCATTATTTTAATGTGTAATAGCGTTACATCCGTATTTATTATAGTTATATTACATACATATGACAAATCTTCCAATGTGTTAATCAGCTATTTTCATGAACCCACCTAGCACTGGATACCAGCAATAAGGACGAATACTCGAGAGACGGCTGGTGAAGATTCACTATAAGTAATCCAAAATGTTCACTCCGAAAATAAAACAATCATTGAATTAATATCCCACAATAAAATGGGGAAAATGCCGCGTCAAAGAATAGAGTAAAAATTATTGAAAATATATAATTAAATTATTTCTGACTATATTAATGGTAAATAAATAAGTAAACTGTGTTCAAGAGAGCAAGCAAAACATTATGAAATAGCTAACTTATATACTTTGATATGTGCAATTTGAAGAGAAGTTCCAAGAAGTTCCAACAGAAATAACTTGCAGTGAAAAGTAGCCAATGTGACTATATTCGTTGTAGAAATAATCCCAAATATTAGTACTGATGTAAGATACCAGAAACATCTAAGCGGTCCGGCAGATGCTACATGGGAAAAATACTAGGTCTACTGAATACCTGAGGGCGAAGGACTTCTGTTTAATTTGAATTCTCTGAAATCAACGCGTTCATAAGTATGTTTGTCCGTATGACAGACAGCTTTCTTTCTTTTGACTGAAAAGCATAGTTAGTTAAACAAAATTGAAGCGATAAAAGTGTATAATTACGTGTTAGTCTAGTAGGGACAAAGAAGTTTAATAATAGATCAAAAAACTTCTTGAATTCAGTATAAATGACGTCAGTCTCCATTCTTACTTAAAACCATCAAATACTAGGATAGTAAGCTGTCAATACATTACGACCTATCACAACGACTGCAGAAGCGTTGAGAAAATGCTATTATCAGCTTACTGCTGCTTAATGCTCAATGCAATATTCATGGAAAAAAGAAGATCCATAAAGTGGTGAAGTCGCGAACCAATTGCATAGAGATCTCGTTAGATCTATGAATCTTGAAGACATGTCTGGGGTACCAACCTGACCTGAGAGCCTGTAACTGGCAGATCCCCACTTCCATAAGCCACAGAAGATTGACATCCTTATCGGACCTAAGACATTGTTAAAATTTCTTTCTGCCAGACAGATTAATTTTCCGAATTGTCCGATTCTCAAAAAGACACTTGTGAGATAGATTGTCTCATGGCGTTATAAGACGACAAATCGTAGGAAGACCCGTGTTGTCAATCCTCGATGTATTAAACTTCGCTGAAATTTTTGTCATTGGAAGAGTTGCCTGCGTCCAAAATTGTCCGAACTGTCGAACAGCAGCTATGTAAAGCCGATTTATAGATAATTTAGAAATATTATCGCAAGGCCGATTTAAAGTAAGATTGTAATTTAAATCTGGTCCCAATCAGCTAACTCTTTCGAGGTTGCTATACGGTGGGCATTGTCTCAGAGCCCGATCTTAGGCTTAAGCTGTACTTGGAATTCATTGAAAAATATTTAACATTAGGACACATGTATGAAAAAGATATTAAGAGTCCAAGTACTCCTCATTTTTATACCCTGAACCCATTAAAAATGGGTAAAAGGGTTATTATGTTTTTGTGCAAAATGCAAATGTATGTAACAGGCAGAAGGAAGCATCTCCGACCCCATAAAGTATATATATTCTTGATCAGCATCAATAGCCGAGTCGATCTAGCCATGTCCGTCTGTCTGTCCGTCCGTCCGTCCGTCCGTCCGTCCGTCCGTCCGTCCGTCCGTCCGTCCGTTGGTCCGTTGGTCCGTTGGTCCGTCCGTCCGTCCGTATGTATGAACGCAAGGATCTCAGAACCTATAAGAGCTAGAAATTTTGGATGTAGGTGCTCCTAGTGCCCGCGGAGATCGAGTTTATTTCCGATAAACGATAACTTGCCCCGTTTCCAAGTAATCGATAAAAATGTATATCGAAATTCCGTTTTTAAGCAATTTTGGTAAATAATAACAGCTAGAGTCACCAAACTTGACATGTAGCTTCTAAAATAGTATATATATATCGATTATCTTTCATTTTATACCTATCGCCAACTCCCCGCTACACTCTATCTATAAGCGCGCGCTGCATTTGGTAATGGAATAAGAGGGTTGAGGGTATCCCCTAGTCGGGAGCTCCCGACTAGAACCTCTTACTTGTTTGATTCTACATCAGTGTGTCTTAAGACCACTAAAGACATCGACGAAGCTACGCCTTATTTTAACCTTGATTGACCTTCTTATGTTTAGATCGACCATTCAAGAGGAGCTATTTGACTCTGATTTGATTTTGACTGCCCAAATACGCATTGACAGCTGTCATGGTGCACGAAGTAGATCAGGATTTCCAGCTCGTTGTGTGGAGAAAAAACCCTTCCGAATCTTTGAAGTCATTATGAAGTGTCGCAAATACTTCTAAGTGCAGGTTTCGAACTAACTAAATGGTTTTCAAATTCTCTTCGCAACTAACATAAGGTTGGGGTTATTACATTAAACTTCCTTTATAAAAATTTTTTATTTCTACAAATATTAATGCCAACGTTTTGCATGAGAACAAAGTTTCCTTCTGAAAAATCTGTTTTAGTGTTTAATAATACAAATTTGTATTTTTTGTTTGAAGTTCAGTTATTAATACAAAATAATTCTCTTCGCATTGAGTGCAAATCTCATTTTGTTTGTTAATGCATCGATGTCACAGCCTGTTTGATGAACACCGAAAAGCATCATAGATGATTTGAACTTTATATTATGTGGTGTTCATCCAATCAATTGCACCAAAATTGTTCAGTGTATTGTAGCGTTCTCATACTAAATGGCAAATCGTTGTAAACACGCCTTTTAAGACTTTGATGCACATATTTAAGCATATATAAATTTATACATACATACCAATGCGCATATTATGATCAGTCACTAGCGAGCCATCATAAACCCTGAAGCCATTGAAAATGGGTAAAAGGAGTATAATGTTTATGTGCAAATGTATTTAACAGGCAGAAGAAAGCATATCCGACCCCATAAAGTATATATATTGCATCTAGAATAGTATATATGTATAAAACAAGTATCTCTCATTTTTAAGCTATCGGCACTTCCCCGCTATCACCACAACGCTATAAATCATTTTAATAGCCCAACTTGTATTGCTCACCAATTTAAGCCACAATTTTAATACAACTGAATTTTTTAAAATTCACAAATATTCTATATTCTATATTTTTATATGAAAAAAATGTGTTCTGGCCGCCCTCGTTTTCGCGGCAGCTAGCGCAAATACCAAAAATTCTGTATACATGTACGCACACACACTCGTACGCTTCTTCCTTGAATTCTATCAACAGCATTGCAATTACGATTGTATAGTTTTCTGTGCTGCTATTTAAGTTGGGTTTAAGTTCTCATTAAGACTCAATTTTTGGCTAGGATGTTGAGTAGAGGCGGCGGCAAGCAGTGCGGTCTGTTGCGAGTTCAAACCCAACCGAGAAAAAACATTATGTTTTTAAATTAATTTTTATTTCTACTTAGTCATGAGCTTCCGACTAGAGCCTCTTACCTGTTTTGAAATCATCAAAGCTATATTTTGAGAGTACTGAAATAATTATGGTATTCAGCCTCTCAGCCATTTACTCTTGGTAGGTTTGTAGTTGTCTTAACCAGTTTGATGCCTTCTGTGTCACAATCCTTTACAAAATTATGCTTCGCAGGCCGGAGCTACTAAATATATAGCCTGGTTAAGTTTTGCAATGAATTTGTTTGCAGTTTTTTGTTTGGTATGTGAGTCGGAAATCGCCATAACATGTTTTGTAGTTTTTATGCGTTGAGTAAAGTGAACCCAAGAAATCGTTGTGATAAGTGTTATTTCTTCTGTCGTGCATGTATATTTACGATTTGTTTAAATGCAGGGTACGCAACAACCGATTTTTTATACCCTGAACCCATTAAAAATGGGTAAAAAGGGTATATTGTATTTGTGCAAAGTGCAAATGTATGTAACAGGCAGAAGGAAGCATCTCCGACCCCATAAAGTATATATATTCTTGATCAGCATCAATAGCCGAGTCGATCTAGCCATGTCCGTCTGTCTGTCCGTCCGTCCGTCCGTCCGTCCGTATGTATGAACGCAAGGATCTCAGAACCTATAAGAGCTAGGGACTTGAAATTTTAGATGTAGGTGCTCCTAGTTCCTACGCAGATCGAGTTTGTTTCCGATAATCGATAACTTGCCCCGTTTCCAAGTAATCGATAAAAATGTATATCGATATCCTGTTTTGTAAGCAATTTTGGTAAATAATAAGAGCTAGAGTTACCAAACTTGACATGTAGCTTCTAGAAAAGTATATATATATCGATTATCTTTCATTTTATACCTATCGCCACCTCCCCGCTACTCTCTATCTATAAGCGCGCGCTGCATTTGGTGTTGGAATATGAGGGTTCAGGGTATCCCCTAGTCAGGAGCTCCCGACTAGAACCTCTTACTTGTTTATATCTTCTCTTCACAATTTGGAATAAAATATTCTCGGCAAATGAACTCTTTTGTATTTTTCTGTTGCAATACATAATAGTTATTTTTTGCTTGTCAATAAGTACTACTATGAGCTCATCATCCTTTATTAGTTTGTAAAAAATAAATAGGTATTTTTATTCCCTTATCACTTATTTAAATCAGCTAGATTGATTTTTTCACCCACCAGTGGCAGCATCAAGTAGAAAATATACTCGAGGCTAATTGTTTCTTAGAGCGCCATTTGGATTTTTAAACTCAAAAAGTAGAAGAAATATAATATATATATACATATATATATCTATATATAAAACTGTTTGTCCTGACTGACTGACTGACTGACTGACTGACTGACTGATTGGTGATCAACACACAGCCCAAACCGTAAGAGCTAGGAAGCTGAAATTTTCACTATAGTTACCTTATGTGATGAAGGTGCACGTTAAGACGGGATTTCGGGTAATTCCACCCGCAAGTATGGAAAAATCGAGAATAACGTTCGAAAGAAACTTTTTTGTTTACCATCCGATCGGCCTCAAACTCATTTTCAAAGATCTTTGTTCAAATTCATTTAAGGGGTGTTTCCCACTTTTTGGAAAATACATCCCTCCTTGGTATAAATGGGGGTCAAAGATTTGGTGGGTGACGTTTCGCGCTCAAATTTATTTTAAAGGAAACGTGTTTCACACTTTTCGCAGAATCAAAGCATCCTCGGTGAAAAGTGCGATTCCAAGATTTTTTGGTGCAGTTTTAAATTTTGTCCGAATTGTTTCAAACTTATTTTCAGAGCTCTACAAAAGAACTTAATAAATACGTATTTCAGCGATTTGGGAAATTCCACCCACAACAGTGGTTAATTAGCGAAAAACGTTTGTATGAAACTTTTTTGTTTACCATCCGATTGGCCTCAAACTCAATTTCAAAGTTCTTTGTTCAAATTCATTTGAGGGGTGTTTACACTTTTCCAAAAACGTATTTCTCCTTGGTGGAAATGGGGGTCAAGGATTTGGTGGGTGACGTTTCGCGCTCAAATTCATTTCCAAGGATCTACATAAGAAATCATTTGAGACGTGTTTCACATATTTCATAAAATCTAAACTCCTTCGGTGTTTCGGGTAATTCCACCCGCAAGTATTGAAAAATCGCGAAAAACTCATTTTTAAAAGTCTTTGCTCAAATTCATTTAGGGGGTGTTTCACACTTTTTGAAAAATCCATTCCTCCTTGGTAGAAATGGGTGTCAAAGATTTGGTGGGTAGCCTTTCGCCCTCAAATTCATTTTCATGGATCTACTTAAAAAATTACTTGAGACGTGTTTCACGTTTTTCGCAAAATCTAAACTCCTTCGGTGGAAAGTGCATTTTAGTTGTGTCCGATTTGCATCAAAACTTATTTTCAAAGCTCTACATAGGAATATATTGAATACGTGTTGCAGTGATTTGGGAAATTCCATTCGCAACAGGGGTAAAATGGCGGAAAACGTTTGTAAGAAAGTAGTTTGTTTACCGTCCGCTCAGTTTCAAAATCATTTTCAAAGCTTTTTGAGAACATTGATTTTATAACATACGTTCCGCGGGCAAGGCCGGGCCATATCCGCTGGTATATATAATATATAAAAATGAAGTTAAATAGATTATTGGTATTGAGAGGCTATTTTAGAAATTTTATAACAAATTGTGGTACAATAGTTAGCCGTGTCAAATCTTTGCGCCTTCTAAAAAAAAACTATATAGTAAACTATGTAGACTCTTCAATTGTCATTTTCAAGACACTCATCAATTTGCTCGTCAGTGATACGCATTTACTTAAACGCCAATGCGCATCACTACAATTGTTGTCCTTGCCTTTTTTGGTTTACAGTTGGAAAAAAGTTATTGCACTTTTTGTTTAGCATGCTCACTTGCTGCATTGGCTTCAGAGCAAATTCTAATTATATTTTTCCCTTCACTATTTGACATTTTGCGTACTTGTAAGCCGCTATGACTAAAAACAATCTCAGCATGTAAAAAAAGTTTTTCGCCAAAAATAAGTTAAAGATCAATACATTTTCTTGGAACCATGTAAAATCTAGGATGAACTCTTCATCGTCAATCAGATTTGGATGTTTGAAATGTCTGGTTGGTTTTATTTTATTCTCATTGCTCTCACTGTCGGTTGGCTTGCCAATTTTATGATAGAAATCTTCACGGATGATATTGAATATACTGCCAGTATCAAATGACGCCATGCATTTTTTATTCGAAAAACAAACTTCTTTACTGGTTAAATCAGTTTTGATTTCCAAACACGTGTATTTCATATTGTAGGAACTTGACACTCATTTTCAATCGTTTTTTTATAACACATACCATTCTTTTAACTGATTTTACTTTTTCACTCCATTGAATATTTTTTCGTTTTCAACTCTTGCATCTATTCCGTCAATTGAATACCGCATAAAAGCATCATCTGCAATTTGCCCTTGAGAAAAACTGGCATTCATTAAAAGAACTCAAATACACACTTGGTTTTGTTAAGATCAGTTTGCGCAAGATGATCGTGAATTACTTTTCTGCTTAAACTTGAACTGAATGCTGTCAACAATGCTTTAATGCAATAAGTGAATCCCCACAAATTATTTTTCATCAAATTACGAACAAGATGCAAATAATGTCTGCGTGAACATATTCTATGCATAATACCTTGAATATTGATACAAGGTCAGTTTCCGTTAAAGGATTCAGTCCATATTCCATCTTTGCATTATGCTCTTCGTCAATTTCTCCAAACTCGAAAACAAAATTTACGTAGTCGTTCGCGATTATCTCACGACTTAGCGATAACTTTTTCATTAATGAAATTATGAAACTAAGTTATGCTCCCTTTCTTTCGTGAGCGTATGCTATTCCATATGAAATCATATTTATAAAATTTTATGTTTTTTTCCACTTTGATTGAAATGTTTTTTTCAGCATCATTGTATTTTAGCAAATGTCACTTTCTCACCTTTGCTCAGGCGGCTCGGGCGCCCAAAAAGGTGGGAGTTTCTTTGATATAAAGCTATAAAAATTTTAATTGTTATGTTTAAAGTAATATAACATCGGTTTAAATTAAACGGTCAGCAAATTGAAGTTTTTCTCGATTACAAACAGCTCTCACAAGCTTTTTCGATAAGGTCGAACTGAAAGTCTCCTCTTCGTCGTTTTCAGAAAGCTGATCTTTGCATCGGACATGTTTTCGGCTGACGATAGAGCCCCTACGATTCAGGATAATTTCATATTTTTCTTTATTTTAATCATTCACCATTAACCAACCATAGGACAATCCCCATTGTTTTTCGTTCTTCTTTGAAAGCTGATGGGGACTGTTCCTAATGAATGTGACTACTTGACATCCACCACTGAGTTCGGATATTACATATTTCTTTATTAGTCTGCTATTGTATGGGGTTTCTAATAATAATATATCGGCTCCTTAATCGATTAGTAGTGTAACATTTTTATTTTAATCTGTATTCAATAAACTATTTGCTGATATAAAGTTTGAGTTGAGTAATTTTGATTTTTGTGGTTGAGGGCTATTTTGGTTTTCAAAGTTTTCCGAATGTTCCGCAGTCCAGTCATTACTATTAGTAGTTACTGACGATGTGTAATTTTTTGACCATTGATTCCATGATTCTGTCTTTTGCGACCTATGGTAAATAGTCTATTGCCATTGTTATTTCTTGGTCCCGTTTATGAGTTTCCCCTATATTATTCTTATCGTCGTCCGTTTATGTAATAATACATTTGACGAATTTTGTTGTAAAGCTGGACTTTCTGCATTTCCACTATTGTTCGGTTGGCGCGCTCGACAACACCATTTTGATGCCAAATGTACGCTATTGACAGTTCTCCTGCTTTTCCATTTGCTCTTAAACGACCATCAAATTGTTTATTTATATATTCGTGACCGTTGTCGCTGCGAATACATAAAAGTTTCTCTTCTGTTTGTATTCGACAAATTGTTGTCTGCCTTTAAATAAAAATACAAACATGTAAGAGGTTCTAGTCGGGAGCTCCCGACTAGGGGATACCCTGAACCCTCTTATTCCAACACCAAATGCAGCTCGCGCTTATTGATAGAGAGTAGCGGGGGCGATAGGTACAAAATGAAAAATACTCGATATATATGTATATACTTTTCTAGAAGCTACATGCCAAGTTTGGTGACTCTAGCTCTTATAATTTACCAAAATTGCTTAAAATGCGGGATTTCGATATACATTTTTATCGATTACTTGGAAATGGGGCAAGTTATCGTTAATCGGAAAGAAACTCGATCTGCGCGGGCACCAGGAGGACCTAAAAGTCTCTAGCTCTTATAGGTTCTGAGATCCTTGCGTTCATACATACGGACGGACGGACGGACTGACGGACGGACAGACAGACGGACATGGCTAGATCGACTCGGCTATTGATGCTGATCAAGTATATATATACTTTATGGGGTCGGAGATGCTTCCTTCTGCCTGTTACATACATTTGCACTTTGCACAAATACAATATACCCTTTTTACCCATTTTCAATGGGTTCAGGGTATAAAAAATCTCCATGACTTTCTTCCAAAGTGATAGTATGCATCTGTGTGAACTAGTTCCAAACTCTGTCCCACCACCAGTTCGATGGCTGAACTAGCTGGCATCCACTGCATTCATTTTTGGTCCTATCGACGCATTCAAAATATTTTTCAGATGTGTGATGAGAACTGCAAAGTTTTTGATTGCTGAGCTTTCTGAAGATATGATGAAAAACAGAAAATTTTTCCTTATAAAATCGACCGAGTCCATTTAATGACTGTTTTTGTGTAGTGATTTTTTCACTTGTTGATAATATATGTATATGTAAGTATCACAGTAAAACTAATAAATGCCGTTTTTCGTTAAGTTATCCTCAAAATAAAGAAAATCTGTCATTCAACTACTTGTATTTCCGAATTTCATTTCTATTTCAATTATATATAATATAATCCGATCCGTTAGTTCGGATATGTAACGCCAGCTAAGAAAAAAGGACCTATGCAAAGATTTATGACGATAGCTTTAAAGCTGAGAGACTGGTTTGCATAGAAACAGTCATACGGACAGACAGACAAAGTGACTTTATCGACTCAGCTTCTAAGACTGATGAAGATATACAAATACACTTAATATTTCGGGAATGCGTCCTTCCTTCTATTAGGAAGAAAACTGAGAAAAGTTAAACAGTGATTGGTCGGCAGCAATGCAAAAGGAGGACAAAAATAATATATTTTACTTGGGATAAAGAACCATCATTCCTGAAAGGAATCATTAATCTGAGTATTCCGCTTTATCTAACCAGCATATATAGTTGAGTCTTCATGTCATCAATCAGATGCTAGTTGCCAGAAATTCCTGGCAATTCCCACAGTTCATTCTTTTGCGAAGATATAGATTTTCAGGATTAGAAGTGGCAAACTTCCTAGTTTGAAGTTTCACGGAGATCATCAAAATGCAAAATTTTGTGTATAGAATACCCGAATGGCCACCCCAGCAGCATACATTTTCATTAAATATTCACAAGCAGGTATACACGACCATATGAACCGTAAATAATTGCATTTCTACAGTAAACTGTATAGATTTTCACACTTTATTTGACATGGATATATGTATCTATATAGTACATACGGGTATATACTCCAAATTTCGAGACTGACGGAGGGACAGCAAGACAAACATTGCACAAAACCAATACACTTACGTATATTCCATAGCCAAATTCCACACATGGCCCTGGATTTCCGACACAAGCGCGTATGGCTCATATGCTTCAATAGGATAGTCCTGCAAATATTAAATGCTTTATTGGTTTTTTATTGTAATATTCTTATGTACTTTAGCTCTAAATTTGAGGAAGATATATATTTTTCGAACCTTTCAAGACGTAAGAAAAATGTTCTTGTCTTTATCTTTGGAGTGTTGAACTCCAAGTTTCACAACTTGGGATATTATCAGCGAGCTTACTCACAGAAACTGAAAACTTTATCTGACGCCCGTCTCTAATATTAATTGCGCTGTTTTCATGCAGTCAGGCGGACGGGCAGCAAGACCAATATATTCGGCTATGTTTATATTTCATACATTTGTTATTTGCAATATTACTTTGTGCATTCGGGTTACTGTTTGCAAATTCATTTAAATGTTCTATAACTGGCTGGCAATAGCGAGGCGATGTTGTTTTTGTTCAAATGTATTTAACAGGCAGACTTAATAAAGTATTCATGAGCAGCATGAACAGTAGAGCCGATCTAACCATGTTTATTTACAATCGGTGTGTGGGTAATTCCTTTTTTTAAGTCAAAGCTATGGTCTAGGGCTATTCTTAACATCACAGGTAGATAGCGGTTAGATAAGAAATTTAGCTGTAACTGACAACCTTCAGTATCGGATCATAAGAACGTACCTTATCCCTCGTATACCTTAACATGTACGTAATTATATCTATGCCTAGTGCGAATATACTCTCTACGTGAGATCAGCTGGAAGAAGACCCATGCAAGGTCGTTGCCAGCTTGCGCCAATGTCCTTAGAAACCTAAGCCCCAGTTGTTGAAAAGAATCCAGCACAAGCTTCCAGAGAACTGGCCAAATGGATGCAGGATTTAAGCCAAAGAGGTTAAATGCTGAGGCTAAAATCATCGAACTGCGAAAAGAGGCTGTTGAAATCTTCAAACGCAACAGCGCCTCTCACCAATGTCAAAGCTAAGAGGGTCCATTCGGCGAAAAATGTAATGGTTCCGGTTCTATATTAGATAATAGTTCGTAGCTAAAAGGAAGCGACTGAACGATCGTGCCCTCTCTCAGCTGAGCATATCGTAAAGCTGAAAACAGCGATCTATTAAACATTTAAAACTCTAAGCGTGTGGCCTCCGAATATTTTTTAGAAAAGGATGAGGCCAATTGGGTCTAGTCTCAGGAGAACTCGGAACTCATAAGCAGTACTGTGCCGGTAAGCCAGCAACGCAACAGCCGCCCAAGGCTGCCACTGGTATAGCTTCAGCATTCAGTGCGAGGGTTTTAACCCGACTGTAACAACTTACATTAACTTAACTCACAACTTACATCCTAAGCCACGCACTTAGCGTGGTACAGGTTCGCCTGTAGTATACTAAAGGTTCGTATCCTTGGCCGATTAAAAGAAGACCATGACCATGCTTTCTGTGATAGTAGACAGCGTATCCACAAATGCTCTTATCAATCTGCACCAGATCTGAATCTCGGACCATCCATCAGAGTAGCTACTGTGCGCGCCAGCGGATCACCCGGACTCAGGACCCTAGCGGAAGTAAGTAGATGGCGAGCCAGCAGCTGGCAGATTATCGACGACAATACGCTGTCAGATGGTGCCAGATCGTACCGTTATCTTCGGCTGTAGTAGACGAGCTCACCGATTGGGCCGTAGCGCTTTTTTAGTATCCCATAAGCATCTACAAATCTATGGTAAAATACTGTTTCCACTATTTGCGTTACTACGCTGCCACATTGTAGGCTCTGCTTGGAGGCAGACGAGTCAACTATGCAATGTCTCTGTGAATTTCGGGTCATTACTTGGATAGGACAAAGCATTTTGGCTAAAAGTTTGTCTTCCCAGCTCAAATCAGGGCTTTTACAGCAAGAGTGAGACTCACTTCACCAATGCACGAATTTAAATTTTAGCAAATATTACCGATGGATTACCGACTACTGAGCAAGCCCCGTACAACTGCCCATGGAAAAATCCCGACTATTTTATAACATTACATTTCAAACGGTTCACGTCAAGCCCTCTTAGAGGATGGGCGCTGCTTTGATATTGATATTGTGGACGTAATAACAGTGATAGTGACACTATAAGCTGCCTCTGGGCTTATAAACAAGTCCAGCTCGGATCGAGCCGTCTTCGGCAACTAGTGCAAAAAACATAAAACAATTTGAAGGCGGTTGCTTTACAGAATACGTGCTTGAGAAAAATTCCCTTACGCCGTATTAAAATTTTCTTGCACTTATAAATCCTCTACTGCCCTGTCAACTAATATTCAGACAATTTTTTTCATCACAGACGTTGTCAGTGCTAATAACTTGGACACTTGATCAACAGCTCTATATATAAAACTGTTTATCCTAACTGACTAACTGACTGATTTGTGATCAACGACCAGTCCACACCGTAAGACGCACGAAACTGCCATTTTTGCTGTACTACCTTATGTGATGAAGGTGGAAAATCGTATCAAACGTTTGTTGTTCAAATTCATTTTGTTTGACACTTTTGAGAAAATCATTTCCACCTCTGTATAAATAGCGGTCAAATATTATGTGTGTAGTTTCGCGCTCTTAATCCCTTACAAAGACCTTAACCGAATCATTTGAGATGTGCCTCATACTTTTTGCAGGAGGAAAGTGCGATTCGCAGATTTTGTGGGCGAAGTTTTGAGTTTTATCAAATTTGATTTAAACTTATTTTCAAAGCCCTACATAAGAACTTAATTAACACTTGCCTTAGTGATTTTAGAAATTCTATCCGCAACTGTAGTAAATTACCAAAAAAGTTTTTAATTTTCCACCCGATCGGCTTTAAAATCATTTTCAGAGATCTTTTTACACTTTTCGGGAATACCGACCCTCTTGGATGATCACCGCAACTATGGAAGTTTGGCGGAAAATTTTCAGCTTTTTGAATCCTGAACCTGAACCCTCTTATTCCAACATCAAATGCAGATCGCGCTACGCGCTCGTTAGTAGTAATAAAGATCAATTTAAAAAAAAGATGTTCCTTTGGCAGGGTTCAAATTCGCAACTAACCGCATTACTTGCTGCCGACTTTACTCAGCAGCCACACTACCCAAACAAGTAAGAGGTTCTAGTCGGGAGCTCCCGACTAGGGGATACCCTGAACCCTCATATTCCAACACCAAATGCAGCGCGCGCTTATAGATAGAGAGTAGCGGGGAGGTGGCGATAGGTATAAAATGAAAGATAATCGATATATATATACTTTTCTAGAAGCTACATGTCAAGTTTGGTGACTCTAGCTCTTATTATTTACCAAAATTGCTTTAAAAAAAGGATTTCGATATACATTTTTATCGATTACTTGGAAACGGGGCAAGTTATCGATTATCGGAAACAAACTCGATCTGCGTAGGAACTAGGAGCACCTACGTCTAAAATTTCAAGTCTCTAGCTCTTATAGGTTCTGAGATCCTTGCGTTCATACATACGGACGGACGGACGGACCAACGGACCAACGGACGGACGGACGGACGGACGGACGGACAGACGGACGGACAGACAGACGGACACGGCTAGATCGACTCGGCTATTAATGCTGATCAAGAATATATATACTTTATGGGGTCGGAGATGCTTCCTTCTGCCTGTTACATACATTTGGATTTTGCACAAAAACATAATACCCCTTTTACCCATTTTTAATGGGTTCAGGGTATAAAAATAAACACTTTCCTCGGTAGGGGTCGAACTCGCGACAGACCGCACCGCTTGCCGCTGCCTCTACTTAGCATCCACAATAATAACTGATTTTTATTGAGAAAAAAAAAAACAAAATAAAATAGCAGCACAGAAAACAATTCGAAGCAGACGCGCTTGAATGTGTGTGTGTACATGTATACAGATATTCTTGGAATTTGCGTCGCAAACACGTGCGCAGTCGAAATACCAGAAAGCAAAACAAAAACCGATCTTAAAAAATTTTTCTTTAGTATATCTTATTGTACCATAGAATATTTGTGTATTTTCAAAAAGTCAATTGCATTTAAATTGTGGCTTAAATTGGTTGGCAATACAAGTTGGGTTATTAACTTGATTTATAGCTCTGCGGTGGTAGCGGAGACGTGACGATAGGAATAAAATGAAAGATACTTGATATGTTTATAATATTGTAGAAGCAACATATCTAGTTTGGTGACTCTAGCTCTTATTATTTACCCAATTTGCCCAAAAAACAGGATGTCGATATCGATTATTATCGAATACTTGGAAAAGGAACAAGTTATCGATTATCGGAAACAAATTCGATCTGCGTAGGTACTAGGAGGAACTACAGCTAAAATTTCTAGTCTCTAGCTCTTATAGGTTATTATACCCTGAACCCATTGAAAATGGGTAAAAAGGGTATATTGTATTTGTGCAAAGTGCAAATGTATGTAACAGGCAGAAGGAAGCATCTCCGACCCCATAAAGTATATATATTCTTGATCAGCATCAATAGCCGAGTCGATCTAGCCATGTCCGTCTGTCTGTCCGTATGTATGAACGCAAGGATCTCAGAACCTATAAGAGCTAGAGAGTCGGGAGCTCCCGACTAGGGGATACCCTGAACCCTCTTATTCCATCACCAAATGCAGCGCGCGCTTATAGATAGAGAGTAGCGGGGAGTTGGCGATAGGTATAAAATGAAAGATAATCGATATATATATATACTATTCTAGAAGCTACATGTCAAGTTTGGTAACTCTAGCTCTTATTATTTACCAAAATTGCTTAAAAAACGGGATTTCGATATACATTTTTATCGATTACTCTGAAATGGGGCACGTTATCGTTTATCAGAAACAAACTCGATCTGCGCGGGAGCTAGGAGCACCTACATCTAAAATTTCAAGTCTCTAGCTCTTATAGGTTCTGAGATCCTTGCGTTCATACATACGGACGGACGGACGGACGGACGGACAGACAGACGGGCATGGCTAGATCGACTCGGCTATTGATGCAGATCAAGAATATATAATATATATAAAACAAAACAAAAGGCCGATATTAATATAATTTTCTTCAGTATATCTTATTGTATTATAGAATATTTGTGTATTCTCAAAAAGTCAATTGCATTTAAATTCAGGCTAATATTGAAGGGCATTACAAGTTGGGTTATTGTCTCGATTTATAGCTCTGCGGTGGTAGCGGGGAGGTGGCGATAGGTGTAAAACGAAAGACGGTAAACAAACAACTTTCATATAAAAGTTTTCCGCTCTTTACCACTGTTGCAAGTGGAATTTCCCAAATCGCTGAAACACGTATTCATCATATTATTATGTAGAGCTTTGAAAACAACTTTGATGCAAGTCGGACAAAACTTAAAACTTAAAACTTTAAAACTTTACGAAATATGTGAACCACGTCTCAAATGATTTCTTATGTAGATCCTTGGAAATGAATTTGAGCGCGAAACGTCACCCACCAAATCCTTGACCCCCATTTCCACCAAGGAGAAATACGTTTTTGGAAAAGTGTAAACACCCCTCAAATGAATTTGAACAAAGAACTTTGAAATTGAGTTTGAAGCCAATCGGATGGTAAACAAAAAAGTTTCACACAAACGTTTTTTCGCGATTTTAACATACTTGCGGGTGGAATTTCCCAAATCGCTAAAACACGTATTCATTAAGTTATTTTGTAGAGCTCTGAAAATAAGTTTGAGGTAAATCGGACGAAACTTAAATCTGCACCAAAAAAATCTTAGAATCGCATTTCTACCGAGGATGCATTGATTCTGCGAAAAATTTGAAACACGTCTCAAATGATTTTTCATATAGATCCTTGAAAATGAATTTGAGCGCGAAGCGTCATCCACCAAATCTTTGACCCCCATTTCCACCAAGGAGGAATAACTTTTTGGAAAAGTGTGAAACACCCTTCAAATGAATTTGAACAAAGAACTTTGAAATTAAGTTTGAGGCCAATCGGATGGTAAATAAAAAAGTTTCATACGAACTATTAACTACTATAATAAGCAAATAGTTTTCATAATGTCCGATTCAAACAATGTCGTAACGATCAACTATTTTAACAAATTGAAAATCATAATTTCATGTCAAGAAATGAGTAATACTTACGCAAAAGATTTAATTAAAAAGAATATATATGTGCAAAGCAAAATGTAATGAGCTTCCACAATGATGCAGACTTCCTTATATTTCAATCTGTTTATATAGAAATCGTTAGTCCGAATAACATAACTAAAGTTATGAGATCCACTATAAATCTTATACACATTCAAACATATGCAGAATCAAGGAAAACTTAGAGGAAAACTTAGAGGAACCTGTTACACCCAGGCATAGAAAAACTTACTCACATTTTCAAAGAAAAATATTACTTTCCAGATTATCGAAATCTCAAAACACAATCTATGAATGCATAGTATGCAATGTTGCAATAACTGAGCATAGAAAAAGCTAACTACAACTTGAACTAATCCTCGAAGTATTTAATCGCAGACACAAATGCGTCATTAACTTCAATAACAAACAAATTCTATCTAGACATATATTCAAAATACGCCTCTAATAGAAATCAATAGTAGAGATTGGCTAGAAACAAAATTTTTAACGTCGTGGGAAAACTAGAAATCGAAGCAGACAAAGATTTAACTTTCATGTGCGCTGCACTATAATTATGGCTAAAACGAGAAGGTGTTATTATCAATATAACCACAATTTGTGATGTTGAGAGATTTCATAAGATGGTAAACGAAAAACTAAGGATTATCAACAGTGATTCCAATACTGAAAATAAAATAACCAATCACAAAACCAAACATAATACAACTGGCAGAACGCCAGCTGACAAATTTTATAATACACAGATAAATAAAAATAACAAAATAAATAAGGTAAACGATCGTAAATCGTAATCGAAAATCGTAATAACTTTGAAATAGATACTAGGTATAAACATTTCTTTAGTAAAATCCAAAACGATCGCCTTTTTCGGAAAACGGGTAACCGAGATCAGGTAGACGAAAAACAGAGGTAGAAAAATAACCCATTACAAAACCAAACTTAAAAAGAAAAAGAAGATTTATAAAAGTAAAAATATTATACTTCCAGATTAGCAGCCGATGATCAAACGATCCAACAGAGTCCAACTTAAATACTCGAGATTTATAATAATGTTTTTAAAAACTAGTTTTGCCCTAAACATAAAATGTGAAAGCTTAGGGGGTCAAACCCATTCATGCTAAGAAAGGCTATCTTTTATTTAAACTGGATTGATAGAGTTACTTGTACGTTAACTAAAACAGAACAAACCTTCAACGAATTAATAAAACAAGCTGAAGAACATGAAAACCTCGCTTTAATAAAATATTTAAAAGAAAAACTTGAAAGGGAGATGAATGGCATAAGAATAGCAAAGCACAGTAAACGCGGCCTTGCATTTTATGGGAGAAGCAGAAAAAGACAAGTTGGAAAAAAAATTAATTAATTAAAATAAAATAATGTCCAAATAAACGAACTTAATCTTGTAATAGAGGCAGTTGATAAAGGTATAGACGTAATAAATCACTTAAGCGATATAAACAATGTCAACCAAAGACTAGACGTCCTCATATTTAATTTACAACAATTCACTGAATGCATTGAAGACATAGAACTGGATATGCAGCTCACTAGGCTAGGAATATTTAACCCAGAACTATTAAAACACGATTCGATAGCCCATGATAATTAAAAAAAAATCTTTTAAGCTTTAAAACTTACACATGGCTGAATTTAAGTACAAATGAGCTATTGAACATTTCCCATATTCTAAGATAAATCGTTAAAACCCCAGTTTTCGAAATAATATCCTGGTAGCGATAGCAGCAGGCAAATACTTAATCAAATAACAAAGGAATGTGGATATATTGAAACCCATAAGACTTTGAAAATAAACTTTGAAGAAGGAAACAATATTGTCAAAACATTTAAGTGTTCTGTTCAATTTAACGGAATTTTAATTACCAACACAATGTTAGATTATGGATTATTATAATGCAAGCAAAAGTTATAATACGAAAACATACAAAAAATTATGATACTTTTCAAATTATAACATTAACAGCACTTTCTATTATTTTAATAATTTTAATACTATATTTTTCTTATAAATATAAAATCTTTCCTAACAAAATAATTGTAAAATACATAACTCAAGAAGAGTCACTCCAAAATTAAAATATTTTAAATTGATTAAAAATATTGATTGAAAATAAATGTTGTATTGAAAATATAAATATATTAAAAAATGTTGTTGTACCCTAAAATACCTGCCTGAAGATAGGCTAATTTCTTAAGGATTAGGTAGTGACATATCCACTACCTTGACAAGAACATATGTACATATGCCTAATAACTTTATATACCACTTACGCCTTTGCACACATACCAACTTACTTTATATACCACTTAGGAATTCCGTAAACATATAAGGATATATAAATAATAAGAAACAAGCTTGATCGAGGCCTTATACTCCGAGAGAGTTTATGCTAAGAGAAAAAGCGTATATTTATATTTTATACTAACGGGTATAGCCCGGCCTTGCCCGTGGCACGAATGTTATAAAATCAATGTTCTCAAAAAGCTTTGAAAATGATTTTAAAACTGAGAGGACTGTAAACCAACTTTTTTCATATAAAAGTTTTCCACCCTTTTACCACTGTTGCAAGCGGAATTTCCCAAATCGCTGAAACACGTATTTATCATATTGTTATGTAGAGCTTTGAAAACAACTTTGATGCAAGTCGGACAAAACTTAAAACTTAAAACTTTAAAACTTTACGAAATATGTGAACCACGTCTTAAATGATTTCTTATGTAGATTCTTGAAAATGAATTTGAGCGCGAAACGTCACTCACCAAATCTTTGACCCCAATTTCCACCAAGGAGGAATACATTTTTGGAAAAGTGTGAAACACCCCTCAAATGAATTTGACCAAAGAACTTTGAAATTGAGTTTGAAGCCAATCGGATGGTAAACAAAAAAGTTTCACACAAACGTTTTTTCGCGATTTTAACATACTTGCGGGTGGAATTTCCCAAATCGCTAAAACACGTATTCATTAAGTTATTTTGTAGAGCTCTGAAAATAAGTTTGAGGTAAATCGGACGAAACTTAAATCTGCACCAAAAAAATCTTAGAATCGCATTTATACCGAGGATGCATTGATTCTGCGAAAAATTTGAAACACGTCTCAAATGATTTTTCATATAGATCCTTGAAAATGAATTTGAGCGCGAAGCGTCATCCACCAAATCTTTGACCCCCATTTCCACCAAGGAGGAATAACTTTTTGGAAAAGTGTGAAACACCCTTCAAATGAATTTGAACAAAGAACTTTGAAATTAAGTTTGAGGCCAATCGGATGGTAAATAAAAAAGTTTTATACGAACTATTAACTACTATAATAAGCAAATAGTTTTCATAATGTCCGATTCAAACAATGTCGTAACGATCAACTATTTTAACAAATTGAAAATCATAATTTCATGTCAAGAAATGAGTAATACTTACGCAAAAGATTTAATTAAAAAGAATATATATGTGCAAAGCAAAATGTAATGAGCTTCCACAATGATGCAGACTTCCTTATATTTCAATCTGTTTATATAGAAATCGTTAGTCCGAATAACATAACTAAAGTTATGAGATCCACTATAAATCTTATACACATTCAAACATATGCAGAATCAAGGAAATTATTATCAAAACTCAGAGGAACCTGTTACACCCAGGCATAGAAAAACTTACTCACATTTTCAAAGAAAAATATTACTTTCCAGATTATCGAAATCTCAAAACACAATCTATGAATGCATAGTATGCAATGTTGCAATAACTGAGCATAGAAAAAGCTAACTACAACTTGAACTAATCCTCGAAGTATTTAATCGCAGACACAAATGCGTCATTAACTTCAATAACAAACAAATTCTATCTAGACATATATTCAAAATACGCCTCTAATAGAAATCAATAGTAGAGATTGGCTAGAAACAAAATTTTTAACGTCGTGGGAAAACTAGAAATCGAAGCAGACAAAGATTTAACTTTGATGTGCGCTGCACTATAATTATGGCTAAAACGAGAAGGTGTTATTATCAATATAACCACAATTTGTGATGTTGAGAGATTTCATAAGATGGTAACCGAAAAACTAAGGATTATCAACAGTGATTCCAATACTGAAAATAAAATAACCAATCACAAAACCAAACATAATACAACTTGCAGAACGCCAGCTGACAAATTTTATAATACACAGATAAATAAAAATAACAAAATAAATAAGGTAAACGATCGTAAATCGTAATCGAAAATCGTAATAACTTTGAAATAGATACTAGGTATAAACATTTCTTTAGTAAAATCCAAAACAATCGCCTTTTTCGGAAAACGGGTAACCGAGATCAGGTAGACGAAAAACAGAGGTAGAAAAATAACCCATTACAAAACCAAACTTAAAAAAGAAAAAGAAGATTTATAAAAATAAAAATATTATACTTCCAGATTAGCAGCCGATGATCAAACGATCCAACAGAGTCCAACTTAAATACTCGAGATTTATAATAATGTTTTTAAAAACTAGTCTTGCCCTAAACATAAAATGTGAAAGCTTAGGGGGTCAAACCCATTCATGCTAAGAAAGGCTATCTTTTATTTAAACTGGATTGATAGAGTTACTTGTACGTTAACTAAAACAGAACAAACCTTCAACGAATTAATAAAACAAGCTGAAGAACATGAAAACCTCGCTTTAATAAAATATTTAAAAGAAAAACTTGAAAGGGAGATGAATGGCATAAGAATAGCAAAGCACAGTAAACGCGGCCTTGCATTTTATGGGAGAAGCAGAAAAAGACAAGTTGGAAAAAAAATTAATTAATTAAAATAAAATAATGTCCAAATAAACGAACTTAATCTTGTAATAGAGGCAGTTGATAAAGGTATAGACGTAATAAATCACTTAAGCGATATAAACAATGTCAACCAAAGACTAGACGTCCTCATATTTAATTTACAACAATTCACTGAATGCATTGAAGACATAGAACTGGATATGCAGCTCACTAGGCTAGGAATATTTAACCCAGAACTATTAAAACACGATTCGATAGCCCATGATAATTAAAAAAAAATCTTTTAAGCTTTAAAACTTACACATGGCTGAATTTAAGTACAAATGAGCTATTGAACATTTCCCATATTCTAAGATAAATCGTTAAAACCCCAGTTTTCGAAATAATATCCTGGTAGCGATAGCAGCAGGCAAATACTTAATCAAATAACAAAGGAATGTGGATATATTGAAACCCATAAGACTTTGAAAATAAACTTTGAAGAAGGAAACAATATTGTCAAAACATTTAAGTGTTCTGTTCAATTTAACGGAATTTTAATTACCAACACAATGTTAGATTATGGATTATTATAATGCAAGCAAAAGTTATAATACGAAAACATACAAAAAATTATGATACTTTTCAAATTATAACATTAACAGCACTTTCTATTATTTTAATAATTTTAATATTATATTTTTCTTATAAATATAAAATCTTTCCTAACAAAATAATTGTAAAATACATAACTCAAGAAGAGTCACTCCAAAATTAAAATATTTTAAATTGATTAAAAATATTGATTGAAAATAAATGTTGTATTGAAAATATAAATATATTAAAAAATGTTGTTGTACCCTAAAATACCTGCCTGAAGATAGGCTAATTTCTTAAGGATTAGGTAGTGACATATCCACTACCTTGACAAGAACATATGTACATATGCCTAATAACTTTATATACCACTTACGCCTTTGCACACATACCAACTTACTTTATATACCACTTAGGAATTCCGTAAACATATAAGGATATATAAATAATAAGAAACAAGCTTGATCGAGGCCTTATACTCCGAGAGAGTTTATGCTAAGAGAAAAAGCGTATATTTATATTTTATACTAACGGGTATAGCCCGGCCTTGCCCGTGGCACGAATGTTATAAAATCAATGTTCTCAAAAAGCTTTGAAAATGATTTTAAAACTGAGAGGACTGTAAACCAACTTTTTTCATATAAAAGTTTTCCACCCTTTTACCACTGTTGCAAGCGGAATTTCCCAAATCGCTGAAACACGTATTTATCATATTGTTATGTAGAGCTTTGAAAACAACTTTGATGCAAGTCGGACAAAACTTAAAACTTAAAACTTTAAAACTTTACGAAATATGTGAACCACGTCTTAAATGATTTCTTATGTAGATTCTTGAAAATGAATTTGAGCGCGAAACGTCACTCACCAAATCTTTGACCCCAATTTCCACCAAGGAGGAATACATTTTTGGAAAAGTGTGAAACACCCCTCAAATGAATTTGACCAAAGAACTTTGAAATTGAGTTTGAAGCCAATCGGATGGTAAACAAAAAAGTTTCACACAAACGTTTTTTCGCGATTTTAACATACTTGCGGGTGGAATTTCCCAAATCGCTAAAACACGTATTCATTAAGTTATTTTGTAGAGCTCTGAAAATAAGTTTGAGGTAAATCGGACGAAACTTAAATCTGCACCAAAAAAATCTTAGAATCGCATTTCTACCGAGGATGCATTGATTCTGCGAAAAATTTGAAACACGTCTCAAATGATTTTTCATATAGATCCTTGAAAATGAATTTGAGCGCGAAGCGTCATCCACCAAATCTTTGACCCCCATTTCCACCAAGGAGGAATAACTTTTTGGAAAAGTGTGAAACACCCTTCAAATGAATTTGAACAAAGAACTTTGAAATTAAGTTTGAGGCCAATCGGATGGTAAATAAAAAAGTTTCATACGAACTATTAACTACTATAATAAGCAAATAGTTTTCATAATGTCCGATTCAAACAATGTCGTAACGATCAACTATTTTAACAAATTGAAAATCATAATTTCATGTCAAGAAATGAGTAATACTTACGCAAAAGATTTAATTAAAAAGAATATATATGTGCAAAGCAAAATGTAATGAGCTTCCACAATGATGCAGACTTCCTTATATTTTAATCTGTTTATATAGAAATCGTTAGTCCGAATAACATAACTAAAGTTATGAGATCCACTATAAATCTTATACACATTCAAACATATGCAGAATCAAGGAAATTATTATCAAAACTTAGAGGAACCTGTTACACCCAGGCATAGAAAAACTTACTCACATTTTCAAAGAAAAATATTACTTTCCAGATTATCGAAATCTCAAAACACAATCTATGAATGCATAGTATGCAATGTTGCAATAACTGAGCATAGAAAAAGCTAACTACAACTTGAACTAATCCTCGAAGTATTTAATCGCAGACACAAATGCGTCATTAACTTCAATAACAAACAAATTCTATCTAGACATATATTCAAAATACGCCTCTAATAGAAATCAATAGTAGAGATTGGCTAGAAACAAAATTTTTAACGTCGTGGGAAAACTAGAAATCGAAGCAGACAAAGATTTAACTTTCATGTGCGCTGCACTATAATTATGGCTAAAACGAGAAGGTGTTATTATCAATATAACCACAATTTGTGATGTTGAGAGATTTCATAAGATGGTAAACGAAAAACTAAGGATTATCAACAGTGATTCCAATACTGAAAATAAAATAACCAATCACAAAACCAAACATAATACAACTGGCAGAACGCCAGCTGACAAATTTTATAATACACAGATAAATAAAAATAACAAAATAAATAAGGTAAACGATCGTAAATCGTAATCGAAAATCGTAATAACTTTGAAATAGATACTAGGTATAAACATTTCTTTAGTAAAATCCAAAACGATCGCCTTTTTCGGAAAACGGGTAACCGAGATCAGGTAGACGAAAAACAGAGGTAGAAAAATAACCCATTACAAAACCAAACTTACAAAAGAAAAAGAAGATTTATAAAAATAAAAATATTATACTTCCAGATTAGCAGCCGATGATCAAACGATCCAACAGAGTCCAACTTAAATACTCGAGATTTATAATAATGTTTTTAAAAACTAGTCTTGCCCTAAACATAAAATGTGAAAGCTTAGGGGGTCAAACCCATTCATGCTAAGAAAGGCTATCTTTTATTTAAACTGGATTGATAGAGTTACTTGTACGTTAACTAAAACAGAACAAACCTTCAACGAATTAATAAAACAAGCTGAAGAACATGAAAACCTCGCTTTAATAAAATATTTAAAAGAAAAACTTGAAAGGGAGATGAATGGCATAAGAATAGCAAAGCACAGTAAACGCGGCCTTGCATTTTATGGGAGAAGCAGAAAAAGACAAGTTGGAAAAAAAAATTAATTAATTAAAATAAAATAATGTCCAAATAAACGAACTTAATCTTGTAATAGAGGCAGTTGATAAAGGTATAGACGTAATAAATCACTTAAGCGATATAAACAATGTCAACCAAAGACTAGACGTCCTCATATTTAATTTACAACAATTCACTGAATGCATTGAAGACATAGAACTGGATATGCAGCTCACTAGGCTAGGAATATTTAACCCAGAACTATTAAAACACGATTCGATAGCCCATGATAATTAAAAAAAAATCTTTTAAGCTTTAAAACTTACACATGGCTGAATTTAAGTACAAATGAGCTATTGAACATTTCCCATATTCTAAGATAAATCGTTAAAACCCCAGTTTTCGAAATAATATCCTGGTAGCGATAGCAGCAGGCAAATACTTAATCAAATAACAAAGGAATGTGGATATATTGAAACCCATAAGACTTTGAAAATAAACTTTGAAGAAGGAAACAATATTGTCAAAACATTTAAGTGTTCTGTTCAATTTAACGGAATTTTAATTACCAACACAATGTTAGATTATGGATTATTATAATGCAAGCAAAAGTTATAATACGAAAACATACAAAAAATTATGATACTTTTCAAATTATAACATTAACAGCACTTTCTATTATTTTAATAATTTTAATATTATATTTTTTCTTATAAATATAAAATCTTTCCTAACAAAATAATTGTAAAATACATAACTCAAGAAGAGTCACTCCAAAATTAAAATATTTTAAATTGATTAAAAATATTGATTGAAAATAAATGTTGTATTGAAAATATAAATATATTAAAAAATGTTGTTGTACCCTAAAATACCTGCCTGAAGATAGGCTAATTTCTTAAGGATTAGGTAGTGACATATCCACTACCTTGACAAGAACATATGTACATATGCCTAATAACTTTATATACCACTTACGCCTTTGCACACATACCAACTTACTTTATATACCACTTAGGAATTCCGTAAACATATAAGGATATATAAATAATAAGAAACAAGCTTGATCGAGGCCTTATACTCCGAGAGAGTTTATGCTAAGAGAAAAAGCGTATATTTATATTTTATACTAACGGGTATAGCCCGGCCTTGCCCGTGGCACGAATGTTATAAAATCAATGTTCTCAAAAAGCTTTGAAAATGATTTTAAAACTGAGAGGACTGTAAACCAACTTTTTTCATATAAAAGTTTTCCACCCTTTTACCACTGTTGCAAGCGGAATTTCCCAAATCGCTGAAACACGTATTTATCATATTGTTATGTAGAGCTTTGAAAACAACTTTGATGCAAGTGGGACAAAACTTAAAACTTTAAAACTTTACGAAATATGTGAACCACGTCTTAAATGATTTCTTATGTAGATTCTTGAAAATGAATTTGAGCGCGAAACGTCACTCACCAAATCTTTGACCCCAATTTCCACCAAGGAGGAATACATTTTTGGAAAAGTGTGAAACACCCCTCAAATGAATTTGACCAAAGAACTTTGAAATTGAGTTTGAAGCCAATCGGATGGTAAACAAAAAAGTTTCACACAAACGTTTTTTCGCGATTTTAACATACTTGCGGGTGGAATTTCCCAAATCGCTAAAACACGTATTCATTAAGTTATTTTGTAGAGCTCTGAAAATAAGTTTGAGGTAAATCGGACGAAACTTAAATCTGCACCAAAAAAATCTTAGAATCGCATTTCTACCGAGGATGCATTGATTCTGCGAAAAATTTGAAACACGTCTCAAATGATTTTTCATATAGATCCTTGAAAATGAATTTGAGCGCGAAGCGTCATCCACCAAATCTTTGACCCCCATTTCCACCAAGGAGGAATAACTTTTTGGAAAAGTGTGAAACACCCTTCAAATGAATTTGAACAAAGAACTTTGAAATTAAGTTTGAGGCCAATCGGATGGTAAATAAAAAAGTTTCATACGAACTATTAACTACTATAATAAGCAAATAGTTTTCATAATGTCCGATTCAAACAATGTCGTAACGATCAACTATTTTAACAAATTGAAAATCATAATTTCATGTCAAGAAATGAGTAATACTTACGCAAAAGATTTAATTAAAAAGAATATATATGTGCAAAGCAAAATGTAATGAGCTTCCACAATGATGCAGACTTCCTTATATTTTAATCTGTTTATATAGAAATCGTTAGTCCGAATAACATAACTAAAGTTATGAGATCCACTATAAATCTTATACACATTCAAACATATGCAGAATCAAGGAAATTATTATCAAAACTTAGAGGAACCTGTTACACCCAGGCATAGAAAAACTTACTCACATTTTCAAAGAAAAATATTACTTTCCAGATTATCGAAATCTCAAAACACAATCTATGAATGCATAGTATGCAATGTTGCAATAACTGAGCATAGAAAAAGCTAACTACAACTTGAACTAATCCTCGAAGTATTTAATCGCAGACACAAATGCGTCATTAACTTCAATAACAAACAAATTCTATCTAGACATATATTCAAAATACGCCTCTAATAGAAATCAATAGTAGAGATTGGCTAGAAACAAAATTTTTAACGTCGTGGGAAAACTAGAAATCGAAGCAGACAAAGATTTAACTTTCATGTGCGCTGCACTATAATTATGGCTAAAACGAGAAGGTGTTATTATCAATATAACCACAATTTGTGATGTTGAGAGATTTCATAAGATGGTAAACGAAAAACTAAGGATTATCAACAGTGATTCCAATACTGAAAATAAAATAACCAATCACAAAACCAAACATAATACAACTGGCAGAACGCCAGCTGACAAATTTTATAATACACAGATAAATAAAAATAACAAAATAAATAAGGTAAACGATCGTAAATCGTAATCGAAAATCGTAATAACTTTGAAATAGATACTAGGTATAAACATTTCTTTAGTAAAATCCAAAACGATCGCCTTTTTCGGAAAACGGGTAACCGAGATCAGGTAGACGAAAAACAGAGGTAGAAAAATAACCCATTACAAAACCAAACTTAAAAAGAAAAAGAAGATTTATAAAAATAAAAATATTATACTTCCAGATTAGCAGCCGATGATCAAACGATCCAACAGAGTCCAACTTAAATACTCGAGATTTATAATAATGTTTTTAAAAACTAGTTTTGCCCTAAACATAAAATGTGAAAGCTTAGGGGGTCAAACCCATTCATGCTAAGAAAGGCTATCTTTTATTTAAACTGGATTGATAGAGTTACTTGTACGTTAACTAAAACAGAACAAACCTTCAACGAATTAATAAAACAAGCTGAAGAACATGAAAACCTCGCTTTAATAAAATATTTAAAAGAAAAACTTGAAAGGGAGATGAATGGCATAAGAATAGCAAAGCACAGTAAACGCGGCCTTGCATTTTATGGGAGAAGCAGAAAAAGACAAGTTGGAAAAAAAATTAATTAATTAAAATAAAATAATGTCCAAATAAACGAACTTAATCTTGTAATAGAGGCAGTTGATAAAGGTATAGACGTAATAAATCACTTAAGCGATATAAACAATGTCAACCAAAGACTAGACGTCCTCATATTTAATTTACAACAATTCACTGAATGCATTGAAGACATAGAACTGGATATGCAGCTCACTAGGCTAGGAATATTTAACCCAGAACTATTAAAACACGATTCGATAGCCCATGATAATTAAAAAAAAATCTTTTAAGCTTTAAAACTTACACATGGCTGAATTTAAGTACAAATGAGCTATTGAACATTTCCCATATTCTAAGATAAATCGTTAAAACCCCAGTTTTCGAAATAATATCCTGGTAGCGATAGCAGCAGGCAAATACTTAATCAAATAACAAAGGAATGTGGATATATTGAAACCCATAAGACTTTGAAAATAAACTTTGAAGAAGGAAACAATATTGTCAAAACATTTAAGTGTTCTGTTCAATTTAACGGAATTTTAATTACCAACACAATGTTAGATTATGGATTATTATAATGCAAGCAAAAGTTATAATACGAAAACATACAAAAAATTATGATACTTTTCAAATTATAACATTAACAGCACTTTCTATTATTTTAATAATTTTAATATTATATTTTTCTTATAAATATAAAATCTTTCCTAACAAAATAATTGTAAAATACATAACTCAAGAAGAGTCACTCCAAAATTAAAATATTTTAAATTGATTAAAAATATTGATTGAAAATAAATGTTGTATTGAAAATATAAATATATTAAAAAATGTTGTTGTACCCTAAAATACCTGCCTGAAGATAGGCTAATTTCTTAAGGATTAGGTAGTGACATATCCACTACCTTGACAAGAACATATGTACATATGCCTAATAACTTTATATACCACTTACGCCTTTGCACATATACCAACTTACTTTATATACCACTTAGGAATTCCGTAAACATATAAGGATATATAAATAATAAGAAACAAGCTTGATCGAGGCCTTATACTCCGAGAGAGTTTATGCTAAGAGAAAAAGCGTATATTTATATTTTATACTAACGGGTATAGCCCGGCCTTGCCCGTGGCACGAATGTTATAAAATCAATGTTCTCAAAAAGCTTTGAAAATGATTTTAAAACTGAGAGGACTGTAAACCAACTTTTTTCATATAAAAGTTTTCCACCCTTTTACCACTGTTGCAAGCGGAATTTCCCAAATCGCTGAAACACGTATTTATCATATTGTTATGTAGAGCTTTGAAAACAACTTTGATGCAAGTGGGACAAAACTTAAAACTTTAAAACTTTACGAAATATGTGAACCACGTCTTAAATGATTTCTTATGTAGATTCTTGAAAATGAATTTGAGCGCGAAACGTCACTCACCAAATCTTTGACCCCAATTTCCACCAAGGAGGAATACATTTTTGGAAAAGTGTGAAACACCCCTCAAATGAATTTGACCAAAGAACTTTGAAATTGAGTTTGAAGCCAATCGGATGGTAAACAAAAAAGTTTCACACAAACGTTTTTTCGCGATTTTAACATACTTGCGGGTGGAATTTCCCAAATCGCTAAAACACGTATTCATTAAGTTATTTTGTAGAGCTCTGAAAATAAGTTTGAGGTAAATCGGACGAAACTTAAATCTGCACCAAAAAAATCTTAGAATCGCATTTCTACCGAGGATGCATTGATTCTGCGAAAAATTTGAAACACGTCTCAAATGATTTTTCATATAGATCCTTGAAAATGAATTTGAGCGCGAAGCGTCATCCACCAAATCTTTGACCCCCATTTCCACCAAGGAGGAATAACTTTTTGGAAAAGTGTGAAACACCCTTCAAATGAATTTGAACAAAGAACTTTGAAATTAAGTTTGAGGCCAATCGGATGGTAAATAAAAAAGTTTCATACAAACGTTTTTCGCGATTTTTCCATATTTGCGGGTGGAATTTCCCGAAACCCCGTCTTAACGTGCACCTTCATCACATAAGGTAACTACAGTGGAAATTTCAGCTTCCTAGCTCTTACGGTTTGGGCTGTGCGTTGATCACCAATCAGTCAGTCAGGCAGTCAGTCAGTCAGTCAGGACAAACAGTTTTATATATAGAGATTTATATTTTCCAAAAAGCCATTTTAATAATTGAGTCTTATGTTGAAATTCCGTAGTATAGTTCAGTTTAAATAACCTTATTTTTTTTTTAATTTGATCAAAAAATAGGATTTCGATACCACCCACTACACCCACCAAAATCATCTTGCCAGTAAGAAGGACCGCTTGAAAATTGAAAACAGTAGGTAGCGACAACAACAAATTGCCAAATACTGGGTCGTGCACTCAAGGTATTCTTGTAGCCAGTCCTGTTGTCGATTTAATGCCGACTATAGCTGTGGGGCGACCGCAATATTGGGGGCCTGATCTGACATTGACCACACTGTGTACCTTGTGACTAGATAGTCTAGGAAGCAGCTCAACAGCATCACAACGCCACGTAGCTCAACTCTTAACGATAAAGAACAGCAAATCATAGCCAAAGTAAAGCGGTCCAAAATTCGAAATAATCCAAGCGAGGAGAGTGGCCAACGCAGGGGAAGGGATGGCCTTATAAGATAATCATAGAACCTTCTACCGATTGTCATAACGCAGTCCGGTAAAGAGAGCGGAACTCGAAGACAAGGGCAGCACGCAAAGAGCGTGAATGAAGAGTAGCTGTAGCACGCAACAGGTTAGTTATACATTCGGAGCAGCAATTATCGAAGAGAGCAGCAAAATTAGACGAAAAAGTTGTTGTAATGACGAAGCAGTGTAAAGCGTGCGTGGTATTCCGGTCTCACGAAAAAGCAATTCGAGATAAGCCGCTACAACAACAGCATTAGTAACGCCATTGGCGTTAATTACTGGGGGTTTTTGTGATAGGCGAAATGTTAGCGAAAATTTGCTCGATCGGCGAAGATGTGCGTGGCTGTTGTAAATAACAGTTCAGGAACCCCCAGCTTAAAGTTGACAAATCGCATTGATGATAAATCCGCATTTAGTTTAAAAAGCTTGAAACACGTAAGTGCATCAATATTAACTTTAAGATTGTTAGCAACATATCTTGACATCGCCTCTGGTTGCGTTTTGGTTGAGAATTTACCAACATGTAAGTATTTTAAGCTATGCTTTACTTCAAGCTCTGAGCAATTAGGCGCTTCGCCAACCACAAGTTTGTTGTTATTGTTTGCCCGTTTCCTCTTGTATACTCTGCATGCGTTTCGGCTGCATTGACGGGTAAGTGACCGAAGTCAGTGCCCTCTGCAACTGTTGAAAAAGATTGTTAATCGCTTTCAACGACGCGCTGTTGAGTCTTTGTATTTATTATATGCTTAGGAGCAAGATTAGGCACTGTTTTGGCAATGCAATTTTGCTCTATTGTTGCTTTTAGACCGTCATAAAGTTTTTCAAGATTTAGCACTTTAGCACTAAGATCATCAATTTTCGTGTGAGAATCATTAGACACGACACAGTAGTCACACTGCCATAGTAGATTGGGCTAGTTTGTTAAAAGCTTTAAGGCCTCGGTTGATAAATCAATGCACGCAATATGAAACACTCTGCGGCAAATCGAAGAGCACTGGATAGCATCAAGTTTCTCAGCTAAGCTGCTGATACCTCAGTATTGTACTCAACACAAAAGCGAAACGGCATAGCGGATAAGAAAAACATGACCGAACGCTGCGAAAGCTGATGATCTAATCAAATCGATTCTGATATCTCTCTATTTAAAGATTCTTGGTCCGTTAAGCACCAGCCACTGCAGAAGTACTGGTTAATACTGTCAATCAGACGAGCAGCATGCAAAAATTTTCTTTGACCACCTGGTGAATAAGATCCATCCATTTGATATTACCGCTGACAACGCAGTATTGGAGACTGAGCTAGTTTTGGACTCCCCGCTGCAGATGGACTTGCCGATAAGACCTATACGAGTAGAAGAGGTCGACGTGGTCAAGCATCGGCCGGGGAACCATAAAATTTGCCACAAGATGAAGATTCAAAACTTTCCGGTCAGTTGACGGCTGACGAGTATTTTATGTTCCATAAGCCTGACAAAAAAAGGGGGATAACCCTGTACCATACCGAACAATCAGACTGCTTCCTTTGCTCTCAAATGATTTTTAGAGGCTGGTATTGACACGGCTTTTCGATCGGACAACCAATTTTGCTTTTGGAAAGGAAAGCGCTGTTGAATAGGCTTACAGAGTTGTGAATCATATCCTTAAAGCATACGAAGGCAATGACTACTGAGACGGATTTTTGTAGACGCGCAACAGACGTCTGGTCGCGTCTGGTATAAAGGCTCCTCGCCATCCAGGCAAGTACATCCTGGCAAAGTATCTGAGCCTCATCATGGATAACTGCAGCTACAAAATGTTTCGCCTAAACTGTGCAATAGATCGAAATTCCCCCTGCGGTATAAGAGAGCAGTATACAACACTCTCAACGTGGGAAATGGCTACTATGTCGAACCGGAAACGGGTCGATTGTGATTGCAACTTGCGTGCATTGACGCTTCTGATGCAACGTGCTAAAAACAGTCTAAAACTGCAAGTGCCTCGCTTAAAATGGATGCTGTGCAATAGATCCAAATTCCCCCTGTGGTGTAAGGGAGCAGCATGCAACGCTATCGTGCCCGTCTGAAGGTTCGGAATGCAGAACTGGGAATTGGCTGCTAGGTGGAACCGGAAACGGGTACTGACTCTTCAGAATAAAGTCCTCTTATTTGAAGAGCTAGAGTGAATAAACTACTACTATTGACAAGCTCGTGTAAAGATCAAATCAAAAGTGTTTTGTATACGTCCTCTTTTGGGAACTGAAAAATCGAAAGGTCGATTATTATTAAATTAAATAAATAAATAATAAATAAATTTGGCGGGAAGCATGTTTTAAGTTCGTATTGGCCTGCGAACTAAATTTGGTCATTCAAATATTAAAATCCAAAATTTTCCGCTAAGCAAGGTTTAAATCAAAACCTATGTTTGGACCGAAAATTAGCGTGGTGAAAAATGTATTTTTCAAGGAAATTATCGTCAAAAGCTTTAAATTTTTCATGCAAAACTACCGGAGAAGTTGACCATTTCCAAAGTAATCAACGGTTCGCCAGAAAGAGCTCGACTGTTTATTGAGGTAGACAAGCTTATTATCAATAATCCTGAACCTTCTTTTTCCATAACCATAAGCAGCTTGCTGCACAAGCTTTAGCCCAATCGAGACGATTTCAAACAAATTACCGCCTAAAAACTTTACCTGGTTATACTGCTCTAGAAGCTACATGTCACATTTAGTGCCATTAGGTCTTAAAACCTATAAAACTTGCTTGCAAAAAACACGATGTTGGTATCGATTTTTAACGATTGCATAAAACCGGTGGATGTTATTGATACTTTTAAATAGAATCGATTGTACGTGCATTGGGAGGTGGTTATTTCCATAAAGAACGTTTCAAGTGTTAAAAGAAAGGAAACTACAGAAAGAAGATAAAGTCTGTCTGTGTTCTACTCATATAAATGACTTTTGTCATTAATGTTGTTATAAAATTATTGTATCTGGGTATCCCTAAGCTCGAATTTGAATAACTCCTGTTGATTTCGGTAATTAACAATTCTGTTAATGGAAATGGCCGACTAGGAGATACCTTTAACCCTCCGATTGGGAAATATATTCTCTACATTAGCGAGAGTTTGAATTTTTAAACAAATTTCTCTATAACCAATATATACTCAATACAAAAGAGTTCTGGACGTTTTTCAATTCAAAAAGAACATCCTTATCGATGCTGTCAACTATGACATTTGGGACGCTATCAGCTAATTCGGATTCAGGTATAGCAGATCTGTTTGCCAGATTTTTTAGCTCGAACTTTTAACAATGTTACAATTGCGACGAGGACTTCTCCCTCAGCTCCATTCCTAACATTTTAAATTTAGGAAATATTATATTTTCAAAGGAAGATTTCTATGCATCCGCTAGAAGCCTTAATAACTCTTCTCAATCTGACTATGATGGTTTATCAGCACTTTTATTAAAATCGTGTATAACATCTCTCTATCAGCCTTTACAAATACTTTTTGCCAAACCCCTCACTGCAAGAGTATTTTTAAAAAAGTGGAAAAATGCTACAATCATGCCAATTTTTAAAGATGCTAGAAAATGAGATATTCGTAATTATAGGGGCATTGCAAAACTAAGAAATATCTCTAAATTATTCGAGCGTATGGTCGGCAAGCATATCTCCTTTGCCATTAAACCATATATGGATCCTAGACAGCATGGCTTTTCGCCGGGCAGATCTCCAGTCACCAATTTAGCGATTTTTTACAATTTTTGCATCCAGAGCTTTGAGCGTCGTTATCAGGTTGATGCAGTGAATACTGACAAGTTTTACCCTGAATTTTATTATAGCTTTATACCCTAGCATATTAGTAAGAAAGGGTGCATTGATTTTGTTCAAATGTAAGTAAAAGGTAAAAGATGACATCTCTCTCTTCAAAAGGTATTATTTAATATTAATGTTCCGCATCAATATTTGAGTCCCATCCGTCTATCTGGATTTCTGGCAGTCCATCTATCCGCCCGTTTGCCTATATGTATGCTCGTGTCGATCACAGAGATAATAAAAGTTTAAGACATGAAATCTCTAATGAAGATCTCCTAGCCGCCACAACAACAGCATTAGTAACGCCTTTGGCGTCAATTACTGGGGGTTTTTGTGATAGGCGAAATGTTAGCGAAAATTTGCTCGATCGGCGAAGATGTGCGTGGCTGTTGTAAATAACAGTTCAGGAACCCCCAGCTTAAAGTTGACAAATCGCATTGATGATAAATCCGCATTTAGTTTAAAAAGCTTGAAACACGTAAGTGCATCAATATTAACTTTAAGATTGTTAGCCACATATCTTAACACCGCCTCTAGATGCGTTTTGGTTGAGAATTTTCCAACATGCAAGTATTTTAAGCTATGCTTTACTTCAAGCTCTGAGCAATTAGGCGCTTCGCCAACCACAAGTTTGTTGTTATTGTTTGCCCGTTTCCTCTTTTGCTTTTTTCGAATTGTTACAGAACCTTCGCTCTCATACTCTGCATGCGTTTCGGCTGCATTGACGGGTAAGTGACCGAAGTCAGTGCCCCCTGCAACTGTTGAAAAAGATTGTTAATCGCTTTCAACGACGCGCTGTTGAGTCTTTGTATTTATTATATGCTTAGGAGCAAGATTAGGCACCTTTTTGGCAATGCAATTTTGCTCTATTGTTGCTTTTAGACCGTCATAAAGTTTTTCCAGATTTAGCACTTTAGCACTAAGATCATCAATTTTCGTGTGAGAATCATTAGACACGACACAGTAGTCACACTGCCATAGTAGATTGGTCAAGTTTGTTAAAAGCTTTAAGGCCTCGGTTGATAAATCAATGCACGCAATATAAAACACTCTGCGGCAAATCGAAGAGCACTGGATAGCATCAAATTTCTCAGCTAAGCTGCTGATACCTCAGTATTGCACTCAACGTAAAAATGAAACGGCATAGCGGATTAGAAAAACATGACCGAACGCTGCGAAAGCTAATGATCAAATCGATTCCGATATCTCTCTATTTAAAGATTCTAGGTCCGTTAAGCACCAGCCACTGCAGAAGTACTGGTTAATACTGTCAATCAGACGAGCAGCATGCAAAATTTTCACTGACCATCTGGTGAATAAAATCCATCCATTTGACATTGCCGCTGACAACGAAGTATTGGAGACTGAGCTAGTTTTGGACTCCACAACACTTTGAAGGCTCTGCCAAAGCGAGCAATCCATTTAATTGTATTGATTTATGAAGCATAACTGAAGATTCAAAACTTTCCGGTCAGTTGACGGCTGACGAGTATTTTATGTTCCATAAGTTCCATAAAAAGGGGGATAACCCTGTATCATACCGACCAATCAGACTGCTTCCTTCGCTCTCGAATGATTTTTGGAGGCTGGTATTGACACGGCTTTTCGACCGGACAACCAATTTTGCTTTTGGAAAGGAAAGCGCTGTTGAATAGGTTCACAGAGTGGTGAATCATATCCTTAAAGTATACGAAGGCAATGACTACTGAGACGGATTTTTTGTAGACGCGCAACAGACGTCTGATCGCGTCTGGTATAAGGGCTCCTCGCCATCCAGGCAAGTACATCCTGGCAAAGTATCTGAGCCTCATCATGGATAACTGCAGCTACAAAATGTTTCGCCTAAACTGTGCAATAGATCGAAATTCCCCCTGCGGTATAAGAGAGCAGTATACAACACTCTCAACGTGGGGAATGGCTACTATGTCGAACCGGAAACGGGTCGATTGTGATTGCAACTTGCGCGCATTGACGCTTCTGATGCAACGTGCTAAAAACAGTCTAAAACTGCAAGTGCCTCGCTTAAAATGGATGCTGTGCAACAGATCCAAATTCCCCCTGTGGTGTAAGGGAGCAGCATGCAACGCTATCGTGCCCATCTGAAGGTTCGGAATGCAGAACTGAGAATTGGCTGCTAGGTGGAACCGGAAAGGGGTACTGACTCTTCAGAATAAAGTCCTCTTATTTGAAGAGCTAGAGTGAATAAACTACTACTACTGACAAGCTCCTGTAAAGATCAATTCAAAGGTGTTTTGTATACGTCCTCATTTGGGAACTGAAAAATCGAAAGGTCGATTATTATTAATAAATTTGGCGGGAAACATGTTTTAAGTTCGTATTGGCCTGCAAACTAAATTTGGTCATTCAAATATTAAAATCCAACATTTTCCGCTAAGCAAGGTTTAAATCAAAACCTATGTTTGGACCGAAAATTAGCGTGGGGAAAAATGTATTTTTCAAAACTACCGGAGAAGTTGACCATTTCCAAAGTAATCAACGGTTCGCCAGAAAGAGCTCGACTGTTTATTGAGGTAGACAAGCTTATTATCAATAATCCTGAACCTTCTTTTTCCATAACCATAAGCAGCTTGCTGCACAAGCTTTAGCCCAATCGAGACGATTTCAAACAAATTACCGCCTAAAAACTTTACCTGGTTATACTGCTCTAGAAGCTACATGTCACATTTAGTGCCATTAGCTCTTAAAACCTACAAAACTTGCTTGCAAAAAACACGATGTTGGTATCGATTTTTAACGATTGCATAAAACCGGTGGATGTTATCGATACTTTTAAATAGAATCGATTGTACGTGCATTGGGAGGTGGTTAGTTCCATAAAGAATGTTTCAAGTGTCAAAATAAAGGAGAAGACAGAAAGATGATAAAGTCTGTCTGTGTTCTACTCATATAAATGACAGAGCCGAGCTTCAATTATAAGCATCATAGATTCTCTCTATACATACATACCAAAAATACTAATACTGCTTGGTTGAGATGCTTCTTGTAGACCACGTGTAGCATTGTTTACGATGCGGCTTTAGTTCTTCTCTTTGCCCCACAATTTTAGCAATCAAATTCTTGGGTGGAAAAAAAACTGGCATCCAAATGAGCGTGAATACCAAAAGCCTTCAAAAATTTTTTTTTATTATTTTGTGTACAGAGCCAGCAAAAAAATTAAATACGTTCCCATCAATTTAGAGGCTACATAGAAAATATTGGTTTCTCTAGCTCTAATAAGCACGGTGAAAAAATTTAGATATAAACACCGAAAAAGTTCTTGATAATTTAAAACAAACTCGATCCGCACCGTCAATAGGATATCTTCATTAAAGATTTCATGTCTTTAACTTTTATTGTCTTTGAGATCGACACGAGCATACATATAGGCAAACGGGCAGATAGTTGGACTGCCGGACGGATGGGGTTGACTCGACTCGAATATTGATGCGGAACATTAATATTAAATAATACCTTTTGAGGAGAGGGATGTCATCTTTTATCTGTTACTTACATTTGCACAAAACCAATGCACCCTTTCTTACTAATATGCCAGGGTATTAAGCTATAATAAAATTCCAGGTGAAACTTTTCCACTCAATATTCAAGATGCTATAAAGATTACCCGTGCCGTTGATTTCATCAAGACTCATTGAAGAAGAAGAAGAGAAGATTCAACATTTAAACCAAGGGTAAACAAGTAAGAGGTTCTAGTCGGGAGCTCCCGACTAGGGGATACCCTGAACCCTCTTATTCCATCACCAAATGCAGCGCGCGCTTATAGATAGAGAGAAGCGGGGAGGTGGCGATAGGTATAAAATGAAAGATACTCGATATATATATACTATTCTAGAAGCTACATGTCAAGTTTGGTGACTCTAGCTCTTATTAATTACCAAAATTGCTTAAAAAACGGGATTTCGATATACATTTTTAATGATTACTTGGAAACGGGGCAAGTTAACGTTTATCGGAAACAAACTCGATCTGCGCGGGCACTAGAAGCACCTACATCTAAAATTTCAAGTCTCTAGCTCTTATAGGTTCTGAGATCCTTGCGTTCATACATACAGACGGACGGACGGACGGACGGACGGACAGACGGACATGGCTAGATCGACTCGGCTATTGATGCTGATCAAGAATATATATACTTTATGGGGTCGGAGATGCTTCCTTCTGCCTGTTACATACATTTGCACTTTGCACAAAAACAATATACCCTTTTTACCCATTTTCAATGGGTTCAGGGTATAAAAAGCGTACTTACTGTTATATTTAGGAAATCCAGTAGTTGATAAATCCAATTATGTATTGAGAGTACAGGTTTATGCAATACATGGACTCCGTTTATTCCAAACGCAAGCTTTATTCTCTATAAAAAAAAAGGTTTATTACTTTTTTTCAAAATATTTTATTTTTTCCTTTCAACATATATAGATTTCTAATCTAAAAAAAAAAAAAAAACAAAACGAAACAAAATTTGATCCAATGTGCATGTACGAATACACCACAGATCATTGTTACATTAATATATAAGAACAAATTAACATATAAAGATGGATAAGGCAACAAATATCAATACGCGGGAGCTCCCGCTTAGGCAACAAACTGAACCCTCTTATTCCAATACCAAATGCAGCTTGTTTGAATTAATTTAGATAAATTTAAAAAAAAAGGTTCCCTTGGCAGGGTTTGAACTCGCAACTGACCGCATAACTTGCTGCCAACTCTAGTCAACAGCCACACCAATAATTGAGTCTTGTGGCGAATAAAACCAATTATAATAGCAGCACAGAAATCAATCGCAATTGCAATGTATAGTATATCTTATTGTATCATAGAATATTTGTGTATTCCCAAAAAGTCAATTCATTTAAATTTTGGCTTAAATTGGTTGGCAATGCAAGTTGGGTTATTAACTTGATTTATAGCTCTGTGGTAGTAGCGGGGAGGTGGCGATAGGTATAAAATGAAAGATACTTGATATATATATAATATTCTAGAAGCAACCTATCAAGTTTGGTGACTCTAGCTCTTATTATTTACCTAATTTGCTCAAAAAACTATGTCGATTTCGATTTTTATCGATTGTTTGGAAACGGAGTAAGTTATCGATTATCGGAAACAAACTCGATCTGCGTAGGCACTAGGATGACCTACAGTCGGGAGCTCCCGACTAGAACTTCTTACATGTTCTTCCTCCATTTCAGATTGTCTCCTTCCGTCCAATACATATTCAGTTCCTTAAAAAATGTTATACGTTTCATTTAATTTCATTCAATAAAAGCTGTACTTTAAATATTTTTTCAGTTCGTTAAAAGTTTTGTTGCATTTTATGTTAGTGTCTTTCAATAAAAGATTAAATTGAAACATATTAGAGTGTATTTTTTTCGACCTGGAACGCATTATTTTATTTGACATTGATTTATATGGGAATAATGGTTTTGCTTAACAAACGTTTTGCATAACGAACAAGATGCTGGAACCAATTGTGTACGATAACCGAGGGTCCACTGTATGTGAATCTTGAAAATGTGACATTTCTTAAGCAGGTGGAGAAAGGCTATAATTCTGAATATGCTAAGCAGGAGAGGATAAACAATATACAGTTTAGCCAATCTGACAGAAATAGAATACGCAACTTAAACTGAGGACTTATAAAAAGATCCGAAATAGAAATTATAGGTCACAGGTTCGAGAAAACCCAATTCGTAGAATAATTGAGCAAGTACGTAATACAAATATCCACCCAGGAAGCCGTTTACTGCACTTTAGGCATGCCTTTCGGACGAAAGTAGTAACGTTGGGGTTTCAATACCTTAATACCAGAACATCGGGTTGGGTTAAGGAAGTCTAGGCAACAGTTGCGAAATTTACCCGATGACTCAGTAGTAATTTTGGAAATAGGACTTACAGATTATGTTCAGCGCCCGACACTTAAGATAGTTTATGCCTAGCTAATTTTGCTGCTTTTAGATTTAGAAAACGGCATAGTGGTACTCGCCAATATATAGATGATGCTGATGACTTCCAAACACCCAGGGCTTCCCAGTAATTAGTTTACTCAATTCGCGATGTTACTGGCTTCGTGAAGAAGAGGCACACTCAAAGTATAAATATGTATAGAAGATTTAATATTTATTCTGATAGGAGCAATTATTTTTGAGAATTGGCTATATCCCATGGAGAGATTAAAATGTAGAACTAGTAGCAAGTACTGGGAATCGCTTTTCGGCCAAAATCAGGAGTTAATCGTAGCGACCTTCAGCATGCTTTGGAAAATGAAGTATCAAGAAGTAGATAATAGATTGATAGCACCAAACCCGGTAAGCCGCTAACTCAGCTGGAAGCCTACCGCCCAATAAGCTTGCTGCCGACGCTTTCCAATGTCGTTGAGCGACTCATACTGAGTCCACTTATGGAGCTCGACGAGGTCACGCACCTGGTCCCGGGCCACCAGTTTGGCTTTAGGAAGTCTCAATGCTACCCTGAACAGGTCAGGTAGTCAACCATATACTGAGGCATTCGAAGAAGGAATACTGCGTTGGAGTCATCCTTGACGTCAAACAGGCGTAAGGTCTAGCACGTCTGGCCGTCTTTATAAAATCAAAATCCTGCTCCCTGCGCCATATTTCAGAAACGGCAAAAGTTAACGGTTGGTTTCCGTGAAAATGTTAAAGTCTTTTACCCCATATAGGTAGTGACGTAGCTTGCTAAGGGCCCAAACTATAGCCAAGAGTTCCCACTCGTTGGTGGCGTAGTTCACCTCCGGGGGTTTCAATATTCTGGAAATCATTGATGGGGCGACCCTCTTGAGAAGGCTCTGTCCCTATGCCGTAAGCTGAAGCGTCAGTCGTTAGATCAAACGGCTTCTAAAGTCAGGGTATCTGAGCATGACGTTTTCTGATGACAAATTGTTGCGTAGCTTTTGGAATGCGTGACGCTGAAGCTCAGAGAATTCTACCGGGATGTTTCGCGATCTATGTTTGCTTACTGACCCATTCTCGTCCTTTAGAAGATCAGAAATGGGTTTTGCTATTGAGGCAAAGTCTTTGGTGAAACACCTATAGTAACTTGGTTCTGGGAACACCAGAATCGCTTTGACTTTTTCAGGGTCCGTTGTAGCTCCATTACTGGTTACCACGAAACCAAGGAAACCTACGCTTTTCTTAAAAAAACGCAATTTTTCCTTGGGGATTCTCATATTTTCCTCGACATGTTGGACATGAGAATTTTTGTCTTTTGAGAAGACGATGTCATCGTCAACATAGCCATAGACAAGATTTGCCAATTTGCTCACGCAGTACGTCGTCAACAGTTCTTTGGAAGATGCTGGCCGCATTCTTCAACCCAAAGGAAAGTCGACAAAATTTGTGCTTCCCCCCGTTAACTGCAAAGGCTGTTTTTTCACGGTCACGCTCTGCTAGCGCGATCTGGTGATTGCCGAATTTTAGGTCCAATGTCGAAAAGTATTTAGCTTTGCCAAGACTCCCCAAAATCATTGGAATGTTAGGAATAGGGTATCTGTCTGCGATGGTTTTCTCGTTAAGTTTACGAGGCGCATATTCTTGTTACCAAACTCGTCCGTCCCCTTCTTGTCCACCACCCAAATGGGGTTGTTGTAGGGGGAAACAGATTTTTTGATGATACCGTTCTTTAGAGGGTTTTGAATCTCATTATAAACGAATTCGGCTGCTCCCATGGGATAGGGGTACAGTCGGATATAAACTGGTTGTTCATCAGTGGTCCTGATAGTGACCACCACTGATGTGTTATAGGGAAGTGCTTCTTCCGGATCCGCGAAGGCCTTTTGTTTGCTTTTTGGCATCTTTAGGAATGCATCTTTAACAGCATCGGGCGCGTCGGCGCAGTCAACATTGGTAAAGTTAACATCCGCGCACCTGTGGAATTCGATTTGTTTAGCTTCTGCGCCACATTTGAGTTGGCCAGAAGAAAGACAAAGCGACACTCCTGCTTGCGTGAGCAAGTTAAGCCCCACAATTCCATCAAATGTGGACAGGTCTGGGAGTATGAAAAATGTGGCAGTTTTGCCGAACAGAGATATAAGGCACTTATGAGTGATCTTCGTGGTGCCGTGTATAAAATGGGTAGAGAAGGAAGAATTTACTGGGCACACACCTTTTAGATTTTTATGTGGCCTGTTAAAATTCTTGGAAGCGCCCGGGTCGATGAGAAATTTCATCTGGATCTCCTATTGATGTAGGGCAGCAGGGAGCTTCCCCTAAAAAATTGAAAGTGTCTGAGTCATACCATTGTCGTCGGCAATTTGTTGCTCTGCTGCTGCTGCAGACCTAGCATACGAACCTGAATCTTGATCAGGCTCGTGAGCTGTGTGATTGACTCTCTGCCTCCTCTGTCCGCTTAAACGTTCAGACGTCGCCGTTAGAGTTAACGAGCTGGTGCTTGCGATGGTTGAAGAATTTTTGACACAGATGGATCGACGTCCATTGGTTCCTGTGACCCGCCACCTTTGTTCCACCTGCCACTCTGTTGCTCAAATTGACTTTGTTGCTGTTTCTGTTGTTTAGTGAAGTGAGGATTTTTGGAACCGCTGAATTGCGGCTCGCCCTGCTGTTGACCCCTATCTTGCTGACGGACCTGCGGTCTTGGGGTCACTTTTCGTTCCCTATCTTCTTGCCCTTTAGTGAAGCTAGAGGCAAAGGCGTACCTCTCATGGTTTGCCTCTACCTTTTGCGCTAAAGCTAGGGTAGTCCTTAGGTTTGCCGCGAACAGGACATCCGTCAGGCTTCGCTTTAGGCAACGCATCATCTCTGCACTTCGCAGAGCGGTCTCTGTACCTGAGAAACGAGCTTTTCATGGACAATACTGTCAACAATAATAACAACACAATTTCAAGGGCAAATCAACAACAGTAAATTAAATGAATGCTGACAGAGGAGAGTTTATTGAAAATTGCTGATTGATGCAAAATTGTGTTACTCAAAGTAAGTTGGGAACACAATTACTGCAATTTTAATATTTCTCACTTATGTATTTTTGAATTTTATTTTAAATAAATCACGCAAATTGAAAAAAGTTTGTGCCAAATGATGGCCCACTTACATTTTATAAGATCCTAGAAGGGTTGTATGCTCTAAGTCTAAAACAACTGCTTCCCACGCTGCAGTCGCGAATGCTTTTTAATGATCACTCGCCGGTTGGTTTACTTCGCTGCCCAAACCTGCTTGCGCGCTGGTTTGGTGACAAGTCGCTGCCCGAAGAGCTCCAGCGGCTTCGGTGTATGAAATGGCTTTTTATTGGGCTTGTGCCGCTGACGTAAATTGATGTTGGTCAGGCACAGCTTTTATTGTTTGCACTGGTAGGTTGGGTATTGCTATTACACAGCGCAAAGTGTCTTGTACTGGTAGATTAGTAGCACAGCACACAAAATAATTATAGAACAAAATGGTCCGAAAAACGTTGGGCGTTAAGATTTAAATAAGAAGTCCTCGCGGATTTTCGCTATAAGACCTTATTTCGATTATTTGATTATTTAAGTAACACAAAATTAATTAATTAATTATGTTTTATAAAACACTAGGCCGATGCGCCGTAGTGAGTGAGTTAAATTACACACGAAGTCGCTGGGCCGATGTGCCTCAGTGAAAGCCGAATTAAAACTAAATTTACAACCGATTGATCAAAATTACCTAAGCTATTGTGTGCTTTTCACAACGGCCGCTAGAATGCTTAGCTTGCGCTTCGTGCGCTGTCGTCGTGCAAGAACATCCGGCCCAGAGCTATGTCAGCATCTGCGGCTGGTGTTATATTGCATTTTGCTGGCCCCTGTTAACTCGTTAGAACATCCGGCCCAGTGCTATATCAGTATCTAGAGCTGGTGTCGTTGGCCTCTGTTAACTTATATACTTATGAATGGATCTTATTCTGTGTATGGATGTACTTGGTGGTGTGAAGTAGATGTTTTATTTTTTATTTTTAGATATTTTCACAAGTCGTCAATTATTGAATTTTTATATTCTGTTCCCATGTCCGTCATGAACGTCTTCATTGGACCGTACTTCAGAATAAATTATTCAAAAATAGCTTAAGCTACGCTGTTCGCACATTTGTTTTATATCCGTATGACTACTAAATATTTGGTCAAATCGCATATTAGTGCTACTGCGTATTCGTTGCCATTGTTCGATTTTGGTAGTGGACCCATTGTATCCGCAATTACCCTATCGAAAGCCATTTGTGGGGTTTCAGTTATAATTAATGGGGTTTTGGCATGTTTAGTCGTTTTACACGTTTGGCATTTGGGACATTTTCTTATGTACTCTTTTATGTCTTTACGCTACTCTTAGAGATTGTAATATTTTATTGCCCGTTATTTTAAAAGATTCTATTAAGATAGTTTCAAAGATCTTTTAGCTCGGTGCCACTTTGAGTTGGCTGATATTAAGTATACCGGCTTCCTTTTCAAGCCTTTAAAAGAACTGGCCTAAGTCGAGAATTTCATTGGTGTACATATAGCTAACGTCAATTCTTGCTATAACTTTTTTTCCATGCTTTAGTAAGCATATCGAATCTGTTATTCGCAAGGTCACTACTTTTCGTACCTCATCATTTACAATGACTTCGTATTCGTTGGGCTTAGAAGCTTTATTTAGAGTTTGCCTTGGCAAATCAAATTGTTTTTGTTCTATTCCTGCGCAGGAATTTTTCAGTTTACTTTGATTTCTGGTAGTGACTTTCAGAATTTTATTATCTCTTTGGATATTTTGTAGGTGCTTGATTATTATTCTGGACAATGCGTCCGCGATATGGTTGTCTTTACCCTTAAGGTATTCCACAGTAAAATCATACTCTTCTAAATCTAATGTCATATGTGTCAATTTTGAGCTTGGGTTAGTCATAGAAAATAAATAGGTTAGTGGTCTATGGTCGGTTTTAACTGTAAAGTGTTTGCCATAAATATATGGTCGAAAATGCTTAATTGCCCAATGAATAGCTGCTAATTCTTCTTCTGTTGTGTTTTTGTTACTTTCACCTTTGGTAAATGATCTTGATGCATATGCTACGGGTAGTTGAGTTCCATTATAATCTTGAGTAAGAACAGCTCCACATGCTTGTTTGCTTGCGTCTGTTATGATACAAAATTCTTTATTGAAATCGGGATATTGTAGTAAAGTGGGTTTCAACAATTTAACTTATAATTAGTCGAAGGCTTTTTGACATTGATCTGTCCATTCAAATTTAACATTCTTTTTACATAATCTAGTTATATGACGTGAGTAATCGGAAAAGTTTTTTATAAATCGCCTGTAGTAATTGCAAAATGTTGGGACTGGGTATTTTGCTATTACATCATACTTCTTACTGTCTGGTAAAATACCTTTATCGGTGCACTTGTGACCTAGGAAGGTTACTTCGTGTCTGAAAAATGAGCACTTTTCGGGGTGCAATTTAAGGTTGTGCTCCCTACATAACTCAAAGACGATTGTAAGGCTTTTAATCATGTGCTTTTTTGAGCAACCAGTGACAATTAGCTCATCCATATATAGGAATGCCTGTGAAGGCTCGATACCTGAAAATGCAATTGTCATCATTCTTTGAAAGGAATTTGGCGCTATTTTTAAACCATAAGGTAATCGCGTGAAGCGGTAGGAGCCATTGCTCGTGGAAAATGACGTTATATTTCTGGAGTTTTCTTCTATTTGGTGAAATCCTGACATTAAATCTAGACATGAAAAATATTTAGCTCTACCCAATTGATCAAGTATATCATCTGTTCTTGGTAGTGAAAATTTATCAGATAAGATTTTTTTTGTTAATTTGGCGATAGTCAATTACTAAACGCCATCTTTTAGTATCGCAATTTGGTAATGATTTCTTCGGAACAATTAATAATAGACTGTTGTATTCAGAAACTGAAGGTTCTACTATTTTATCTTTAATTAATTTTTCAACCTGATTTTCTACTTCTTCTTTTTGACTGCGGGGAATTCTGTAGTTCTTAATGTATACCTGTTCATCATCCTTCATCCTAATTTTTTGTTTGTAAAAATTATTTGTTGATATCGATTCGGCTTCTATTCCGAATATGTCCATGTATTTTGTGCATAATAATTAAGTATTGTTTTAAATTGGGAAGGGAAATTTGTATTCAATTTATTTAAGATGTCTGTATTGTTTTCATCTTTATGTGTTTTTACTATGTCGTAGTCATCTAATGGTTCAATTTTTAATTCGTTTAAGTGGATAATTTTGTTTTTGTTTGTAGTGTTTAAAATTCGGACAAATGTATTTTTATACCCTGAACCCATTAAAAATGGGTAAAAGGGGTATTATGTTTTTGTGCAAAATGCAAATGTATGTAACAGGCAGAAGGAAGCATCTCCGACCCCATAAAGTATATATATTCTTGATCAGCATCAATAGCCGAGTCGATCTAGCCATGTCCGTCTGTCTGTCCGTCCGTCCGTCCGTCCGTATGTATGAACGCAAGGATCTCAGAACCTATAAGAGCTAGAGACTTGAAATCTGCCCGCGCAGATCGAGTTTCCGATAAACGATAACTTGCCCCGATTCCAAGTAATCGATAAAAATGTATATCGAAATCCCGTTTTTTAAGCAATTTTGGTAAATAATAAGAGCTAGAGCTACCAAACTTGACATGTAGCTTCTAGAATAGTATATATATATCGATTATCTTTCATTTTATACTTATCGCCAACTCCCCGCTACTCTCTATCTATAAGCGCGCGCTGCATTTGATGATGGAATAAGAGGGTTCAGGGTATCCCCTAGTCGGGAGCTCCCGACTAGAACCTCTTACATGTTTTAATCTGCAATGGAGTTTCCAATGAATACTCCGTTTTGGATTTCTGTGTTTGGTATAAATATATACCTGGTTGCTGCGTTTATCGCAATTTTTCGGACAACTTCGGACCTTGTTGGTAGAATTGTCAAATTGTTTTGAAGGGTACGATTTATTGGAATGTTTATTGGGTGATCGAGATTGTCGGGCCTTAGTATAAGCCAATCGTTTTCTGGTTTTAAGTCTATTTGACAATTATATTTTTTCATGAAGTCCATGCCTATTATTCCATTACATGGAATTGGAAAATCTGGTGTTACCAAGTGGAAATTATGTGGAATGGCATAGTTATTTGAAAGAAGTTCTATTGAAGTTAGTCCTTTTGAGTTTATTATTCCTTCACCAACACCTGATATTTGAGTAATGTTATGATGATCAATATCATGAAATGAATATGAATTTTCTTTTATTAATGAAATGTCTGCACCAGTATCAACTAATAATATATATAATTTTTTACATTGTTCATTTTTAAGTGAAACAAAGAGATTAAAGTTAAGGTTGTGAACTGCTTGTTTTACTGGTTTTTGTATCATAAGGGTATTTATTGGTTTTCCGACGTGGTTTGTACTTGTCGGACATTATTATTATTATTTCCGTGTGCGTTGCTATTATTATTGTTGTTATTGTTGTTAGCCATTGTAGCCATTGTTTTGGCTGTGACCGTTGTACTGATAGTTACCACGGCCATTTCCTCTACCACGAAAATTACCTCGGTAATTATTTCCTCGATAAGTTTGTCCTCCTCGGGTGTAAAATATTGTATTTGCATTGCCCGTCATTTCAGTAGTACATTGTAAGTACTTTGTGATGGCTTCGTTCATTGTTGTGAAATTTCCTGCCTCAAGAATTGTTTTGAGTTTTCCATGTTCACAATTTTTAACCATTGTAGTAATGGCTTCTTTTGTACTGAATTTATCAGCGTGTTCAGCCGATAAACCATCATCGATATACGAAGCTTCCAATAGCTTTCGCAAGTTATAGATTCCTGTCGTAAATTTTTCGGCAGTTTTGCCTTTCTGGTTGGTTTTTGCCAGTTTTGCCTTTAATACGTCGGATGTTTCACCGACTATAGTGTCTTGTGTCGTAATTATCGCCGTAATAGAGGTTTCATTTTGTACCTTGTATATGGCTGAGCCTACTATTTTTGACTTAATTACTTCAATAGCCAAGCGGTCAAATGGTCCTTTTGTCAAGTCAACCAATTTGAGTGCTGTGATGAATGATTTGTAGGTTTAATTATTGGCCATTGAACTCGGGTATGACATTTGATATGTCCTTAATGTATGGCCTTTGAGCAACTGGGTCTTTCATAATGTTTTCTTTTGTTTTATATTCAGTTTCCATGTCCGAAATGAACGTCTTCATTGTACCGAACTTCAGTATAAAAGATTCAAATATTGCTTTTGCAACTGTCTTAGCGTTTATTTTGTTAAATCGCATATCATTGTAATTGCATATTCGTTTCCATTTTCGGATTTTGGTAGTGGATCTATTTTTTTTTTTTTTTTTTTTTTTTTTGTTGTTTGTCACGTAGGTAGTCGGGGGACTTTGGGGCGTCTCCTATGTCGTGGTTGGAGGAGGTCCTTGAACGCTCTTCTCTTGAGCCTCCTGACTACACACCTCCCAGCGAGGTCCCTTGCTACCCGGCTGCAGTGTCGCTGCAAGCGTTCGCTGTACCGGTTGGCGAATGCTCCGACTTGGCTGTCTATGGTCTCCATTTTGAGGTCTCTGTGCAAGGTAGAATTTCTGACGTACCAGTCAGCACCCGTAATTCGGCGCAAGGCCAAGTTTTGGAGTGTCTGAATCCGTCTTCGATTTGTCCGAGATGCAATGCCCCAAACCTGAATACCGTATCTCCAAGTTGGTGCCACCACGACGTTGTAAACTGCCCGTTTGCAGCGAAGTGGCAATGGGCTGTTGGGGTTTAGTAGCCAGTTGGCCTCGGCCATCTTATAGCGGCACTGCTTAAGAAGGCCATCGATGTGCGCCCGAAAACTAAGCCTCTTATCCAGTACAATTCCAAGATACTTGGCGCTTCTGCCAGGGTGGAGGGGGCTACCGTCTATCCAGACTGCTGGAGCCTTGCCACGCCTCAGTGTGTAGTTGACCGCCTGGCATTTGGAGGCATTGAGCTTGATGTTCCACCTGCGTGTCCAGCTCTCAAGCAAGTGAATGTATTCCTGGGCACCGTCAGTGGCTTCGTACTCGCAGTGGGCTGAGTAAAATATTGCCACGTCATCGGCAAATGTAGCCATCAAGTATTTGCCTGGGGTGGCAAACTCGTGTAGTTCATCCGGAGTGGGGATGTCTGCCGTGTACAAGTTGTAGAGAAAGGGGCCCAGTACGCTGCCTTGGGGGACACCCGCCTTCATTTTGCGGGCAGGAGAGATTGCTGCTCTAACTTTGACTTCGAACTTTCGCTCCATTAGATATGAGCGCAGAAGTAGAAAGAAGGGGGCGGGAAGACTCATCTTGATTTTCTGGAGCAATCCATCAATCCAGACTCGGTCAAAGGCCTGCTTAACGTCTACAAAGGCTCCATAGCATTAGTCTTTGTCGTCGTAGGCCTTAAGAATATGGTTAATCACTCTGTGAACCTGTTCGACAGCGCCATGCCCTCCCTTGAATCAAAATTGGTGTTCAGGAAGGATGGCCATGTGATCCATAAGCCTTGAAAGTCGGGCGACAATCAGTCTTTCCCAGACCTTCGACAAGGAAGGCAGGAGACTGATCGGCCGATATGACTCAGGGTCATATTCCGGCTTGCCCGACTTATGGATCATTTGGATCCTCGCTAACTTCCACTGGGCAGGGAAGTGTTGCGTCCTTAATATGGCGTTGAAGATCAACGTTTTAAAAAGTAGCGCGCGCATTGGTAGGGCCTTCAGATTGGTGTGGCATATTCCATCATGGCCCGGTGCTTTAGCCCTGGGAAGGACTTTGACGACGTTGATCACCTCCTCCACGCGGATGGGGCCGATAGGTGGTGACATCTGTAGCGGTGTCTCCAACGCTCGGGTTATTTCATCGAGCTCTTCTGAGGAGCCCAGATTGAAGGGAGTAAACCGTTCCTCCAGGTGGCTGGCGAAGGTATCAGCTTGCTCTTCGTCTGTAAGGCAGTATTTACCATTGTGGCGAAGAAGGGGAACGGTTCTCCAGGGTTGGCGCTTCAGGTTTTTAGTTGCTCGCTAGAGCGAGTATCCTGAGTCATGGGTATAGTCCATGCTCTCCAACCTTCTAGAGAAGGATGCGTCTTTGTGTCTGCGAAGGGCCTCCTTGAGTTGCCGCTCCGCTCTTCGCCACTCCGCCTTGTCCCACGGATGCTGTGTCGTCTGGAACCTGCGTCTGTTCCGCCTTTTGATCCTGAGCAGGTTGTCTATGTCTGCGGGCAGCCCGTTGCCTGCATTGTCCAGCCGCCTGGCAACTGATGGGGAGGTGGCTTCGGCTGCTGCTGCGCGAATCTTTGCGTTAAGCAGCTCGATGGCGTCCTCTACATCCTGTCCAGTGCAGATTTCGGTGTTGAGGTGTATACTTTCACTCATCTGTCTCTGGAAGACACCGAGATCAGTGCGTGCGTTGATCAGCCTCGGTATTGCGCTGGCCACTCTGGCCCTGCTCTCCAGGGTAACTATCAGGGCCAGGTGATCGCTGGGGAGATCCCAATCGTCAGCGATTGAGAGGCACTGGTCAGGGATCCCCTAGTAGATGGCGTAGTCTATACAAGACGGAGTGCCTCGGCTGCCGCACGGGTATCTTGTGGGAGAGCCTGTGGCCAGTACTTTCGCTTGACGTTGCGCTAGGCTGCTAGCTAGTTGAAGGCCGCGCGCATTGCTGTTATTTGCGCCCCACAGCCAGTGATGTGCATTCCAGTCGCCTCCCACCAGATATCTGCTTCCAGCCGAGTTGAGTATGACGTTGAAGTCGTCAGTCGACGTCTGCTCATTTGGTCTGGGAAAGTTGGACCGTATTCCGATTGCGTATTTTTGTACTAGGGCCTCCAGCTCTAGTACTTTACCTGAAATGCCATTGGCATTCCAGATTAGCACTTTCAGTGGTGTGTTTATTTGGATAGCAACGCTGTTAGAAGGGTAGGGATTTGCTGTTGCATACCCAAAACCTGCTGTTGCATTTCTGTCATCCTCTCGATGGCTCGGCTCATGTCCTTGAATGCAGAGGAAAGTCCTTCCCCGCTTCCAGATATCTGATGTTGCTGTTGTTGCGCAGTCAGCCTCTCCTGTTGCTGTTCCCTCAGCAATCTATGTAGCCTAGCTTGAGCTGGTCCTTCTCGCTGGCTAGCGCTGGGGACGTTGTTCTCTTTGCTGAATGCAGCTAGTCCTATTCTGGTGGCAGCGGCGTATGAAAGCCCTTCTACTTGTTCAGTGGGTGCTGTACGGGGGAAGACAACAGGTGTAGGCCCATGAACTTTATTGCTGCGGCTTCGGTTAGCTTGAGTCGGTGGGAGATTTCATTTCATTTTGCGGGCTTTGGGGCTCCCGCACGCTTTGTATATTCAGTGAACCACTCGCAGCCCTTATAGTTGGCAGGGTGGTTACCACCGCAGTGAACGCATGTTGCCGGTACTGAGTCGGGCCGTGTGCAATCAGCAGAGCGATGATTGAGCCCGCATTTAACGCATTTGTGTTGTTTTCCACAGTATGTGGCCGTGTGCCCGTACTCCTGGCATCTATGGCATTGCACCACATCCTGGCTTCTTCTAGCAGTCTCAACCTTGACCACCTGCTTGCACAGCTTCCTGATAGTAAGAGCCTTCTTGTTGTTGGTCGCCGGCTGTAAGTTGATGAAGTGGATGTTCATGGGCTCCTTGGTAGCTTTGCTGTTCGGATTGTGCACGTGGAGAACGGTGTGGCCCTGGGTCCGCAGGTCGTCGACGAGTTCTCGGTTGAGTGTGGAGTGGTGAAGGCCTTTGATAACTATGCGATAGGGCTTCTCCTCCTGCAGCTGGTATGAGAAGAACTCAATTTTGTGTTCATCCAGTATCTGTATGGTGGCCCTGTATGTGGGCATATCATTGGCTAGGAGTCGCATAGTCCTACCTAGGTTGGATTTGATGGTCAAGTTATCCGCTACTTCGGATAGTAGGAGCCACACGTCGTTGATGTCGCTGACCCGATTTAATACGATGGGGGGTGGCTTCTTTCCTCCAGTGGGGGCATTGTTGTTGGCCCTTGTTTCGGGCACGGAGGAGCTGGTGCTGGTATGGGCTATAGCGTTGGGCTGGCTGTCGCCCCCAACCTGAGGAGTCGCTGAGGCTTGCTCGGCCTCCGATTCGTCAGTATCCATGTCTTCGACGTTATCGGGTGGGGCCAAGAGTGCAAATCTATTGGAAGCATCAGTGCCATCTGGGCAGGTGTCAGTTTTGTTCAGTTTTCGCCGCGCAGCAGGTGGGGTCCTGCTGTCTGAGACTTTGCGCTTGTCGTTATTTTTTTTTGCCTGTGCTTGAATCATTCGAGCCGTAGCTGCGCCACGGGAATGGGGTTTGATGGCCTCTACTATTTTCACTAGGGCGTCAACGTGTCTAATTGTGCTAGCACCAGCATGTGGGCTGCTGCCGGGGTCCTCGGATTCCATTAGAGGATAGGAAGGGGAGACTGAAGTACTTCTTCCAGACATTGTGCTAGCACCAGCATGTGGGCTGCTGCCAGGGTCCTCGGATTCCATTAGAGGGTAGGAAGGGGAGACTGAAGTTCTTCTTCCAGACATCAGCGCGGAGAATTTGTTAGCAGCTGTTGCTAAGCGGCTGTTAAGCATTGAGGTGCTCGGCGGCGTTGCGGCGTCAGCATTTAGTTGGCCTACCTCATTAGTTCGAGACGGCCCCTTGTTATATATTGTGTGTGCATTACTGTTGTCAGCACTCACTGGAATTTTTGCTCTATTGGCATTGCCGCTGGTCGGGTGCATGTCAGCACGGCAACGCAGCCGACTTGCTCAATTTATGACCACCTTATTTTGTGTTTGATTTGGTTTCGATCCACCTAAAACGAATTGCTTTGTCAGCAATTAGTTTTGTTTTAATTTTTTTTCGTTTTTGTGAAATTAATGGTGCTTTGCACTCTTTGTGCAGAGTTGCAATAGCCGCTTTGACCGTTTGGGTGCGCACTGGAGTTTTGGTTATTAATTGTTATCCGCGAGCACGTCCGTTCACCTTAAGCACCGAAAAGTGACTTCGGACCTTTAGTATCCACTATCACTTTGTCGAACGCATTTATCGGCGTTTCTGTAATTGTCAGAGGTGTTTTTGTATGGGTCGTCGTTTTCGACTTTAGTATTTGGATATATGACGTGTCATATTTTTTCAGTAGTAGTGTCTTTTTATTTTAGCTATCGTTCTTGAAATGCCAGTATGACCTCCTTGTATAGGATCGTCATGATATGTAATCAGTATCGCTTATTGATCTTTTTCATTTTTTATTATGGCCACCGGCTTGAGTAGCGCTACTCTTAATGATTTTAATGTTTTGTTGCCCATATTTTTAAAAGATTCAATTGAAATTAATTCAAATATCTTTTCGCCCGGTGCCAGTTTGATTTGGCTGATCTCATGTATACCGGCTTCTTTTTCAAGCCTTTGGAAAAACTGGCCTAAGTCAAATGTGCCATTGGTGTACAGATCGCCAACATCAATTCTTGCTATAATTTTTCTTCCATGTTTGAAGAAACATATATTATTTAATATAAGCAAGGCCACTACTTTTCGTTCTTCGTTATTACAAATGACTTCATATACGTTGGGCTTAGAAGCGTTCTCAAGAGTTTGCATAGGCAAATCTACTTGATCTTTTCCTAAGCAGGAGTTTTTCTGTTTACTTTGGTGCCTGGTAGTGACTTTCAGGACTTTAACTAGTAAATCTTTTAGTTCTTTGATGGTTATTCTTGATAACGCATCAGCTACATAGTTATCTTTACCCTTTAGATATTCTACCGTAAAATTATATTCCTCTAACTCAAGCCTCATATGCGTTAATTTGGAACTTGGATTGACCATTGAAAATAAATATGTAAGTGGTCTATGATCTGTTTTGACAGTGAAATGTCTACCATAAATATATGGTCTGAAATGTGTTATTGCCCAATGAATTGCTGCTAATTCTTGTTCTGTTGTACTTTTATTACTTTCTCCCTTAGCAAATGAACGTGATGCATAAGCAATTGGGAGTTGGAGTCCATTATGGTTTTGAGTTAAAGCCGCTCCACAAGCTTGCTTACTTGCATCAGTTATTATGCAAAATTCTTTGCTGAAATCTGGGTATTATAATAATATTGGGTTTATTAGTGCCGATTTGAGATGTTCGAATGCATGTTGGCCGTCGGCTGTCCATTCGAACTTAACATCTCTTTAACATAACCTTGTTATGTGACGAGAATTTTTTATAAAACGTCTGTAGTAATTGCAGAATGCAACGAATCTTCGAGCGCTGTCCGCATCGTGTGGGACTGTCCGCATCGTCTGGCAAGATTCCTTTATCGGTGCATTTGTGTCCCAGAAATGTGACTTCATGCATAAAAAATGAACATTTTTCAGGATATAACTTCAGATTGTATTTCCTACATTTCTTAAAAACATCAGTTAAGTTTTTAAGCATATGTTTTTCGGAACAATAGTCATCATTCTCTAAAATGAATTTGGCGCTATTTTTCAAATTACCAAAAGGTAATAGCGTAAAGCGATATGAGCCATTGCTCGTTGAAAAATACGTTATATTTCTTGAACTTTCTTCAAGTTCAATTTGGTGAAAGCCTGACATTAAGTCAAGGCATGAAAAATATTTTCCTCTACCTAGTTGATCTTAAATATCGTGAATTCTGGGTAGTGGAAATTTATCAGAGAACAGTTTTTTATATTAATCTGACGATAGTCAATTACTAATCGCAATTTCTTATCTTCTGAGCCTGGAAACGCTTTCTTTGGAACCAATAAAAATTGGCTATTATATTCTGAAACTGATGGTTCGACAATTTTGTCGGATATTAAATTTCTTCTACCTAACTATGCGGGCTTCGATAGCTTATAATATAAATTGGTTCAGTATCCTTCAATCTCAATGTTTGTTTATACAAATTATTTGTCGTTATTGATGTGGTTTCAAGTCCGAATACATCACTATACTTGGTGCATAATTTTATTTATTGTGGTTTAAATTGTTTTGGAAAGTTTTTATTTAATTGAGCTATTACTGTGTTTTTTCTGTTTTCTGGAGTAGTTTGAACTACGTCGTAGTTCGAATGTGGTTCAAAGTTCAGAATTTTTATATTAATAATTAGTCTTTATTGGTTGTATAAAGAAATCGGAGAAAACTATTTTTTTGTGTTGCAACTGTGTTTGTAACGTGAATACCTGGTTTAATTTCCTGATTTGTGATTAATATACTATCTTCACTTGAAGTTAGTTCAATTTTTCGGCCAACTTCTGATCTTGCAGGTAGAAGCATTGAATTGTTACCAGAACTGAATGTTATTGAATCATAAATTTGGACATTTATATCGCTTGGTCTTATTATAAACCAATCTTCGGCGGTTCTAGGTATATTTTGCAATTAAGACCTTTAATGAAATCTATGCCTATTATTCCGTCAAACGGTATAGCGAAATTTGCATCGACTATATGAAAATTGTGAGGAATTATATATTTGTCTGCTTGTAGCTCAATTGGGGCGAGGCTTTGGATTTTATGATTCCTTGACCTATACCTTGAATTTCTATAGTGTTATGCAACTGGATGTAGTTGAAGACATCAGAATCTTCTTTTAAAATTGATATATCTGCACCTGTATCTATTAAAAATACCAGTTTTTTTTTCCGATTTTACATTATAACAAGTAAGAGGTTCTAGTCGGGAGCTCCCGACTAGGGGATACCCTGAACCCTTATATTCCATCACCAAATGCAGCGCGCGCTTATAGATAGAGAGTAGCGGGGAGGTGGCGATAGGTATAAAATGAAAGATAATCGATATATATATACTTTTCTAGAAGCTACATGTCAAGTTTGGTAACTCTAGCTCTTATTATTTACCAAAATTGCTTAAAAAACAGGATATCGATATACATTTTTATCGATTACTTGGAAACGGGGCAAGTTATCGATTATCGGAAACAAACTCGATCTGCGTAGGAACCAGGAGCACCTACATCTAAAATTTCAGTCTCTAGCTCTTATAGGTTCTGAGATCCTTGCGTTCATACATATGGACGGACGGACGGACGGACGGACGGACGGACGGACGGACAGACAGACGGACATGGCTAGATCGACTCGGCTATTGATGCTGATCAAGAATATATATACTTTATGGGGTCGGAGATGCTTCCTTCTGCCTGTTACATACATTTGCACTTTGCACAAATACAATATACCCCTTTTACCCATTTTCAATGGGTTCAGGGTATAAAAAGAGACAAAAATATTGAGATTGAAGTTTATCGAATGAACTTTTATTAGTTCTGTGTATCTTAAGGGGGTTGTTGGTTTCCCGAATTAATTCGGGCTACCCTAACATTGTTTCTGTTGTTATTGTTGTGGCCTCGGTTCGAGTTGCCACGGCCTCTAGAGTTTCTTCTATTTTGACCTTGTCCTCTATTTTTATTATTGTAGCCGCCTCTGTTATATGGTCGGCCTCTATAATTACCTCTGCCGCGGTTTCCACCACGATGAGAGTAATTTTGTTAATAAAGGACAGTATTAGTTTGATATGGCATCATTCATATTATGGAATGTGCCTGCCTGCATAATAAGTTTTACCTTATCTATAGCGCAGTTCTTTGTCATAGCTTTTACGGCTTGGGCTGTGGTATATTTGGTGGCTTAATCTGAATTTAAGCCATCATTAATGTAAGCACCTGCCAGAGCTTTTGCCAGTTGCTCAACTTCTTGTAATGTATGTTGGCAGTTTTGCTCTTTTGCTGAAGGTTTAGGAGTTTAGCTGATAGTACTTCAACTGATTCTCCTTTTACCGCTTGATAATTTTGTTATTATTTCGGCGATTTTTTTTTCATCGCTTATCAAGTTTCGTGCAGGGCCTTTTAATTTTGTCTTTATAAGACTGACAGCTGTTGCTTCATGATCTTCTTTTAGTGTGTCTATATGACTCAAAGCATCTTTGAAGCTTTGTAAGTTTTCTGCCTTTCCATCAAACTCTGGTAAGAGCGATCAGGAGAGTTTGAGAAAACTTATAGCTGTTTGGGCCATTGTTATGTCAATTGATTGGGTATTTATTTCAGAATCTGATGGTTTAGTATCAGCTGACAATGAAAGCTGTTTCTCGTCGAATGACGTGAAGTGTTAAGAGAAGTTGGAAGGAATATTGTTATATTATGCCTTTCCGAAATTCGTCCAATGTTTTCTCTTAACGTGCTCAATACATCAGTTGTCTGTGTTAAATGCAAATCTTTTAGTTTAGTTGCATTGTCACATTTAAGTTGACGGCAGATATTGTAGGAATCTACAAGAATTTTAACGTGTTTTAACTATGTCTCGTTTGAGACAGGTCCGCTTTTGTTAAGGCACTTGAAAGATTTATTAAACTCCTCACGTTGTTCCCTTAGAATGGTAACGTTTTGCGTCCATTCCATTTATGTAGTCGCAGCACGTTTAGTACGCAAGTACGAAAATCTGGCTCATCTCTATACGTAAGCGCAATGAGTGCGTCTATATCTGGCATAATCAAATTTGTATTTAAGCAGCGGCTTAGACCTTGTCTAAGTCGTTTAGCTCGACTCGTGTAACGCTTCCTCAGTGATTTTTTATGGAGAAGATAAATCTTCAGAAGGATGTTAACTGAAATGAGTATTGTTAGCAGTATGTTTGTTAACTGCACATGGGGAGTGGTGTCTACAACTTCAACTACGCTAACTACATTGGCAGTGTTATCATCTGCCTTTGATTGTTTTCCCCCCATTTTCCTATATAATGTGAGGCGGCTACTGAGGTCCGCCCCACAATTTTCTTGGCGAGAAGTCAAGAAGAGGCATGAAGCCGCATGGTATTAGTTATATTATAATCCATAATGTATTAGTGATGTAAGAGGCAAGAAGCCGCATTGTATTAATTATAATAGAATCTACGTTAGATTAGCAAGTAAAGAGGCAAGGAGCCACGAAAGCTATAAGAGAGTTTGAATTTAACCGCCGGCCGCCGCTACAACCGTGCGTTGCTGATCGGTTGTTCAACACCGCCTGCAAGAGCGCAGCTTCGATTCGGCGGCGAAGAGCGAAAGCTCCGAAGCGAAGTTGCGAAAGCTCGCGGCGAAGTTGAGCGGCCGAGGCAAGCGCATGGCTCGCTAGCGAGCGAGCCGGCACTTGGAAAATACCGATCGTGGTGAGTAGACGTGCTAGAAGGAGTGCAAGCTGAGAGAAAAACGTGACGTGCATAGCGGAGCGCTAGGGCTCCAAGGCAGTGCGGCAGGGCCTTAGACAGGTTAGGATAGTCTTCAATGAAGAAAACCGTGAATAAAGTGAACGATTAACTGATCTGCTTTAACTTTCGTAATCTCGGGCAATTGTATCTATGCTAAACATCGGCGATGGCCGATGTTCACCCTAACCTCGGGCGACAGCATGGTTGGTGCGGGACCAAGACCCAGTAGTGCAGTCGGAACGTGGCTGAGGCCCGGTAGCGTGGTTGGCGCGGGGCCAAGATTCAGTGGAGCAGTTGGAACGCGGCTGAGGCCCGTTAGGGTAGTTGGAACGCGGCTGAGGCCCGATAGGGTAGTTGGTACGCGGCTGAGGCCCGATAGTGCAGGTGGTACGCGGCCCTGACCCGATATCGTGGGCGGTACGAGGCTCCGGCCAGCTAAAAGGGGTAGCACGAGGCTGCGGCCCGGTGTAGTAGGTAGTGAGGTGGTAGCGAGGTATACTTTCGTCGAAACATTTATTCCTCCCCCCCCCCCCCCCCTTTTTCGCCTTCTGCCCCAGCGAATCTATAAATATCTTGTGACTCGCTGGACCTGGTAAGACTGAGATATGTACCCCGGCCAGTAGCTTCTTTACAAGTGGCGCCCGAGCAGGGACAGGAAGCGTTTAGGGGCGTGGCACAGTTGCGGATTAAAGCCCCGCAAGTATGCCCAAATAGGTGTTTTGGAAAAATTTTTTGCATACAGGGTATTTGTCGGGCATACCCTAGAGGGAAAGTACCCTAGCGGGGAACAAGGGAATGAGGATAAGATATAGGTGAGAAAGATAAAACTAGGGTATTCAGTAGTCCAGTATACCCCAGCGAACATTTGTATACCCTGTGTTAGGCAGAGACCGAAAAATGAACACGTGCAGAATTTTAGCTACAAAAATGCTTGCAAAAAGCTAGCACGCAAAGCGAGGAGACGAAAACATAACGGTCGGTCGTAAAAGTACAGTGCGCGCGCGCCAGACGGGCGACGTCGAGACCACGCTCGCACCCGGGTGTGCAAACGCGCGGCGCAGTCGACGTCGGCGTCGAAGGGCCGTTGAAGCGTCGCAGCAGCGACTGTACAGTGGGACGAGTTCAACTCACGCGCGGTGAAAAGTTGAATTCGTCAGTACAGTTGTCGGGGTAGTGAGGATGGTCGCGTTTGTGGAAAAAAAAAAAAAAGAGAAAAAAAGAGAGAGAGAAAATTGATAAAATTCTTATAAATAAAACTAACTAAACAAAATAAAAAAAAAAAAAAAAAAAATTCTTATAAATAAAATTAACTAAACAGGATAAATAAAAGAAAAGAAACAAACAGCTAAGTGCATAATAAGAAAACAAGGTACCCAATAAAGGTGACCAAGTGAGGAACGGCCTGAAAGTGAAAAGTGAAAAAAAATTACCTTTTGGTTGAGTTTTTTTTATAAACAAAGGAAGAGAAAATTTTTTGTTCATTTTTGTTTGTTTGGTTGAAGACATAAAGGCAAAATAAAGAGAAAACTAAAAGAACAAAAGTGGCTAAATAAAATCGGCAAAGACACCAAAACGGAAAAAAAGGGAAGAGAGGGAAACAACGACGTCGGTTACCAAGAAGGTAAACAATAAAGGATGGAGGCAGGTGAGTGCCAAAACCCGGGGGTAGGCGTCCGTTGGATTCACCAGCGACGCAAAGAAGAGCTAGTGGCGATCGCCCAGGAGTTCGGGCTGGAAAAGGAGGAGCGCGTGGAGGAGTAACGTAAGCGGCTGTCCACCTATGTGCAAGATGGCGGTCATTCGACCGAGATTTGGGCTCGGCTGGCTGAGCTGGAATCTCAGTACGCTAAAACTCTGGAGCCGCCATCATGGGGTGTCCCACCCGACGTTGGCGGGCGGCCACGTCAAAAGTCGGAGCCTGACCTCAGGAGCTCCCAACTGTACGGGCGTTTGCAGGCGCCCACCCCGAGCTTGTCCGTCTCGGGCGTGGAGGCGTTTCCTGCTCTCGGGGGGAGTGAAGAACGCCGAGCAACTGCGGCCAACGCAGAGGTAGGGCGGTCCCCTGTCGAACCGGGTGGTGATCCCTACCACACTAGGCCATACCATCACTCGGAGGCGAGGCCACTTCCCAAAATCCCGGAGCAAGTTCGGAAGTGGGGTATGAGGTATGATGGCCGATCCGACCCCCTTGGGTTCTTAGAGGACCTCGAGGAGCGCGCCATTACCTATGGTATCGCCCTCGACCGCATGCCCAGGGCAATGAGCGAAGTGTTCTGCGATAGGGCTGCTCGTTGGTTTGTGAGCAGTGGGCTAAGGGATGTGCCGTGGGCCGTGTTTAGGAGGGGTTTCCTGGAGTTTTTCTTACCCCCTCGTTACTTCGAGAGACTTGAGGATGAATTCCGATCCCGGAGGCAGCGCGTCGGTGAAGAGTTCAAGGAATATTTAATAGAGCTGAGGGCTCTTATGCATCACGCTAGATACGGGCCGGGAACGGATATGATCCGCGGCGCGCGTGTCGTAGGTGCGCACAGGAGGGGCACTTCGCTAGGGAATGTCCCAACGGCCCCGTCTTATTTTGCTGGGTATGTCGAAGCCGGGGTCGAAGTAGTCAGGAGTGTTGCCGCCGCGTGGAGGCGGGAAACGGGCAACGGCGTCGCCCGGGCCAGGATCGGGTCGGCGCCGGTACACACGGAACGCAGTAATAGGACACCCGCTGAAGGTGGACGGTGGCCGGATCGTCGCTACGGTAGAGATTGGCGGACGAACGATGCCTGCGATCGCTACTGGAGCCACTCGTAGCTTCATGAGTGGAGATCGCGTACGTAAGTGGACGATTCGGGGAAGAGCGGAGGAAATACAGGCACGCATCCGCCTGGCGGATGGGTCAACCCTAGAGGTGGAAAAAGCTTTGAGAGTAGACGTCAGCTTAGGGGGAAAAACGATCAGCATGACGATGCTCATCATGCCCTCAATGCTGGACCACGTAATCCTGGGTATGGATTTTTAAGGTGCGATGGGCACCACCATACGCTGCGGCGAGGCGGAACTGGTCCTAGAAGCAGTGACGACACCGGGCGTGAGGCCAGGAACGAGCGAGAAGTCGGAGGAAGGCCTCCCCAGGCACGAAAAGGGAGCACCTGCTCGGCTACAGAGGGAGTCGGAGAAAGGCCTCCCAGGTCAGGAAAGGGGAGCACCTGCTCGGCTACAGAGGGAGTCGGAGAAAGGCCTCCCAGGTCAGGAAAGGGGAGCACCTGCTCGGCTACAGAGGGAGTCGGAGAAAGGCCTCCCAGGTCATGAAAAGGGAGCACCTGCTCGGCTACAGAGGGAGTCGGAGAAAGGCCTCCCAGGTCATGAAAAGGGAGCACCTGCTCGGCTACAGAGGGAGTCGGAGGAAGGCCTCCCAGGTAACGGAAGGGGAGCACCTGCTCGGCACCCGATGGAAAAGATCAGGAAAAGGGAAGTAAAGTGCGTCTCAAATCGAGAGCCTGAAGAACCCAAGAGGCGGCGCGTAGAGCTGCAAAGGCAGACTTATGTTGGCTACGGAAGCGGCACGGCAGGAACGTGTCAGGGAAAGGACAGAGTAGGAGCGATGGCCAGAATCCACACGGAAGCAGGGGGCCAGGAGCGTCTGCCAGAATCGAGCGGTCAAGGAGTTCTGTCTGGAGTCGAAGTGGTGCCAGGAGGGGGCGAGAACGGCATCGAAGAGGCGGAGTGGCCAGCGGATCTGGATCCAGAACTGAGGGAGTTCCTGGAGTCAGAGCTGGGTCTCGTCGAGGGGTTGCAGGGAGTCTCACACATCGCGGAGCACAGAATCCGGCTGAAGGACGATAAGCCGTTGAAACAGCGATACTATCCCAAGAATCCGGCCATGCAGAGGGTGATCGACGAGCAAGTGGATGAGCTAATCCGGGCCAACGCCATCGAGCCGTCCCGTAGTCCGCACAGCGCCCCGATCGTCTTAGTCAAGAAGAAGACCGGCGAGTGGCGTATGTGTATTGACTACCGACAACTCAACGCGCATTCCATTCCGGACGCTTATCCGGTGCCTCGGATTAACCACATCCTGGAGCGGTTGCGTCACGCCCGGTTCATCTCCACACTGGATTTGAAGCACGGGTACTGGCAGATACCGACGGCGGCCGATAGTCGGGAGTGTACGGCGTTCACAGTCCCTGGAAGGGGTCTTTTTCAGTGGAGGGTGATGCCATTTGGTCTACACTCGGCGTGTGCGACCTTTCAGCGAGCATTGGATACAGTAATAGGACCGGAAATGGAGCCCCATGCGTTCGCCTACCTGGACGACATCGTGGTAATAGGAGCAACGAAAGAACAGCATGTAGAGAATTTGAGGGAGGTATTCCGCCGGCTAAGGGCGGCCAATCTTAGCTTAAATAGGAAAAAGTGCAGCTTCTTCCGGGAGAGGTTAGTCTACCTGGGACATGTGATTTGCGGGGAAGGAATACGTACTGATCCGGAGAAAGTGGAGGCGATACGTAGCCTGAGGGCCCCGACAAATTGCAAAGAACTGCGGCAGTGTCTCGGGATGGCGTCATGGTACAGGCGCTTCGTCCCTAACTTCGCAACACAAGTACAGCCACTCACAGCGCTCTTAAGGAAGGGGCGGAAATGGCCATGGGAGCGAGAACACGAGGAAGCATTGGGTCAATTGAAGGATAGCTTGACAACTGCCCCTGTGTTGGCTTGCCCCGACTTTTCCGCCAAGTTCGTCTTGCAAACTGACGCGAGTGAGTATGGCCTCGGCGCAGTGCTGACACAGACGATTGATGGCCAAGAGCGAGTGATAGCGTATGCGAGCCGTAAGTAGCTGAAGGCCTAGGTGAACTATTCCGCCACTGAGAAAGAGTGTCTGGCAATAGTGTGGTCGATCCGGAAGTTGCGCTGCTACTTAGAAGGATACCAGTTCGACGTGATTACGGACCATCTGGCACTCAAGTGGCTCAACTCGATCGAGAGTCCGTCCGGAAGAATCGCGCGATGGGCGCTAGAACTGCAGCAGTTCCAATTTGACGTCCATTATCGTCGAGGGAAACTCAACGTCGTGGCCGATGCACTATCAAGACATCCTCTAGAGACCTGTCAGCAAGCAGTGGTGGCCGAGCCACCCTGTAAGTGGGTCGCGAGTATGCGTGCCAGGATCGCCGAAGAGCCAGCCAAGTTCCCGGACTACGTAGAAGAAAATGGGCAGCTATATAGGCATTTAGGCCATCGGACGGACGACGAAGACTACATTCCCTGGAAGCTATGTGTGGCCAGTGGTCAACGGCCGAGGGTGTTGGCGGAATGTCATGATGCTCCCACGGCCGGCCATCAAGGTGTGAGGAAAACTGTGTCGAGGCTAGCCCAAAGGTACTACTGGCCGGGTATGTTCCGCGACGCCGCCAGATACGTGAGATGTTGTGAGGACTGTCAAAAATTCAAGAGTGAGCAACTCAAACCGGCTGGACGCATGCTGACGAGGCAGGTGGCGGAGCCGATGGCAATACTTTGTGCGGATTTCGTCGGGCCTCTTCCACGGTCGAAACGTGGCAACACCATGTTACTGGTGTTCCACGATGCTTTCTCGAAATGGGTGGAGCTGGTCCCTCTCAGGAGAGCCACGGCCGCCCACCTGCAAACAGCGTTCCGGGAGAGGATTTTGAGCCGATTCGGGGTGCCCAAAAAGTTCGTGTGCGACAACGGGGTACAATTCACAAGCCGGAGTTTCAAGGTTTTTCTGGAGTCCTTGGGTGTAGAGGTCCAGTACACCGCCCAGAAGATAGGGCATTAACAAATAAGTAACGAGTAAGTTAACGAATAAGCTAATTTACAGATGGAACCCGAAATTATCAGTATCTCAGCCGACGCACTCGGTTCCACGTATCTGACGGGGAGCGCGACTACAGCGTTACGTTAAACACCAACCGTCACCTGCTCGAAGTGAGGGGGGGGTGTGAGGCGGCTACTGAGGTCCGCCCCACAATTTTCTTGGCGAGAAGTCAAGAAGAGGCATGAAGCCGCATGGTATTAGTTATATTATAATCCATAATGTATTAGTGATGTAAGAGGCAAGAAGCCGCATTGTATTAATTATAATAGAATCTACGTTAGATTAGCAAGTAAAGAGGCAAGGAGCCACGAAAGCTATAAGAGAGTTTGAATTTAACCGCCGGCCGCCGCTACAACCGTGCGTTGCTGATCGGTTGTTCAACACCGCCTGCGAGAGCGCAGCTTCGATTCGGCGGCGAAGAGCGAAAGCTCCGAAGCGAAGTTGCGAAAGCTCGCGGCGAAGTTGAGCGGCCGAGGCAAGCGCATGGCTCGCTAGCGAGCGAGCCGGCACTTGGAAAATACCGATCGTGGTGAGTAGACGTGCTAGAAGGAGTGCAAGCAGAGAGAAAAACGTGACGTGCATAGCGGAGCGCTAGGGCTCCAAGGCAGTGCGGCAGGGCCTTAGACAGGTTAGGATAGTCTTTAATGAAGAAAACCGTGAATAAAGTGAACGATTAACTGATCTGCTTTAACTTTCGTAATCTCGGGCAATTGTATCTATGCTAAACATCGGCGATGGCCGATGTTCACCCTAACCTCGGGCGACAGCGTGGTTGGTGCGGGACCAAGACCCAGTAGTGCAGTCGGAACGTGGCTGAGGCCCGGTAGCGTGGTTGGCGCGGGGCCAAGATTCAGTGGAGCAGTTGGAACGCGGCTGAGGCCCGTTAGAGTAGTTGACGCGCGGTCGAGGCTCATTAGTGTAGTTTGAACGTGGCTGAGGCCCGATAGGGTAGTTGGAACGCGGCTGAGGCCCGATAGGGTAGTTGGTACGCGGCTGAGGCCCGATAGTGCAGGTGGTACGCGGCCCTGACCCGATATCGTGGGCGGTACGAGGCTCCGGCCAGCTAAAAGGGGTAGCACGAGGCTGCGGCCCGGTGTAGTAGGTAGTACGGTGGTAGCGAGGTATACTTTCGTCGAAACATTTATTCTCCCCCCCCCCCCCACCTTTTTCGCCTTCTGCCCCAGCGAATCAATAAATATCTTGTGACTCGCTGGACCTGGTAAGACTGAGATATGTACCCCGGCCAGTAGCTTCTTTACAATAATGATTCTTGTATTTTTTGATACTACCTATGCAGACGTACTAAGACAATTGTTGTCGGCCCAAGAATTGGATGCCGTAGGGTAAGGTCGAAAAGATTATTCCACACTCTATTTTAGAACATGAATAGAGTGGGCTTATTGCTGAGTCATATTTTTCTATATATTCGGATTCGAACTCATATACTGATATGAATTCTCTATGCCTTTGCAAAATTTGTAGAGCTCGCATACAAAAGTCTGTATAGTCGTTGTCTACTTTGTTAATTTTGTCTTCAATCATGACTTATTTATGTACATAATTGTTGAAACACCTAATGAAGCTAACGGGGCATTTATTTCTGTCATAGGTTTTTTTTTTATTTTAATTTAAAAAATTTTATTTTTCAATTTTTGAAGTGCCCATACTAATATGAAATGTACATTTCTAATTTTTTCTATTTCGTTTTAGGTTACTTTCACAAATTTCTTCATTTTTATACCCTGAACCCATTAAAAATGGGTAAAAGGGGTATTATGTTTCTGTGCAAAATCCAAATGTATGTAACAGGCAGAAGGAAGCATCTCCGACCCCATAAAGTATATATATTCTTGATCAGCATTAATAGCCGAGTCGATCTAGCCGTGTCCGTCTGTCTGTCCGTCCGTCCGTCCGTCCGTCCGTATGTATGAACGCAAGGATCTCAGAACCTATAAGAGCTAGAGACTTGAAATTTTAGATGTAGGTGCTCCTATTCATATTCCGGCTTGCCCGACTTATGGATCATTTGGATCCTCGCTAACTTCCACTGGGCAGGGAAGTGTTGCGTCCTTAATATGGCGTTGAAGATCAACGTTTTAAAAAGGAGCGCGCGCATTGGTAGGGCCTTCTGAGTGGTGTGGCATATTCCATCATGGCCCGGTGCTTTAGCCCTGGGAAGGACTTTGACGACGTTGATCACCTCCTCCACGCGGATGGGGCCGATAGGTGGTGACATCTGTAGCGGTGTCTCCAACGCTCGGGTTATTTCATCGAGCTCTTCTGAGGAGCCCAGATTGAAGGGAGTAAACCGTTCCTCCAGGTGGCTGGCGAAGGTATCAGCTTGCTCTTCGTCTGTAAGGCAGTATTTACCATTGTGGCGAAGAAGGGGAACGGTTCTCCAGGGTTGGCGCTTCAGGTTTTTAGTTGCTCGCTAGAGCGAGTATCCTGAGTCATGGGTATAGTCCATGCTCTCCAACCTTCTAGAGAAGGATGCGTCTTTGTGTCTGCGAAGGGCCTCCTTGAGTTGCCGCTCCGCTCTTCGCCACTCCGCCTTGTCCCACGGATGCTGTGTCGTCTGGAACCTGCGTCTGTTCCGCCTTTTGATCCTGAGCAGGTTGTCTATGTCTGCGGGCAGCCCGTTGCCTGCATTGTCCAGCCGCCTGGCAACTGATGGGGAGGTGGCTTCGGCTGCTGCTGCGCGAATCTTTGCGTTAAGCAGCTCGATGGCGTCCTCTACATCCTGTCCAGTGCAGATTTCGGTGTTGAGGTGTATACTTTCACTCATCTGTCTCTGGAAGACACCGAGATCAGTGCGTGCGTTGATCAGCCTCGGTATTGCGCTGGCCACTCTGGCCCTGCTCTCCAGGGTAACTATCAGGGCCAGGTGATCGCTGGGGAGATCCCAATCGTCAGCGATTGAGAGGCACTGGTCAGGGATCCCCTGGTAGATGGCGTAGTCTATACAAGACGGAGTTCCTCGGCTGCCGTATGGGTATCTTGTGGGAGAACCTGTGGCCAGTACTTTCGCTTGACGGTGCGCTAGGCTGCTAGCTAGTTGAAGGCCGCGCGCATTGCTGTTATTTGCGCCCCACAGCCAGTGATGTGCATTCCAGTCGCCTCCCACCAGATATCTGCTTCCAGCCGAGTTGAGTATGACGTTGAAGTCGTCAGTCGACGTCTGCTCATTTGGTTTGCAATAGACTGCTCCAAAGTCCACGTTACCAGCATCAGTGGAGACTTTCACAGTCGAGTATTGGTAAACACGGTTAGTAATAGTCAATTGCGGAAAGTGAACCAAGTTACTCCGAACGAGGACAGCGCAGTACTAGGGCCTCCAGCTCTAGTACTTTATCTGAAATGCCATTGGCATTCCAGATTAGCACCTTCAGTGGTGTGTTTATTTGGATAGCAACGCTGTTAGAAGGGTAGGGATTTGCTGTTGCATACCCAAAACCTGCTGTTGCATTTCTGTCATCCCCTCGATGGCTCGGCTCATGTCCTTAAATGCAGAGGAAAGTCCTTCCCCGCTTCCAGATATCTGATGTTGCTGTTGCTGCGCAGTCAGCCTCTCCTGTTGCTGTTCCCTCAGCAATCTATGTAGCCTAGCTTGCGCTGGTCCTTCTCGCTGGCTAGCGCTGGGGACGTTGTTCTCTTTGCTGAATGCAGCTAGTCCTATTCTGGTGGCAGCGGCGTATGAAAGCCCTTCTACTTGTTCAGTGGGTGCTGTACGGGGGAAGACAACAGGTGTAGGCCCATGAACTTTATTGCTGCGGCTTCGGTTAGCTTGAGTCGGTGAGAGATTTCATTTCATTTTGGCGGGCTTTGGGGCTCCCGCACGCTTTGTATATTCAGTGAACCACTCGCAGCCCTTATAGTTGGCAGGGTGGTTACCACCGCAGTGAACGCATGTTGCCGGTACTGAGTCGGGCCGTGTGCAATCAGCAGAGCGATGATTGAGCCCGCATTTAACGCATTTGTGTTGTTTTCTACATAAAGCCCCGTTAACGTACCAAATAGGTGATTGTGTAGCCGTTTGTAATGTAGACACTAAACCAGAAGTTAATACAAAGTTCGACCAAAATATCACGGTCCATATAAGATAAATAGGGTCCTTGGTAACGATAGTTACGAAATGGTAGATATTGTAGTTTATTCATGCATGCGCATTGTAACACTTTGTTGCAATCTTAAATATTGCCATTGACAACAATCGATATACACAAACATAACAAAACATATGTAAGCGCATGTTTGTGACACGATCAAATGTAATATGATCAACCACTTGATGGCCACAGTATTATGCCGTCTTAAAGCATAAGCTATGTGCTATGTGCTATGTACAAGAAATACATAGCTTCCCGCGCTGTATATTTTAATGCAACTATATATGCATGAGTACGCTCTCCCTCTCAGACTTAGCTGAATTTGTAAGCTACGATAAACTCATTTGAATTTAATAACAAACATTAAGTTCTAACTAACTAATGGGCTCTCACTGGCGCCGCATGTGGATGTGGATAACAATAGCAGAATCAAAAGGTCCCTGGAAGGATACCCTACTGTATTAAATTACAGCCATCTAGCCTCAAGACGCTAATGCGAGAGACGACTATTCGAACCGGCCAGTGAGATGACCTCAACTAGCCTGTTGCAAATATACTGTGCGCGGAGCGGACCAGCACTAGCACCGCTCACGGCGACAACTAAAGCCCTGAAGACATCATAAATTACATGTATTAATGAACACATCTTGGATGTTGGGTAGCTCGATTAAAAGATCACGATACGTGCCTGTTCTTTATCTACTGAACGCACAGTCCAATACATAAGAACTAGGAAGATAAAATGATCACTGTAGTTACCTTATTTGGTTAAGGTACGCAAAGACGGTTTTGAGAATTTCCCCCAGCAAGTGGGGGAAATACGATTCAAAGATTGTTTGGGCGAAGTTTTAGTTTTTCCCGATTTGATTTAAACTTATTTTAACTTAGAATACGCTTAGCGAATACGTGCTTCAGAGATTTTAGAAATTCGAGACGACTTTCAGGATACCCTGAACCCTCTTCTCTAACACCAAATTCAGCTCGCACTAAGCGCTCGTTTTCTTTTTTGGTAATAAAGATAAATTTAAAAAAAATAATTCCCTAGGCAGGATGCGAGCTTGTAACTGACCGCACTACTTTCCGCCGCCTCTACTCAACAGCCACACAAGCCAAAAAAAAAAAAAAAAAATCCTCGGTAGGGTTCGAACTTGCAACAGACCACACTACTTCCCGCCGCCTCTACCCAACATCCGCACCAACTATTGGGTCCTAATGGGAAGAAAACGAATTAAAATAGCAGCACAGAAAACAATACAATCGCTATTGCAATGGTGTTGATAGAACTCAAAGAAGACGCGCATGAATGTGTGTGTGTACATATATACAGAAATTCTTTCAATTTGCGCTAGCTGCGGCAAACACGTGGGCAGCAAAAACACATTTTCTATTGTGTTTCTTAACCGATGAGAACTGCATTAAAATTGTAGCTTAAATTGATGCTTGGCAATATAAGTTGGGTTATTAACTTGATTTATAGCTTTTCGGTGGTATCGGGGAGGTGGCAATAGGTATAAAATGAAAGATACTTGATATATATTGCATATACAATTCTAGAAGCAACTTATCAAGTTTGGTGACTCTAGTTCTTATTACTTACCAAACTTGCTCAAAAAACTTTGATGGGTTCAGGGCATACAAATTGATGATACTTCATATATATATGTATATTCTATTCAAAAAGCCACCTGTCAAAATTGGTGACTCTAGCTCGTTGAGCCTAATTAATTGGCCCAAAAACAGAATTTCGATAACGATTTTTTTCGATTGCTTCGGATCGGTCAAAGTTATCGATTATCAATAACAAACCCGTAATGCTTAGGCTTTAGCCGAAAAAATGCATTCTTGACTTATTTACCTCTTTTAATGAGTGAAGGGATACAACAAGCATTATTTAAAACAAGTAAGTGGTTCTAGTCGGGAGCTTCCGACGAGGGAATACCCTGAACCCTCTTATTGCAACACCAAATGAAGCTCGTTTGAACTAATAAAGATAAATTTAAAAAAAAAACAAGTCAGAAGTTCTAGTCGGGAGCTCCCGAACCCTCTTCTTTCAACACCAAATGCATATTAATATACTATTCTAGAAGCTACATGTCTAGTTTGGTGACTCTAGCTCTTATTATTTATTAAAATTGCTCAAAAAACAGGATGTCGATATCGATTTTGATCAATTGCTTGGAAACGGAGTAAGTCGATTATCGGAAACATCAGATCAACAGATCCTTGCGTTCATACATACGGACGGACGGACGGATAGACGGACACGGCTAGATCGACTCGGTTATTGATACTGATCAAGAATATATATATCCTTTTACCCATTTTTAATGGGTTCAGGGTATTAAAAAAGCTCCTCCCTGCTGGAATTGACCAGGCTCCCCGCGTCCGACAAAAGGAACTGCTTTCCATAGCTCTATACCTTGCAGCCATACCAAAAGTTACTAACAGAAATTCTTGTTATTTGCGCTAGCTGCCGCAACGTGTCAATATAAGCAACGCTTTCTTCAATAACTTCTGTGTTTCTTAAATGATCTTGATGAAATTTTCAACAGTATTCCTTTTTGTGCTACATTCGTATATTCTCAAAAAGACAATTGCATTAAATTGCTTATTTTTTTTATTTATAGCTATGGTGTGTAGGCGGCAGCTTTAAAATGAAAGATATTTGATGTATATATACTATTGAAGAATATATTGTTCAGATCAAATTAGCTCTTATAACTTACGGGATTTCCTAAAAATTCAGATTTTTAATATAGACTTATACCGATTGTTTGGAAACGGGGCAACTTATCAATTATCGGAAACGCATCCGTACTGCGCGGCACTAGGATGACTACGTTCAATTTCAAGTCTGAGATCCTTGCGCTCATACATACGGACGGATAGACAGACACATGGACATGGGTAGATCGATTCGGCTATTGATGCTGATCAGGAATATATATATTTTATGGGGTCAGAGATGCTTCCTTCTGCCTGCTACGTACATTTGTACAAATGCATAATACCCTTTTTACCCATTTTCCATTGGTTCAGAGTATAAAAACAAATCAAAGTACTCTGGGGGAGTGTCCGATACGCTGTACTCTGTTCCTTCGCAAAGTAGCAAGCATTCCAGCTTCCTTCTAAACATAAATACATCAAATCAAACATACACACACATCCACGCAGTAAATTGGGAAAAATATATACCTCATGTGGTCGGCAATTTCAATGTTTGCATGTATAATGCATTTACACAAAATTATTGATGGAGTTTCGGTGTTAACATTGTATTTGATTAATAAATTAATACTTATTTTTTAACAGTTAATATAGGTATAGTATACATCCAAGAATAAATGCTACATGAAATTTGTAAAATTACCTTTAAACGTTTATCCGGCTGCTTTTTCAATTCAGCGACAACCGATATAATTTCATCGCGATTATTTGTCACCCTTTTTACCTTGGGAATATTGCAAATTATCCGTATTAAATTTGTATCAATAACATCACTCCACGCAATTGATAAATCTTCAACGGTTTGTCCTACAATATAGATAGCAATAACACAAAAAAGGAATAATTAAATCCTTTATATAAGTAATTTGTAAATAATAAATAAATACGATAATCAAAGATTTTGACAAAATTTCCATGTAAGCTGAAAAAAAACATGCTGCTGGCAAAAGATTTACTGTACTCTCTGCAGTGCGGATGATACAGAATCATAAAGAAAAATTTTCAATCAAGCATGCTTTCTTGAAATTGGAAGAAAATGTTTCTTTCTTATCGAATATGTACTTGATTTAAGCGGAGGGAGAAGCATATTTTCAGGAGCGGATACGTAGAATGCATTCTGAATTGTCACTCTACTTTTTTCCCCTTATAGTTCTTATACTAAACTGACGCGGTAACACTTGTACATACACAGTTGCATTGCTCTAATTCTTATGAAACTAACGTTAGTACGGACATCCGCCAGGATAGATTGCAAGACGGATATTAAAGAAATCCAATTTTATCTTTGTGAACAAAAATTAAATTATAACGGCCAACGACTAGGCCCCAACCTCTTTTATGATAAGCCACCTTAAATACGTATTGATTTTATTTGTTAGTGTTATTATAAATTAACATAATACGACCTTATTAGTCTCCCAGCCATTATGTAGTTCCTTTGATATTGTCAACCCATATTTAATCTCTGCTTAACAAGAGTACGGTGGAATCAAAGAGGCGAAAATATTGCGACATTCAAGGATCACAGTGGTTGGCAAATTTTTTTGACGATCACTTCTTTTGACTAACAGCATAGTCAATCTGCATAGGATAACGGTAAATTTATTTTGCTTGAAACAACGTGAATAACAACAAACTATCTAGAAATGTAAAACGAAATCTATACAAAATAGAAAATAAACAACATTGTGTAATTGGGGGTTTACCGATACGATTTAATCCAAAAATTATAATTTGTTTTGAATCAATCTTCTTATTAAAACTACCCCCAATTTTTTTCTGCGCGTCAGACACCATAACAAAAAGTAACAAGTCAGAGGTTCTAGTCGGGAGCTCCCGACTAGGGAATACCCTGAACCATCTTATTCCAACACCAAATGCAGTTCGCGCAAAAAGCTCGTTTGAAGTAATAAAGATAAATTTAAAAAAAAAAGTGCCCCTGGCAGGGTTCGAACTCGCAACTGACCGTATAACTTGCTGCCGACTCTACTCAGCAGCTATACCAGCCAAACAAAAATAAACTTTCCTCGGTAGGGCTAGAACTCGCGACAGACCGCAACACTTGCTATGCCTCTACTCAACAGCCACACCAATAATTAAGTATTATTGAGAAAAAACCGAACTAAAATAGCATTACAGAAAAATGCAATTACAATGCTGTTAGAACGCGATAGAATGCGAAGCAGCAGCGCATGAATGTGTGTGTGTACACTTGATGTTTTCGCTAGCTGTACCATCCAATTGCGCAGTTACATATAACTTTGGTTTTCTCTTAACCGATCTTAATGAAATTTTCTACAGTATATATTATTGTACCATAGAATATTTGTGTATTCTCGAAAAGTCAATTGCATTAAAATTGTGGCTTAGATTGGTTGGCAATATAAGTTTGGTTATTAACTTGATTAATAGCTCTGCGGTGGTAGCGGGGACGTGGCGATAGGTATAAAATGCAAGATACTTGATATGTATATAATATTCTAGAAGCAACATATCAAGTTTGGTGACTCTAGCTCTTATTATTTACCAAAATTGCTAAGCAAAACAGTATGTCGATATCGATTTTTATCGATTGCTTGGAAACGGATTAAGTTATCGACTATCGGAAATAAGCTCGATCTGCGCAGGCACTAGGAGCACCTACATCTAAAATTTCAGTCTCTAGCTCTTATAGGTTCTGAGATCCTTGCATTCATACATACGGACAGACGGACGGACGGACGGACAGACAGACGGACATGGCTAGATCGACTCGGCTATTGATGCTGATCAAGAATATATATACTTTATGGGGTCGGAGATGCTTCCTTTTGCCTGTTACATACATTTCTATTTTGCACAAATACAATATACCTATTTTTAACGGGTTCAGGGTATAAAAATAAAAAAATGGTAAATCTAATATTTTTCTAGAGAACCATACCATACCGATAAATATTGAAGAATCAAAATGTTTAAATTTCAAACAACTAATATAAGTATTAACAACGTCTTAATCACATACAATAACCCATTCATCATATAAGTATTGTGATGATGCAAGCTTTTTTGCAACTTATAATTTCTCACGATTTGTGTGAAACAAAAATATTTAAACAAGGCAATTTAAATTTTTTAAATCATCCTGTATGAATAGCCAACACAGCTTGCGAACGAAGTGCTTTTGAAGCAAAACGACTCTGCATACCAGGTGCTTAAGGTTTCAAAGGGGTATAGTTAACATATAGTATAGTAACATCTCAATCCACTCAGTTGTAAAGAAAATGCCTAAAGGTTAACCAAAGGCGTCAGAACAGAGTCTTTGAAGTAGGTGAAAACAAACTGCAGATTAGGCAACAAGCTATCACCTTTGAGTGTCGAAAAAAGGTTAGTTTCCACATTTTAGGATAACGTTAATCGTAATAATCAGTACCATCCACGGTCAACAAGACTATAACAAAAGAGACTATAACACTAACGGGACTGTTTCCACATTTCCATATAAGGAAATTGCTGGTAGTTGTCACTAGACATGATGTCTGCTCTCTATGTGCACCATCGCAATGTAAAAAGCTTTGACTTTTTGGGAACAGCCCTTAAGGTTGAAGCGGGCACTCCGGACGCAAACGACTTTAGAAAAAAGGAACTGACGCAGACGCAGCTGCGCAGCTGCCATTGCAAACAATAGGCAGATTTCCATAAATTCCAAAGTACAAGAAAAGATTAACCAACTGACTGACACTGTTAACAAAATTCTCAAATCCTCGAAAGATAAGCAGGCCGCACAGGCCAACTTTTTGAAGCCCTAAGCACACGCAACAGAATGATGATAACAGAAATAGGGAACCTTATGCTTACTTTAACCTTAGAAAAAATAAATGTAATAAGCCCAACAATAATTGATCACTCTGATTTAATGAATATTCTCTCTGACCAAGTCACAGGCCATAACAGACATTTTGAAAGTATCTTATAATTAAGTAAAACAAAGGAACAATGCAATAACTTTCATAATTCAGTTCCCTATAATAAGCAAGCATTGCAGAAAGATAACCATTTTCCCAGTCGCCCACAATGGTTCCGTACTTCAATTCCACGACAATTTGGAGGCTGATTGCGATGGCCAGATTGTAGCTGTAGCAAATTGTTCGCAAACAGCAGCTGCCACATTCTGCAAGCAGTCCGAGGACAGCAGCTGCGCGAAAGGTCTCCATGCAGGAGGTACGTCTCATTGTTAAACGCCTGTTACCATAGTGGACGACGGAATCATCATCATTAACGATCGCAGTGCAATACTTAGCTATGACGACTGCGCCGCGATGAAAGTAGATAGAACAAGTTACTCTATATTTTTATTTACCAAAATTGCATAAAAAAAAGGACTCTGATATCGATTTTTATCGATTACTTGGAAGTTATCGAATTACGGAAAAAATATCTGCGCGGGCACTAGAAGGACCTGCAGATCGGTAAAATTTCTAGATCGACTTGGCTATTGATGCTGATCAAGAATATATATACTTTATGGGGTCGGAAATGCTTCCTTCTGCTTGTTGCATACATTTGCACAAATACATTGTACCTCTTATACCCATTTATAATCGGTTTAGGGTATAAAAACAAAATTGTAAATGATTAAAGCATTACAGGAGAAAGCAACTTAGAAGCGTTAACTCAAAATCAAGTAGCAATGAAGCAATTTACTTTACTGAATAAAATAATCGGCCAAATATTTGTGAATTTGATAAAAACATTATTTTTATACTTTTGGGCGCCAATAGCAAAATGGATTATTAAATATTTATTAGACAAGGTATTTTTGAAAAAATTTTCAAATTTTTAAAGTTTTTTTTTCACTACTTAAGTGGTCGCCATAACTTTACCACACGGGTTTTGGCTCTAAAGAAATAAAAATACTTTGGTGCAGATGCCATTATCTTTTGATTTATACTAACAATATTGGCTGTGATAGAAACAAATTTTACGACACAATTCTTATTTTGTACATAAAACATTAATGAAATTATATCCAATAAAATGAAAAATATAAATATTACAAATTACATTACTATTATATAAACAAGTAAGAGGTTCTAGTCGGTGGCTCCCGACTAGGGGATACCCTGAACCCTCTTATTGCAACACCAAATGCAGCTCGCGCTAATAGATAGAGAGTAGCGGGGAGGTGGCGATAGGTACAAAATCAAAGATACTTGATATATATATACTTTTCTAGAAGCTACATGTCAAGTTTGGTGACTCTAGCTCTTATTATTGACCAAAATTGCTTAAAAAACGGGATTTCAATATAAATTTTTATCGATTACTTGGAAACGGGGCAAGTTATCGTTTATCGGAAACAAACTCGATCTGCGCGGGCACCAGGGGGACCTACATCTAAAAGTCTCTAGCTCTTATAGGTTCTGAGATCCTTGCGTTCATACATACGGACGGACGGACGGACGGACAGACAGACGGACATGGCTAGATCGACTCGGCTATTGATGCTGATCAAGAATATATATACTTTATGGGGTCGGAGATGCTTCCTTCTACCTGTTACATACATTTGCACTTTGCACAAATACAATATACCCTTTTTACCCATTTTCAATGGGTTCAGGGTATAAAAAGAACCGAAAAAATTAATTATTGATCTTGTGTACAAATAATTGAGTAAAAAAAACGCTCCTAAATACGGCAGACACAGTTATAAAAGGCTTCTCGAATCTATGGACGAAAAGGACGCAGCGCTGGGTGCAGGGTTTCTTCAATTAGGGCACTGCAGACTAGAGCACTTACCAATTGAAAAGGATCAAAAAAGTGTTTTTTTTTTTAATTTTTTATATTCTTTGCCAGCATCAGCCAAGTTGATCTTACAATACTTGTGTGCCTGTCTATATGAACGTGGCAAGTTATATATTTAAATATACATCAGAAATAGAGCCTTAAAATTTTGAACATGGCAGCTCAATTTTCACATAACTGACAAATATAATGTACTCTCAGCTTCGGCTCTGTGAGCGCCAATCAAGCAATGTTTGCATGATTGTGTCAAAGCATATTTTTATGTGTTGTTATTTACTGCTTTTGCTGGCATAGAAACTAATTTTGTTAGTTTTCTTGCGTTGGCCATGGTCAAACCCAAACTTGGTTTTACTTATGTATGTTGTATACTAAGGTTGGCTTGGTTGACAATCAGTATTTTTAATTCGATAATGTGTATGTAATTTTCTTAAATTATTTTCCGACTATGTTTTGCTCTGGTTATAATTAATTAAATTTATAAATAAACTTACCACAGTGATATACATCAATATCTTTTAATCGAACACAAAAATATCCAAAATTTTTGTCGTTATTTACTGCAGTCACCGTAAATGCTCGGAAGTCTTTTAAATTCCATTGCAATTTTCCACGTGGAGATAGTTCATCTGTCTTTTCTACGTCTTGAACATTTGTATAGATTATGCATATTCCTTCCTTAACACATAATTCAAAGGAGCACACGTTGTTATCATCATTTATTGTAGCAGATTGTGGTTCCCACATAAAAAGGTCACCATTTAGACGGTTATAAATGATTTCATAAAGTTTTTTAGATCTAAAAAAAGGTTAATAATTAAATGACGAATTTAAGTGACGAAAAAAAAAATAAATAAATTTGGCACCCAAATGTGTTTAAATGTAAAAGTCCAAGATTCTAAGATTCACTTTTTAGAATTTTTTGATAACAAGAGGATCTATTATATCGTTTTTACCCATTCTCAGTGCGTTCAGGGATTAAAAAGAAAGAAAAGCTTATGTATATATAACAGTTTGTCATGACTGACCCAGCCTATAGAGGAAGCTGATATTTATATTGTAGTAAGATCTATCAAATTTAATTATCCTATTAATTTTTATAATCATAATTTATGACCAGATAAGAGGAGGGGTAGGGTATTTAATAGTTGATCCTGACTCAGGAGGGATGCGCGGGATCAAATGTACCTTATGCACAGGTGTGCGTAACAAAGACTCAACGAGTGATAGGCAGGTGCAGGCTGACCTTTCTAGAAAAATGGGTTATGGTGGTGCGTGAGCTTTTCACCTTATCTGCTTTTCTTAGGAGAAATGGAGAGAAATATAAAATAGTTACTATGCATATGCATACATTTTTCTTATATATTTATTTTTATACCCTGAACCCATTGAAAATGGGTAAAAAGGTTATATTGTATTTGTGCAAAGTGCAAATGTATGTAACAGGCAGATGGAAGCATCTCCGACCCCATAAAGTATATATATTCTTGAACAGCATCAATAGCCGAGTCGATCTAGCCATGTCCGTCTGTCTGTCCGTCCGTCCGTCCGTCCGTATGTATGAGCGCAAGGGCCTGAAATTTTAGATGTAGGTGCTCCTAGTGCCCGCGCAGATCGAGTTTGTTTCCGATAAACGATAACTTGCCCCGTTTCCAAGTAATCGATAAAAATGAATATCGAAATCCCGTTTTTTCAGCAGTTTTGGTAAATAATAACATGTAGCTTCTAGAATAGTATATATATATCGATTATCTTTCATTTTGTACCTATCGCCACCTCCCCGCTACTCTCTATTTATAAGCGCGCGCTGCATTTGGTGGTGGAATAAGAGGGTTCAGGGTATCCCCTAGTCGGGAGCTCCCGACTAGAACCTCTTACTTGTTTGGTTTTCTGTAGGCATTTGAATATGCGTGAAAATCGGTCAATGACTGACCTTATTTTCGACTTTTGAGATTCGATCTTAAAAGTGTATGACCTTTGAATACTTGTGATGGGGAAAACAATTGATAGATTAATCGACGTGCAGCTAGTTGACATGTTATTGTTAAGCAAGAGCACTCGTACGCATATAAATGTCTATCTGTATCGTGTATGTTATGCACGAAATCTCGAAATCTGGGTATGCACGCGGACGCGCTAATAAGTAGAGTCTCTTTTGATGACCATGGGCTATTTGATAGAATTAAATCAGTTTTAATAATAGTTTAAGGCAAGACTACTTATCTTACCCTGAAAACCATTGAAAATTATTAAAGAGGTTTAAATGTTTTTGATTTTAAAGGTTCTTCTCTAGCTCTTATAGGTTATAAGACCTTGTGTCCATACAAACGGACAGACAAACGGGCATGGCTCGATCGACTCGGCTATTGATGCTGATCAAATATATATACACTTTATGGGATTGAAGTTGCTTCCTTCTGCATATCACATACATTTGCACTAAAACATTATATCCTTTTCACCCATATCCAATGAGTTTAGGATATAAAAAACGATCTTCATGATTTATCATACAAATAAATTTTGTTACCATATAAATTGAATATTCGAATACTTTGCTTGTATGTTTGTTTGATTTTCTGTGCCTAAAATTAAGATTTTCTGATACAACCAATACCAATTAAAGTATAATAGTCTTAATTATTTATTTTTGGTATATGGCAGCAATTGAAAACATTCCCCTTTTTCCAAACCAATGAAATTGCGTTTCTGTTGTTGCATCCAGATCATGGTAGCGCATGTTTCTACTAGTTGAAAATCCACACTATACTTATATGCATACATATGCCAACATAAATGACAGTTTTCGCATTGATAAACAATACGTTTTTTCTAATGTCACCACTATGATATAGTAGTCCGATGTTGATAGGATTTTGTTTATATGTATGGGGATTCATTTTTTCCTACTTAAGGAGCATCTAAGTAAACAAAAAGGGCTTTGTACTAGAACTTAGTTTTCGACCGATCGATTTTGAGGCAGCTATATGTATGATACAGTGGTTCGATCCGGAAAAAAAATGTGTACTGCCAGCCACACTAACACTGACCTTTGGAAAGTTTCAAGATGATACTATTAAACTGGGAGACCAGTTCGTTTATGAACAGGCAGACTGACATGGCTACATTTAATCGGCTATTCTTGCGGAAGCCTTAAATATTCTTGCCAACCTGCCCAAAATAATTGTTGGAGATATGTGAAAATAGTGCTTAAGAGAGCGAGCAGGGATGAACGGCCATTCAATTGAGTCGGGTAGACAAAATTCGTGAACAGCCGTTACATGCGCGTCACTCAGGAACAATCGCCCCAGATCTGCCAGCTCATTCTTGGTTCCTACGAAGTTTATCGCATTGTCAGTCCAGATTCTTAAACGTCAAGAGCGAGTCAGGATGAACCGTTTTAGGGAGACAAGTACTTCACAAGCTCTAAGTGCACCGCCTTTGGAGCGAAGCATATGAACAGAGTAATATAGCATTTCACTGGTGGCCTGTTGCGTACTTCACTCTTGTAAAAAAATGATCCATAGTAATGAATGCCAGTGATCATAAAGGGATACGATGTGTCGAGACGATCAGCTGGCTCTGCCAGTCGCAGCTTGGCACGAAAATAGATTGTGCATTTGGCAACAACACTGGGGACTGTTTTGCGACCGCCAATGGGCCAGCACTGCAGCAGAATCGAAGACAATACGACGCGTGGTCCAGCATATAAGTTCATAACTATGATTGCTGGCTTCACAGGATGCTGACGGGTCACTATAAACTATAATAATGTCGCGCTGAAAAGTCCAACGACGAGTTTTTCAGTCGTCCACCGATGCGAAGTAGACCGAACTCGTCAATGAATGGCGCAAGAGAGGCCATTGAGCTAGACAATTTGACATGCTTTGCTTCCTTCAGTGCCTAGTAGTCATCGCCAAAAGTAGCCATTTGAACTGACCGCAGCAACAAATGTGTTCCATTATGCACGTGGTCTACAGTTAGTTCTGCTCCTCATATTCGATTTACAAATTTGAAAATATAAGCAAAGACCCGTTGCAGCTTGAACATGCAGCCAATCGAAAATCAAGTTGTAATAGCGAGTGATACCTTGTGTCGAAGTTCTGGCAAGAATTCCTTGCCCTTGCTGAGAACACTTGAGTCATTGGCCTACGACGGGGATACTGGAACTGCTGAGGAGTATGCTCAAAACTACAGCTCTTTTGCATACATTTGTGTGTGTGTATATGTGTGTTTAGAGCTCGAAAATTTAATTTAAATAGGTCCCCACAGTAAACAAAAAATTAGAATATAAAATATAAATATTTCATCAAGGTCATTAAAGTTTTTATTAAATAAAAATAGATCAGATTGTTCTCATTTCGCCTAACTGGACGAAGAAATGCATGTTAGAGCATTTGAATGTGTGTGCCTATTGCTACCACAGTCACAAATGGGACACAATTGAAGAAAAAACCTCTGGCTCGCGACAAACGCCCTGATCTACTTGTGAGCACATCAACACAACACAAACACGTATGTATGTGTGTAGATCTCGGGGTTTTGTGAGAAGCTATGAAGGGAGAAAGAGATCCACAAAAGTGCGCAATGAGCAATATGTGAGAGCGAGGCACACTCTGCACATGCATAAACAAATATGTATGTATTTGGGATATAGGATTTAAAACTAACATAAATATATTAAGGAAAAGCATCAGCCGCAGCGACGACGTGCGCTGAGCGAGATGCGGCTTCAAAGTTCGGTTTTCGAGGCCGGCGTTTGGCTGCCACTCTTAGGAGTCTTACTCTATCTGGGTAAACTAAAATGGTCGTAGGCACCCTTGGGGCTCCCTCGTTGCGATTTATCGTGTTTCGATTATAATGCTGTTTGGTGTATCTATGCATTGTATGGTAAGTGTTTGAACTTAGTGCCCGCGCAGTACAAGTTTGTTTCAAATCGTCGGTAACTTACTTAGTTTCGATATCAATTTCTGTTTTGTTTGCACATCTCAGGTCTTAATAGCTAGAGACACCAAATTCGATGAGGTACATATACTTTCAAAGATTTAGTTTAGCCAGATTTATCCTTAGATTTGCAATTTCCAAAGCAAAGGTTAACACAGAACACCTGGCAATCCAAGCTGCACAAAGTGATACATTTTTTGTCAATATCACGATACATTTTTGTTAATATTGATAAAATAATTCTGAAGTAGATCTTATTGTACCACAATTTTTAAAATTCTGAGTGTAGTGCAGTTGCAGCTTAACTTTTTGGATTTTGCAGATAAAAAATACTTGAACTGTGTATACTAAAGGAGAAGTCACGTTTCAAACTCTTGTTCTTAAAGCCTAAGAGATATGCTTAATTACAGGATATCGAAAACGACTTTTCTGAATTACTTCTAAACGAGACAGGATATTGATGATTTGGAACAAACTAGTATTTCGCGGGCCGTGGGAGGGTATACGCCCAAAATTTTACGTCTCTTGCTTTTCTAGGTTCTGAGATTAATGAGTTCACACATACGGACAGACAAGCATGACTAAATCGACTAAATTATTGATGCTGATCAAGAGCTTAGATACTTTATAGGGAAAAGATTCCAAGAGTGTATTATTCGGAAGTGCACAGTCACGAACTGCCGTTACCAACACTTAAAACATCTTCTACATAAAAAAAGTAAGACCTCTAGACCTTTCTATAGATTCAAATAAACGTATACTTCTTGGAATTTGCGCTAACTGCCGCATGCACGTTTCAATATAAGCACACGTTTTAACCTAACCGATCTTGATGAAATATTCATTAGTAGATCTTAATTTGCTATAGTAGAATATTCGTATATTCGCAAAAAGACAATTGCTTTAAAATTGTGAATAGTTTAAATTGATTTATTTATTTGATTTTCCGATATGGGGTGTAGATAATATTAAAGATATTTGATATAAATATATACTATGCTCAAAAAACAGGATAGATTATTATCGATTGCTTAGGCACGGCGCAAGTAATCGATTATCGGAAACACGCTCTTACTGCGCAAGCACTAGGAGGACCTGCGTTCAAAAGTTCTAGCTCTTACAGGTTCTTTGCGTTCATACAAACTGACAGACGGACTGACAGACGGAAGGTCATAGGTAAATCGACTCAACTATTGATGCTAATAAAAAATAAGTATGTTATGGGGTCGGAGATTCTTCGTTCCGCCTGTTACATTTATTTTCCCATAAACAATATACCCATTTAACCATTTTCAATGTGCTCAGGATGTAAAAAAAAAGCATTTACACGGGGCAAGCTATCAATTATTGATTAGCAGGGGCGTATGAATAATTACTTTTAACATTTCAAGTCTGTTAATCTTTTATCTTATGGAAAAACATGGATAGATCGAATCGCCTGCCAATGGTGAGCAAGAGTAAATATACTTTATAGGGACGGGGTCTGTCTCATACATATTTTACCATATTCAATGTGTTCATAGTATAATTATTCCACAACGGGCTATGTAAACTATAGTAAGTTGGACAACATTTAAGAGATAAATGTGTATAACTATGTGTTGTTCTAGTAGGAACAGAGGAGTGCAATTGGCTAGTCAACCCACAGGAGTCTATGTATCCCGAAAATAGCTTATATAAAAAAAAACAAGTAAGAGGTTCTAGTCGGGAGCTCCCGACTAGGGGATACCCTGAACCTTCATATTCCTACACCAAATGCAGCGCGCGCTTATAGATAGAGAGTAGCGGGGAGGTGGCGATAGGTATTAAATGAAAGATAATCGATATATATATACTTTTCTAGAAGCTACATGTCAAGTTTGGTAACTCTAGCTCTTATTATTTACCAAAATTGCTTAAAAAACAGGATATCGATATACATTTTTATCGATTACTTGGAAACGGGGCAAGTTATCGATTATCGGAAACAAACTCGATCTGCGTAGGACCTAGGAGCACCTACATCTAAAATTTCAAGTCTCTAGCTCTTATAGGTTCTGAGATCCTTGCGTTCATACATACGGACGGACGGACGGACGGACGGACGGACGGACGGACAGACAGACGGACATGGCTAGATCGACTCGGCTATTAATGCTGATCAAGAATATATATACTTTATGGGGTCGGAGATGCTTCCTTCTGCCTGTTACATACATTTGGATTTTGCACAAAAACATAATACCCCTTTTACCCATTTTTAATGGGTTCAGGGTATAAAAAACACCAAGCAATATTTTGCAATTAATTAGTGATTAATTAAATTGTCTGTTAATTATGAAATGAGCATGTCGGTAAAATATAATAGCTTTATTTTATGCTTACACTCACACAAGAATAGTTGATAGATTACAGGCTGATTTACAAACAGCACGCAGACTTTATTATTCGCAACGCGGAATTGGTTACAAAAGCTATTAGCCAAATGATGGCAAACACCAAAGTTGTGTGACATCGGAGCAGAAAACTAATTGCTGCTGTGGTAACTTCAACAATCCTATACATATCAACCCTCTTAGTCTCCCTAATGGATGTTAAGTTCTGCCGAAGAAGTTCACAAGGAAAACACTATCGAGCAATGACAAGCTATAAGGGATGCGCGCAAAATGGTATGGTTAACTGGGCATACTCATTTTAAAGCTTCACTGCACAAGTTTATGCATCCCGCGAGCAGAAATACCTACCTACCTACCTATATAAATTTGTTCCATTATTTTATAATAAAAACAAGTAAGAGGTTCTAGTCGCGAACCCTGAACCCTCTTATTCCAACACCAAATGCAGTTCGCGCAACGCGCTCGTTTGAAGTAATAAAAATAAAATTAAAAAAAAATGCCCTTGGCAGGGTTCGAACTTGATGACGACTCTACTGAACAAAAAATAAAAAGTTTCCCCGGTAGGGCTCGAACTCACGACAGACCGCAACACTTGCTATGCCTCTACTCAACAGCCACACCAATAATTAAGTATTATTGAGAAAAAATACCGAACCGAGCATTACAGAAAAAAGTCGCAATTACAATGCTGTTAGAATGCGATACAGCATTCTGCGCAGGCACTAGGAGGACCTACTGCTAAAATTTCAAGTCTCTAGCTCTTATAGGTTTTGATATCCTTGCGTTCATACATGCAGACAGACGGACATGGCTAGATCGTCTCGGCTATTGATGCTGATCAAGAATATATGTATATACTTTATGTGGTCGGAGATGCTTCCTTCTGCCTGTTACATACATTAGCACAAGCACATTATACCCTTTTAACCATTTTCAATGGGTTTAAGGTATAACAAGTAAGAGCTTCTACTCGGGAGCTCCCGACTAGGGGATACCCTGAACCCTTTTCTTCCAACACCATGTCAAGTTTGGTGACTCTAGCTCTTATTATTTACCAAAATTGCTTAAAAAACGGGATTTCGATATACATTTTTATCGATTACTTAGAAACAGGGCAAGTTATCGTTTATCGGAAACTCGATCTGCGCGGGCACCTGAAGGACCTACAGCTAAAATTTCAAGTCTCTAGTTCTTATAGGTCCTGAGATCCTTGCGTTTATACATACGGACGGACGGACGGACTAACGGACGGACAGACAGACGGACATGGCTAGATCGACTCGGCTATTGATGCTGATCAAGAATATATATACTTTATGGGGTCGGAGATGCTTCCTTCTGCCTGTTACATACATTTGCACTTTGCACAAATACAATATACCCTTTTTACCCATTTTCAATGGGTTCAGGGTATAAAATGAAACAGTTTCCTGGGTAGGTATCGAACTCGTAACAGGCCACACTATTTGCAAACGCCTTTACTCAACAGCCACACAAAGAATTAAGTCTAAATGAGAAAAAACTGACTAAAATAGCAACATAGAAAACAAAACAACCGAAATTGCCATGCTGTTCATAGAATTCAATAAAGACGCGTATAAATGTGTGTGTGTGCTCATGTATATAGAATGTCTTGCGATTTTCCCTAGCTGCCGTAAACGCGAAGCCATCCAAAACACGTTTTCTTTGTGTTTCTTGACCGATCTTGATGAAATTTTCTATAGTGCTTATTGTACTATAGAATATTCGAATATTCTTAAAAAGGCAATTGAGTAAAAAATGTAGTTAAAGTTGGTGGATAGTTCAAATCAATTTGAAATATTGCTTCGTAGTGACTTTTAACCACTTTATATGGGTTTAGGGTATAAAACAAATAGATCCCTCGAACACACCTACTCAACTGCCACCCCAATAATCGAGTCTTAATGAGAAAAAACCCAATTAAAATAGCAGCACATAAACCGGTACAATCGCAATTGCAATGCTGTTGATGGAATTCAAAGAAGACGCGTAGTAATGTGTGTGTATACAAAACACATAACTTTTATGTTTCTTAATCGTTCTTAATGAAAGTTTCTAAAGTACATCTTATTGTGCCATCAAATATTTGTATATTCTCATAAAGTCAATTGCATTTAAATTGTGCCATAAATTGGTGGGCAATGCAAGTTGGTCTACTAACTTGATTTATATCTTTGTAGTGGTAGCGGGGATTAAAGATACTTGATATATATATATATATATATATATATATATATATATGTTACGTCTAGAATAGTATATATGTATATATATATATATGTTACGTCTAGAATAGTATATATATATATATATATATATATATATATATATATATATATATATATATATATATATATATATAAATATATATATATATTCTAGACGCAACATATGAAATTTGGTGACTAGCTTCTTACCCAATTTACTAAAAAACAAGTAAGAGGTTCTAGTCGGGAGCTCCCGACTAGGGGATACCCTGAACCCTCTTATTCCATCACCAAATGCAGCGCGCGCTTATAGATAGAGAGAAGCGGGGAGTTGGCGATAGGTATAAAATGAAAGATAATCGATATATATATATACTATTCTAGAAGCTGCATGTCAAGTTTGGTAACTCTGGCTCTTATTATTTACCAAAATTGCTTAAAAAACGGGTTTTCGATATACAATTTTATCGATTACTTGGAAACTTGTATGTAACAGGCAGAAGGAAGCATCTCCGACCCCATAAAGTATATATATTCTTGATCAGCATCAATAGCCGAGTCGATCTAGCCATGTCCGTCTGTCTGTCTGTCCGTCTGTCCGTTTGTATAAGAGCTAGAGGCTTGACATTTTAGATCAGATCGAGATTGTTTCCGATAATCGATAACTTACTTCGTTCCCAAGCAATTGATGTCGAAATCCTGCTTTTTTTTTAGCAAATTGGGTATACAATAAGAGCTCGAGTTACCAAATTAATATGTTGCTTCTAGAATAGTATATATATCAAGTATCTTTCATTTTACCACCATCCCGCTACCACCGCAGAGCTATAAATCAAGTTAATAACCCAGCTTGTATTGCCAACTAATTTAAGCCACAATTTAAATGCAATTAACTTTTGAGAATTCACAAATATTCTATGGTACAATAAGATATACTGTAGAAAATTTTCATTAAGTTCGGTTTTTGTTTTGTTTTTCGGTGTTTTGACTGCGCACTTGTTTGCGGCAGCTAGTGCAAATTCCAAAAATTTCTGAATACATGTACACACACACATTCATGTGCGTCTGTTTCGAATTTTTTAAACAGCATTGCAATTGCGATTGTTTTCTGTGCTGCTATTTTAATTCGTTTTTTTTTCTCAATAAGATTCAATTATCGGGGTGGCTGTTGAGTAGAGGCAGTGGCAAGTGGTTCGACCTCTACCAGGGAAACTATTTTTTTTTGTTTTTGGCTGGTGTGGCTGTTGTGTAGAATCGGCAGCAAGTTATACGGTCAGTTGGGAGTTCGAACCCTGCCAAGGGAACTTTTTTTTTTTTTAATTTTTTTTTATTTATTCAAACGAGCTGCATTTGCTGAGGGTTCGGGGTATTCTCTAGTCGGGAGCTCTCGACTAAAACCTCTTACTTTTTTGTATATTATTTTGATGGCTCAATTTGAAGTCTGATTAGTGTTGAGGTTTTCTTGTTTTTAGCTTGGATTTTGTTGTTACGATGTACACGCTATTTCAAATACTGTGGTTATCCCCGACACATGGTATTTTGTAAATGACGTTACTTTAGTCCATCATTGGTATTTTCGCCTTGTACTATAAAGAATTTTTATAACGTATTTGTAAGCTTGTGGGCCACTGTAATTGCTTGTTTGTTGTAGCAGTCTGAGTTTGTGAGGCGTTCTGATAATCGTTGTACAGATGTTAGAGATTTTTTATATTTTGGTAGATTCTGTTGGCTTTTTCGTTCTGATTCGTTGTCTTTTGAATGATGTTCTAATAACATTCTTCAGGAAATCATTTATGGTCAAGGTTTATTAATTTCGTGTTCAATTTCTGTGAGGTATATTGTGTCCGATATGTTTGCCATTCTTCTCATACAGCTGCTGCTTTTATTATCATACTTTTTTGGTGGCTAGAGTAAAAGTTTAGTATTCGTCCAGAGGCTATGGGCTTCTTATACCACTTAATTTTGAGTGAGTTGTCCTCTCTAGTTTAATTCTTTTAGAATGTTTTGTAGTTCTGTCCATCCACATATTTCATTCTTCCATTATTACGTCAGCGATTACTGGAGAGTCCGGTGATCCCATTGGCATTCCTTTAAATTGTGTGTATATTCTGTCTTTATATTTAAAATACCTGTTTTCTTGAATACAGAATTTAACTATATCCATTAATAATTGTTTAGATATAGTTGTGTGTTCCTCTAATTTGGTCCATTTTCGTCTTATTGTGTCCAATACCAATTCTATTGGTATACTGGGAAACAAGAATACTACGTCAAAAGATACTAATATTTCGAATTCCCTGATAGTATCGCAGAGTCAACCTGCCTTTGAACTCTAACTTGTGAAGGTTGCCGAAGTGCGGCCGAAATATATCGGTGATAATTCAAACAAAACTTTTTTCCTTTTCGTCCTGAATTAAAATCCCGGACCTCGAGCCAGCTAAACAAATAATTATAGCGTGGAAAGGTCGCCAAATCTAGCACACATTACATTATTATAAATCTTATATTTGGGGGCTCGTATGTGTCAAATACAGAACAAAGTTGGCTGGCGCAAGAGCAGGATCACGGAATAATTGCTGAAAATATTAAATGCCGCTTGAAAGTTGTAAAGTTGTTGCAAGTGGCTATAAACATTAAGTTGAACAAGTAAGAGGTTCTAGTCGGGAGCTCCCGACTAGGGGATACCCTGAACCCTCATATTCCAACACCAAATGCAGTTCGCGTTAATAGATAGAGAGTAGCGGCGATAGGTATAAAATGAAAGATACTTGATATATATATACTTTTCTAAAAGCTACATGTCAAGTTTGGTGACTCTAGCTCTTATTATTTACAAAAATTGCTTACAAAACAGGATTTCGATATACATTTTTATCGATTTCTTTGAAACGGAGTAAGATATCGATAATCGGAACCTAACTCGATTTGCGCAGGCACTAGGAGCACCTATATCTAAATTTTCAAGTCTGTAGCTCTTATAGGTTCTGAGATCCTTGCGTTCATACATACGGACGGACGGACGGACGGACAGACAGACGGACATGGCTAGATCGACTCGGCTATTGATGCTGATCAAGAATATATATACTTTATGGGGTCGGAGATGCTTCCTTCTGCCTGTTACATACATTTGCATTTTGCACAAGTACAATATACCCTTTTTACCCATTTTCAATGGGTTCAGGGTATAAAAATAGTATTAGCTGGTTACATTGAAGCCGCGGCTGCCATAAGCCATATTGTAACAGTCTTGACATAAAAAACGAGTACAATTATGCCATGTATCGCTGTAAATCCTTTCAAGCGTTGAAGGAAGAGTTTGATATATATGGACGTTTGACTATATCAGAAAAGAAGAACAACAAACTACAAACTTAAACTAAGTGACAAACAGCAAAGTGAGCAAGGCGGTTAAAAATAATATTTCTTTAACTGTGGCTCAGGTGATTACAAGCGCACAGATTGTACGGCGGAAATGAAATGTTTTAAGTGTTATCAAAGTACTCATGATAAATGACATTGACTGTGTCGTGAATACAGGGTCAGATATGACCATAATCAAATAGAGTGTTGTGAAGAGCATAAGAAACGTGGAATTTTTTAAAAGCGTATCTACGGCCATGTAAGATCATGTAACAAGTTCCAGACAGACCAGTAGTTTTTAGTCCGTTTTTAGTTTTTAGTTTTACCGCTGGACGTAGATTCGTTGCTAATAGATGAGTCTGCTCCTATTTAAAATGTCAGCGAAGAGTCAGCTTTTGTAGCTCCGACGCAATATCGCAAAGACATTGAACAGAAGATAGACAGCAGTGACCAGATGCGCCAAAGAGCTGCAAAGAAGTGCGCAATTCAATTGAAGATAGTTCACGACGGACTGATCGAGCCGTCTCATTATTGACACAGACGACTAGCAGCAGACGAATCCAGCGCTGTAAAGAAGCAGATCCAGAAATGGGTCAAACAAGGAATCGTGAGCAAATCTTATTCAAATGTAGCGAGTAGAGCTGTTGTAAAAAGAAAAGATCGTACACTACGGGTTTGCGTAGACTTCAGATCATGTGCCAATCATGGATGAGATATTGGGGAAGCTGCAGCCGGCTTAGTGGTTTACCATAATGGAACTTGGAAATATGTTTTTTCATGTGACCATTGAAGGGTAGAGCACATCATATACAGCCTATGTCACATTTCGCATATAATAAAAAGGGTTTAAAAAGCTTTAAAAACCCACTAGCCGCATTCATCCGGTTCCGGTATTTCAAGATTTGATCAGCTCTGATGTTATGCTGCTTTATGGACGATATAATTGCTTACGCCACGTGCTTCGATATATGTATGCAAAAAACGAAGTTGGTTCTGAAGTTGCGCAATTGGCTCTAAAAATTTAATAGAAAATATGTTGTTTCAGGCACGCATAAGTTTTCTTGGCCATATTAATGAGGACGGGCAAATCTGGCCTGTCAAAGAGAAGACAGAAGCGGTCAGCCGTTTTGCAGTGCAAGCGTTGAGTCTAAGCGTCACAGTTTCGACACTCTCTTTTCGGGATCCAATTTAATCTTACCACTGACTGTGTAGCGTTTAAGCAGACAACAACTAAAGCAGATATACCGAGAGAAGTTTAATAAAGCCATACCAAGACTAGAAGGTGCGCTCCCGTTCAAAGTCGCCAAAAATAAAACAACGCAATGATTTGCTTGCTGTTCCTTAACTGATGAAACGAGCGAGCAGTGATTCAAGCGTTGCATGAAGATGGTCATTGTTTTAACAGCCAAAACAATTCACCCGTTCAAAGCAATTCTGGATTGAAAGCAAGGTATCAAAGTTGATTACTAACTGTATCAGTTGTATTATTATCAGTAACAAGTAAGAGGTTCTAGTCGGGAGCTCCCGACTAGGGGATACCCTGAACACTCTTATTCCAACACCGAATGCAGCGCGCGCTTATAGATAGAGAGTAGCGGGGAGGTGGCGATAGGTATAAAATGAAAGATACTCGATATATATATACTATTCAAGAAACTACATGTCAAGTTTGGTGACTCTTGCTCTTATTATTTACCAAAATTGCTTAAAAATGGGATTTCGATATACATTTTTATCGATTACTTGGAAACGGGGCAAGTTATCGTTTATCGGAAACAAACTCGATCTGCGCGGGCACCAGGAGGACCTACATCTAAAATTTCAGTCTCTAGCTCTTATAGGTTCTGAGACCCTTGCGTTCAAACATACGGACGGACGGACGGACGAACAGACAGACGGACATGGCTCCTTTTTACCCATTTTCAATGGGTTCAGGGGATAAAAAGGGCAAATAAGAGGGCTATTTGTATTTCATAGACAAGGGTGAGAGGCCACCGCACACACTGCACGTCGATCATTTGGGTCCAATGTTTGGTTTACCCAATCGCATAATCAGCGAAAGAGGAGATGCGCATACGCCCATCGCTTTCAGTAAGTTTCTCAACGAAAACAAAGTCGAGCATGTGTGGACAACGCCAGGTGTGGCGAAAGTCAATGGCCAGATTAAGCGAGTAAACCGTTCAATTTTGGGTGTCATCGCACAGTAGTCAGTCCATGAATCAAGAAAGTGGTAGAAGTATACGCCATAGGTCAAAAAGGCGATTATAGGCGATTGTAGTCATCACCATTTGAGGTTATGTTTGAAACTAAAATGCAAAGCCAAGCTGAGGGTCGAAGTACTCAACGGGGAGCTAGTAAAGCAATTTAAAGACGAGCGCAATATCTAGGTGCATATGAAATAACCAAAATCAAACATAACTGTCGGTGTGACGCAAATACGCAGCTATTTTTACTTACTCTATAACAATTTTAACGTTTGGAACCAACGCCGAAATTTTGATGTTAGATGAATCTTTGCAGTTTTTACAGAACTCGTTTATTTCGTCAGTATCTCCGGGCAAAAAGAAATCACTTTTATCTAAAAAATAACCAAAAAATTTTCATATTACTTTTAATTACAATACTATGTCTTTTAACATTTTTTTAATAAAGAAACAATGTTCATTAGATATTTATAAAATAGTATAATGTGTTGGCCGAATTACTTTATAATAACAATAAAATATAAGTCGTAGTAGGTCATTTAAATAAACATGTCGATAATACATAAACATATACATAGGAAGAAAGGACGGCTATCTTTGACAAGCCGAAATTAATATACCCAAAGCCTCCAACCGATTATTTCTATAAAACACATACATACATATGAAATAGAATCTTAATTTTAAACGTTTTGCAGATGTGTCCTGTGAATAGAAAAGTTCAATATTGCTGATTATATGTATTCAAAAGATCTTAACAAATATAAAAATGTTCAACAGAAACCTAATTTTTGTCTGATTTTTCCAACAATTTTATTGGATTTAGTGACCAAAGCTAATTGTATTAATTGCATATGTAGTTAACATAGTAAAACTACTTAATATGAAGATTGGACAGATAACCTGCAAACAAAGTTTCTCATTCAACCGACTGTGCTTTAGTTATTGTACCTTAAACAAATTAGTTATTTAGCAACAAAATAAAATTATTTTTGTTTCATATCGAGGCGAAATCGTCTTCGACCATTTAAAAAAAAAGTTTTCTTAATTGGACTTGACGCAGTATCCGACTGCACAAAATGCCACCATTTCTACTCGACAGTCAAACCAACAATTCATTTTTGATGAAAAAACAAGTGAGAAGATCTAGTCTGAGGTCTCGAATAGGGGATACCCTGAACCCTCTTCTTGCTTGGAATTATAAATTAAATGGTCGATTATCAGAAACAAACTGAGCGAGCACTATGTGGGGCTGCGTTCGAAATTTCAAGTCTCCACCTTTTAAAGGTCCAGAGATCCCGGCTTTCATTCATAAGAACAGAAGGACAGATGGACGGACGGACGGACGGACAGACAAACAGACAGACGGACATGGCTATATCGACTGACCTGTTGAACCTGAACAAGAATATATATTCTTTATGGGTCGGAGATATTGCCTTCTGTCTGTTAAATACATTTTAAAAAATACTTAAGATCAGATAGACAGAAAAACTAAAACAAAAAAATAATTATTGTGCTTAAAGTGTTCAAGTGAATGAAGTTAATCTCATAATAGAAGCAATTAATAAAAGTATAGATGTAATTCATTAAAAACGAAGCGATAAAAGATAAGCTCTTCTCACATTAAATACATAAGAGAGATTTCTCAGTTGAGAGTGATTGAAGTGTTTTACTTGTGCTCCAAGATTTTTATATATTTTTGCGCTTTAATCCTGCTTTTTATACCCTGAACCCATTAAAAATGGGTGAAAGGGGTATTATGTTTTTGTGCAAAATGCAAATGTATGTAACAGGCAGAAGGAAGCATCTCCGACCCCATAAAGTATATATATTCTTGATCAGCATCAATAGACGAGTCGATCTAGCCATGTCCGTCCGTCCGTACGTCCGTATGTATGAACGCAAGGATCTCAGAACCTATAAGAGCTAGAGACTTTTTTATTTTTATTTTAGATGTAGGTGCTCCTAGTGCCCGCGCAGATCGAATTTGTTTCCGATAAGCGATAACTTGCCCCGTTTCCAAGTAATCGATAAAAATGTATATCGAAATCCCGTTTTTAAGCAATTTTGGTAAATAATAAGAGCTAGAGTTACCAAACTTGACATGTAGCTTCTAGAATAGTATATATATATATTGATTATCTTTCATTTTATACCTATCGCCAACTCCCCGCTACTCTCTATCTATAAGCGCGCGCTGCATTTGGTGATGGAATAAGAGGGTTCAGGGTATCCCCTAGTCGGGAGCTCCCGACTAGAACCTCTTACTTGTTATTTCTAAATTTTGCATTTTTGGTGCATTATTTAAAAAGCTTTCATAAATTGTGCAAAGTGTTATCTGTTGTGCAGAGTAAGTCTGTTAATTATTGCATTTAAAAAACGCGGCGTCAGTTCCGTGTTGTTGCTATTGCCTGTTTTTGATTCTTTTGCTTTGGTGCTCCCCAGTGCATACACTTGTTTGTGCGTGTGTTCGCTGCTGCATATTTCTGCTTGTGCATCGCGCTCTCGCATATTTTTGCTATTGCTTTTCGCTCCAAACAATTTGTTTGAGTGTTTACTTGCTCTATTTTTGTGCACCGTTTTCGTTTTGCTCTGCGCTCTCACAACTTGCATACTCTTGTAGCAATTATGTCGTGCTGTAAGAAACCTTGCACGTTCAAGCAGGCTGATGATTCTGCACAGCCGCAATTTGTTAATTGCTGGCGTGTGAGAATATGATGCATGCTAAATGTGCAGGTCTCACTGGGCGTGATTGCGACAAGATCGCTGTAGTTGCCAAGAAGGGCTGCGGTGGCTTGCGTTGGTCGTGCCCAGATTGCATCGAAAAGCAAATTGATTTCTCCAGGATGTATAATTCTGTGAGAAATCAATTTTTAAAATTAAATAATGTAGCTAAGCAGCTGTCGAGTAATTTTGACTCGAGTTTTGAGTTGCCTGCCAATTATAAATTCGAGTCTCCAACCAATCGCCGGTTGGAGCCTCAACTTTTGCAATTGCCCTCTACGTCTGTTCAGACACCTACGCCTTTCTTGTCCCTACCTAGCATCTTGGATTTATCTCCAATGTTGTCTTTATCGCCTTCTCCAAGCGACTTCCCAATTACCCCCGTTTCATCCCCTATAGTAGTTCCAGTAGAGACCGTACCTGATACTGTCCCAGTTATCCAAACTGCCTCAGCCCCGTCAGCTCCTGGCCGCAAAGGTAGACCTGCGCGTAATCTTGCCCAGATTGTTAAACACAATCATGGTGCCTCTTTAGCTCCTCCAACTCCTGTATTACCTGCAGCCCCATCAGCACCTACTTTAGCGGTTGTTGCCTTTTTTAGGCAAGTTTTTGTGTCTCGACTTTCATCGGACACCACTTCTGAGTCATTGGCAGCCTTTATTGCTAGCAAATCTTCTGCTAGCGTGTCAATAACCATATTTAATTTCTCCAGCCCTCGTGAAATATCATCATTCAAAATAAATGTTTCACATGATATGTTCCCAATCATTTGTGATCCCAAATTTTGGCTTCCACACATGATTGTTCACGAGTTCAAGCCAAACAAGTAAGAGGTTCTAGTCGGGGGCTCCCGACTAGGGGATACCCTGAACCCTCATATTCCAACACCAAATGCAGCGCGCGCTTATAGATAGAGAGTAGCGGGGAGGTGGCGATAGGTATAAAATGAAAGATAATCGATATATATATACTTTTCTAGAAGCTACATGTCAAGTTTGGTAACTCTAGCTCTTATTATTTACCAAAATTGCTTAAAAAAACAGGATATCGATATACATTTTTATCGATTACTTGGAAACGGGGCAAGTTATCGATTATCGGAAACAAACTCGATCTGCGTAGGAACTAGGAGCACCTACATCTAAAATTTCAAGTCCCTAGCTCTTATAGGTTCTGAGATCCGTGCGTTCATACATACGGACGGACGGACGGACGGACGGACGGACAGACAGACGGACATGGCTAGATCGACTCGGCTATTAATGCTGATCAAGAATATATATACTTTATGGGGTCGGAGATGCTTCCTTCTGCCTGTTACATACATTTGCATTTTGCACAAAAACATAATACCCCTTTTACCCATTTTTAATGGGTTCAGGGTATAAAAAGCGTAACCAGCCTGTCACCCTTCCAGTCCCTTCAATACAGGGTACCATTTCTGCCCCAAAAAACTAACTTCATCTTCTGAAAAAATCTGTATTCATTATCAGAATGTCAGAGGTCTTATTTCAAAGCTTAAAAATCTTTTCATGGCCAGTACTTCCTTCGACTCGGATATAATAGCTTTTTCAGAAACATGGTTAAATTCAACCATATCCGATTTTGAGGTATTTTCGAATAGTTTTATTTTGCATAGAAATGATCGGCCGACTCGAGGTGGTGGGGTGTTAATTGCCGTTAAAGCCACTCTCAAGTCAGAACTTATCTGTTTTAGTACGCCTACTGACGCTGAGATTGTCTCAGTTAAGGTGTCTTTTCCTACACGGAATATCTATATTACATGCTCTTATGTCCCTCCTTCTTCTGATATTCAAGTTTATATGAAACATATTACTTGTATTAATATGTTTCTTCACACGTGCGTGATAATGACCTATTTATGGTGTTGGGTGATTTTAATTTGCCGAACATCTCTTGGTCATTATTCACTGCCGAAAATTATCTAGTGCCCTCAGCACAGCATGATTTTATAGACTGCATGCTTGATCTTTCGTTGTTTCAAATCAATTCAATTTCTAATCATTTGAATAGAACACGACCTTGTATTTGTTAACGACTACCTTATTTCTAATGTGTCTAGGTCCCCTCCTTTATCTCTTCCTGAGGATGTGTATCATCCTACTTTAGAGATTACAATGTTCAATTGTAATCGTCTCTTTTCGTGCTCATCAGCCAATAAGCCCAGCCGCTGCTTTCGCAAAGGAAATTATTCATTACTGAATCAGCTTATTTATGCAACCGATTGGTCTTTCTTATACGACTCGGTTGATATGAATACTGCTATTACTTTTTTTTATAGCACCCTAAACTCCCTCTTAGATATGAGTATTCCCAAGTCAATTCCTTCGACTACTTCTTCAAAACCACCCAACAACTTCCAGATTGTCACATCTTAAAAACTTAAAATCTAAATATTTTAAAAAGTTTAAAAAGTCTGGTTCGTGTACAGACTTGGCTAAATATTCCATAGCCAAGTCGAACTTTTTTCTTCTGAATTCTCAATGCGATGAAAATTATCTAACTCGTTGTAAAAGGCAATTTTCCCAAAATCCGAGACAGTTTTACAATTTTGTAAACTTGAAGCGTAAATCTTCAAGTTTGCCAACTTCTTTTTTTTTCGGGATGGATAAAGCTAGTAATGACTCTGATTCTGCTAACCTCTTTGCTAACTTTTTCCAATCAACTTACTCCTCAGTATGTCCTAATAATAATTCTTACCCTTATACTATTTCTTCCTCTAGTTCTATACCTCCTCCTATTATTTCACACTCCTCTCTCCTTTCAGCTATAAACTCTTTAAAATCTTCTTACTCTCCTGGGCCTGACAATATTCCTAGTTGTCTACTCAAGGAGTGTAGTTCTTCCCTTCTTTATCCATTGCAAAAGCTTTTTAATCTATCTCTTGACAGACAGACGGACATTGCTAGATCGACTCGGCTATTAATGCTGATCAAGAATATATATACTTTATGGGATCGGAGATGCTTCCTTCTGCCTGTTACATACATTTGGATTTTGCACAAAAACATAATACCCCTTTTACCCATTTTTAATGGGTTCAGGGTATAAAAATAATCACTTCGAATTTGAAGCATTTCTGCAAATTAGTTGTTTCCCCTGTTCAACATGGATTCGTAAAGAATCGGTCAACTACGACCAATCTGCTTGAGTTTACTTCCTTGGTAAACGATGCTTTTCTTTCGAAAATGCAAACTGATGTCATTTATACTGACTTCAGTAAGGCGTTTGATTCTGTGCACCATGACATTTTACTTTTAAAACTTGACCAAATAGGTTTCCCTCCGTCTCTTTTGCTTTGGATTAATTCTTATTTAAAAGGTAGGACCCAAAGAGTAATGCTGAGGCTGACTACCTCTAAACAAGTTCACGTTACTTCTGGTGTTCCACAAGGTAGTCATCTTGGACCTTTACTCTTTACTCTTTTTATAAATGATCTCCCCTCTGTTATATCACATGCCCGTGTACTCATGTATGCGGATGATGTGAAACTTATTCTATCATACACTAATCCCCTACATCATTCTCGTCTACAAGACGATTTGAACGCTATGCAACTTTGGTGTTCGGCCAATCAATTGCATCTGAATTGTTCAAAGTGTATGTTTATGACATTTAATCGTTCTACACCTTATCTTGTCAGTTATACAATCGACAATACCCCTTTGCAACGTATACTAACAGTTAAGGATCTAGGCGTTCTTTTTATACCCTGAACCCATTAAAAATGGGTAAAAGGGGTATTATGTTTTTTGTGCAAAATCCAAATGTATGTAACAGGCAGAAGGAAGCATCTCCGACCCCATAAAGTATATATATTCTTGATCAGCATTAATAGCCGAGTCGATGTAGCCATGTCCGTCTGTCTGTCCGTCCGTCCGTCCGTCCGTCCGTCCGTATGTATGAACGCAAGGATCTCAGAACCTATAAGAGCTAGAGACTTGAAATTTTAGATGTAGGTGCTCCTAGTTCCTACGCAGATCGAGTTTGTTTCCGATAATCGATAACTTGCCCCGTTTCCAAGTAATCGATAAAAATGTATATCGAAATCCTGTTTTTTAAGCAATTTTGGTAAATAATAAGAGCTAGAGTCACCAAACTTGACATGTAGCTTCTAGAAAAGTATATATATATCGATTATCTTTCATTTTATACCTATCGCCACCTCCCCGCTACTCTTTATCTATAAGCGCGCGATGCATTTGGTGTTGGAATATAAGGGTTCAGGGTATCCCCTAGTCGGGAGCTCCCGACTAGAACCTCTTACTTGTTGATTCTAAACTCTGTTTCAATCTTCACATAGATACCGTGGTTAATGAGGCAAAAGGTGTACTTGGATTCATTAAACGATGGTCTAAAGAGTTTAACGATCCTTTTATAACGAAACTTCTGTACATCTCTCTTGTTCGCCCTATCCTTGAATACTGCTCTTGCATCTGGTCTCCGCAGTATAACAATAGCCAGGATCGTATTGAATCTGTTCAGAAGCAATTTCTGCTTTTTGCCTTACGAGGTTTAAATTGGGACCCTAATCTTCGGTTGCCATCCTACTCCAGCAGGCTGCTTCTTCTTAACCTTCCGTCGTTAACCAACCGTAGGACAATTCTCGGTGTTGTTCTTCTACATAAGTTGATTATTGGCGATATAGATTCTCCTTTTCTGCTAGGGCGTCTTCAATTCTCTGTTCCGTCCAGACCAACCAGAAATTACCGCCCCTTATTCCTGTCTACGTGCACAACAGACTACGCTATGCACAATCCTTTTCGCGTGCTATGTAAAAATTATAATAGTTCGCATCACGTTTTCTCTACCGAACTTTCTCTACCCCTAATTAAATCGTTGCTTTCAGGATACCTTCGGGAAGTCACTGACCATTCCCAGCTATGAGCAGGGGCATAGCTTGCCGGACAGGCTGTAAATTTCCCCCACCGGGTCGGTGATTTCCCATTACTTTTCTCTCTGTCCTATCTACTTAACACTCTATATATCTAGCCTACATTTCTTTACTTTATTAACATTATTCTTCTTACTTTCTTTTTTCCTATTTATTGTATTTTATTAATTAATATAGCAAACTAAGATTATTTTTAATTTTACTTAAGAACACTTTTTTCCTACTTACACCCTTCTGCTTAGATGTAGGCTCTAAAAGAGTCACTGACAAATTTAGCTGTGAAAAGGGGCACATCTGGCCGGACTGGCAACTAAAACACCTCCATCGGTCGGTGATGCTATTTAGAGAACTGTGTTATCTAACTAGGCTTTTAGCATATAATTGCATTATCTATTGTATGTATAATCTACGAAATAATGAGGAAGACACTCGTTTTGTCGACCTTAAATAAATAAATAAATAAATAACAATTCACTGAAAACATTGAATACATAGAGTTTTAGGTAAGCTCACCAGGCTTGGTATATTTAATCCCAAAGTTTTAAATCACGTTGTACTAACCCATGTCAAATCGGAAAAACTTTTAAATATCAAGACAACCACAAATGAAACATTAATCACTTCCCATATTCCCAAAAAAAAGGCTGAGACACCAGTTTTCAAAATGATACTGTACCCCGATAACAAAACTATTTTAACAGAAATAATACATGGCAAATATACCATCCAAAACAATCAGTTTTATACAGCAACTCTTAAGGATTTAGTTTACGACTAAATCTAAATTACATAAATATATGAAAGGAATTTTAAATCAACAACTGAATTTTAATACATAAAAGCCAATAAGAATATTGAAATAAAAAACTATGTAGAACCAAACATAATACTAACTTGGAGTTTGAAAAACATTGCTAAACCAAAATTGCATACATAGAGAACAAACAAGTAAGAGGTTCTAGTCGGGAGCTCCCGACTAGGGGATACCCTGAACCCTCTTATTCCAACACCAAATGCAGCGCGCGCTTATAGATAGAGAGAAGCGGGGAGGTGGCGATAGGTATAAAATGAAAGATACTCGATATATATATATACTATTCTAGAAGCTACATGTCAAGTTTGGTGACTCTAGCTCTTATTATTTACCAAAATTGCTTAAAAAACGGGATTTCGATATACATTTTTATCGATTACTTGGAAACGGGGCAAGTTATCGTTTATCGGAAACAAACTCGATCTGCGCGGGCACCAGGAGGACCTACAGCTAAAATTTCAGTCTCTAGCTCTTATAGGTTCTGAGATCCTTGCGTTCATACATACGGACGGACGGACGGACGGACAGACAGACGGACATGGCTACATCGACTCGGCTATTGATGCTGATCAAGAATATATATACTTTATGGGGTCGGAGATGCTTCCTTCTGCCTGTTACATACATTTGCATTTTGCACAAAAACATAATACCCCATTTACCCATTTTTAATGGGTTCAGGGTATAAAACTGGAAGGAACCAATATTTTGAGCATTTAACTTTTCTGTCCAACTAGATGAAATTTTAACTATCAACATAATGAAAAAATTACACACAATAATAATATAAACAAGTAAGAGGTTCAAGTCGGGAGCTCCCGACTTGGGGATACCCTGAACCCTGATATTCCAACATCAAATGCAGCTCGCGCTAGTTGATAGAGTATCGGGGAGGTGGCGATAGGTATAAAATGAAAGATACTTGTATATATACATATATGTATATATAAAAATACTATTATATATACTTTTCTGGAAGCTACATGTCAAGTTTGGTGACTCTAGCTCTTATTATTTACCAAAATTGCTTAAAAAACAGGATTTCGATGTACATTTTAATCGATTACTTGGAACGGGGAAAGTTATCGTTTATCGGAAACAAACTCGATCTGCGCGGGCACCAGGAGGACCTACAGCATAAATTTCAAGTCTCTAGCTCTTATAGGTTCTAAGATCCGTGCGTTCATTCATGCGGACGGACGGACGGACGGACAGACAGACGGACATGGCTAGATCGACTCGGCTATTGATGCTGATCAAGAATATATATACTTTATGGGGTCGGAGATGCTTCCTTCTGCATGTTACATATATATTTACATTTTGCACAAATACAATATACCGTTTTTACCCATTTTCAATGGGTTTAGGGTATAATAAATTAGAAATATTGTCTTATATTCAGAAAAAGGAAATATTACAAAAACACACGAACAACTATAATGCATTCCAAACTATAGAATACTTACAAAACTTATTATGATTGTAATCATTTATATGTGTTCGGTTCAGCAGCTAAAAATTAAATTAGTTTTATGTTTGCATAACAGTTCAGTTACATTTTGCCCTGCGACGCAAGCAATGTCACGATTTTTTTTGTTTGGCGCTTCTCGCATATCATAAAGTAGCTCAATATTGCCTCTCTTGTTGCCCACAACCTCAGCAGCGATGTTGTGTTCCTGGCCACTGCTATTGTTCTAGTTAAAAATCGGTCTGGGACACTAGTTCCGTGTCGTGCTATATTGGATGGTGGGTCACAGCTGCATTTAATTACATCCCGATTCGCTCAATAGCTTCAGTTGAAACAAGTAAGAGGTTCTAGTCGGGAGCTCCCGACTAGGGGATACCCTGAACCCTCATATTCCAACACCAAATGCAGCTCGCGCTTATAGATAGATAGTAGCGGGGAGGTGGCGATAGGTATAAAATGAAAGATAATCGATATATATATACTTTTCTAGAAGCTACATGTCAAGTTTTGTGACTCTAGCTCTTATTATTTACCAAAATTGCTTAAAAAACGGAATTTCGATATACATTTTTATCGATTACATGGAAACGGGGCAAGGTTTCGTTTATCGGAAACAAACTCGATCTGCGCGGGCACTAGGAGCACCTACATTTAAAATTTCAAGTCTCTAGCTCTTATAGGTTCTGAGATCCTTGCGTTCATACATACGGACGGACGGGCGGACGGACGGACGGGCGGACGGACGGACGGACAAACGGACATGGCTAGATCGACTTGGCTATTGATGCTGATCAAGAATATATATACTTTATGGGGTCGGAGATGCTTCCTTCTGCCTGTTACATACATTTGCACTTTGCACAAATACAATATACCCTTTTTACCCATTTTCAATGGGTTCAGGGTATAAAAAAGTCCATCTTCAGCGGCAGTAGCTGGCCTGGGAAACGCTCCTTTCGCTACTGATGGATGCACTGTGACCGTCAATCTACAATCTCAAACGTCAGATAACTCTGCAATCATCACAGCCATCGTAGCTTCCACTATAGCAGATCGCCAGCCAAGAATCGCCCTTAATACAACCAATTGGAATATGACTGGAAATATTCGGCTCGCTGATCCTTGCTTTTACAAGCTGCAGCGAGTTGACTTATTAACCGGAGCTGGTCTTTTCTACGAGCTAATGTGTGTCGGGCAAATAAAACTGCTACCGGGATTGCCTCTTCTGCAGAAGACACGCCTTCTATGGATAGTTGCATATGGCGGTTCCAAGGCGGTACATCTCTTTTAGCCAATCGTGTATCGTCTGAGTCTGATGGCCGAACAGATGAGTTAATTCAACGATTTTGGCAAGTAGAAAGTTTTCCAGAGCCTGTTGCTAAAGCAACAAAGGAATAGCTTGACTGCGAGGAGCATTTTGTTAAGAATTTCCAAAGGTTGCCAACAGGAGCATATTCCGTGCGACTCCCTCTTAAACTTAGTCTGGATCAATTAGGTGAATCTTATCAACAGGCATTCCGCAGATTTATATCGCTTGACAGAAAGTTGCATCGTCATCCCAACCTTAAATCCAAGTATTGCGTGTTCATTCAAGAGTATATGTAGCTCGGCCATATGACTCTTGTCCCTCCACAGTCGTTACGTTTATGCAAATATTTTCTGTCACCAGCACTGGATGTTTGCTGAATGAAGTGTTGATGGCTGGGCCCGTCATACAACCGAAGCTGTTTAACATTTTGATGCGATTTCGCACGTTCCCTGTTGCCCTTACTGGAGACATTGGGAAGATGTATCGCTCTGTCAGAGTTACGGTCCCAGATAACTACCTACAATGCATCCTGTGGCGAAATTCTACTGATTCTGAAATAAGTGTCTTCAAGTTGGACACAGTTACGTATGGCACAAAACCAGCTTCCTTTCTTGCTGTTCGAGCAATGCAGCAATTGGCAGTCGATGAGCAGCATTCAGTTCCAATTGGTGCCAAAATTCTTCGACGAGATTTCTATGTAGATGATCTTATATATGGAGGTGCCTCGGTCCAAGAGGCGATCGACGTATTAAATCAAACAAAGGGCATCCTCTCTAAAGGTTGCTTTGAACTCAGAAAATGGTGCTCGAGTCACTCTGCAGTGCTTAAAGGTGTCCCTGACAAGGATAAGGACTCGTTTGCAAATTAAATGATGGAAGCGACATTACCAAAACTTTGGGCCTTGCGTGGGATCCTTCAACTGATAAAATAATGTTTTCTCTGACGCCTGCCAATCAGACACTTAAACTTTGCAAGAGATCTGTCCATTATAGCTCGTTTTTACGATCCACTAGGATTAATTGGACCAGTCATCGTTAGGGCCAAGATCTTTATGCAGCTTCTTTGGAAGGGAAACTTGGAATGGGAGGAATGAGAGTCTTCCAACTTCTCTAAATACTGCCTGGCAGGAACTTTGCCAAACTTTCAGCAATGTCCAATCCACTCTCCCCCGGTTGGTTTGCAATACAATGTGCGATGTAGAGGTTCACGATTTCTGTGACGCCAGCATTACTGCGTACAGAGCTTGCATTTATGTGGTTTCAAAGGGACATCATTCGAGTAACAAAACAAAACAAGACAAGAGTGCTGGCGTGCGTCTTGTCTTCTTGAAAAACCAATACGTGGAGTTACGCAAAAGAGTGCTGCTCACCACTGGTCCTGCAGATGATGCCATATTAAGGTGCAAATATGTGGATTATTTTTCTGCTATTCAACGAGTATTTGCATATGTGTACAAGTTTATCTATCGTGTTCGGCGCCCCGGACTTTTGATCTCCGACATACCTTTTGGATCGTTTGTACTTTAAGGAAACGTTCAAAAGGGTTCTCTTTGAGATGATATGAAGAACGTGCAATCAAAGGGCGTGGTCGCTCGTTCCAGTATACTCTCATAATTATTGTCCTTTCAGGATGAATTTGGTATTCTTAGAGTTGGTGGGCACCTCGAAAAGTCAACACTTCCTTATGAGGCCCGTCATCCTATTATACTGCCTAGACAACATCCAGTTACCATCGCCATTGTCACTCACTTTCCTGAGCGGAATCTCCATGCTGGACCACGAACCTTGTTGGGAGCAATCCGTCTGCAATATTGGCCGATTGGTGGCCGCAAAACAGACAGAACAAATGCATCAGATGTTTCCGGAATAAGACCCGCTTGGTGGAGCACGTAATGGCTAATCTCCCGAAGGAGCGATTTCTTGAAACTCGAGCTTTTGATACAACTGATTTGGACTTTTGCGGACTATTCTTCTACAAGCCTGACACTCGAAACAAAGCTCCTATAAAATGCTACATCAGCGTATTTATTTGCTTCGCCACAAAAGCCACTTATTTGGAGTTGGTCAAGAATCTATCTACGTGTGCATTTCTCAATGCTCTAAAGCGCTTTATATGCACTCGTGGCAAGCCGCGTCTGATTTGTTATATGTTATAACAACAACAATATGTTATAATTATCTATAAATATAAAGGCATTCCTCATTAAATAATTTAAAAATATAAAACGAAGAGAGAGCACTCAGAAAATAAAAATATTGTTCATTTTCCAGAGCAAAAACATATTTTAAATTTATCACAAAATGAAGAAATTTAAAATATCCGCCTAAGGACAGGCTAAGGACGGGGTAGTGACAAACATATATAAAGCACATAAAATAAATGTGCAGAACAAAATTTTAAAGTTGGTAAGCGCCCCCGCAGAATATAAACAAACATTTGTCAGAAGAATAATAAATATTTCTAACTACTTGGCACACTAGAAGATAAGCTCATTTATATTATTAGCGTCGTATCAGAAATAAGTTCGAGCTCAGAGAGTCCATTATATATTATTTTTCAAGACCAAGGTATCAATTTTAGGCTTCGTTATTTCCAATATAGAAAAGAGACAGTTTTAGAAGTAGCAAAATATTCATGTTCATCCGAAAACTGTCGGAGAACTAAGAACTTTTCCAGGTCAACACGGCAACGCAACACTTGTCAAGTCAGCCTTAAATTCAATTTGAAGAAGCTTACAAAAAAAATAATTTTAACCAAGAGGTGACCGAAGCTATTAAGATGATGAAAAACTCATTAATATCCGGAACAATCAGCCGTATTCGTGTTAAGAACACACTCGAAAGCAGAACAAAATTACGCGGCTTAATATATAGTATTAAGAACCGATGTCAGTGTTATTTATTAAATTGAATAGCTATCGATATTATCCATCTATTTATTGGGCATTTAACTGTTATCAGAAATCTGCAGTTTCAACATTGAACGGTAATCTGACTGTTGAGTAAAAGAAATGAAGCGGAGCTGATGGGAATTTTCACTGGGAAGCTAGATTGTACGAATAATTATTTTTAACGCTCGTGAAGGACTAAACTACAACATATGAGCTAAGAAACTACTTTTACGGTATGGAAAAATTTATTTACAATTTTTACCGACCATTCACTCAGTGGTTGGAATGGGACTCCAAGAATAAAGTGGTGGAAAGCACATGCAGAAGTATAAGACTATGAACTGCTTAATAATCCAGGAAAAGACATCGTGGCAGGGCTCAAACAATAAATCAAGCATTCAGCATAGCGAAGATAGTTCTAAGCACAGCCTAATTCTTAACAAAGAAATACTAATCAGCGCTTTTAAAAACCAAATATTTATTAACTAAAAGGATCTTCCGATTACGAATTATCCTTCCACAAACACGACATATATTGCCCAACATATGATGTGAACGAACTCACCAAATTTCTAAAAAAAAAAACTTTGTCTTAACCCCTCCGTAATCAATGAAATTTTCAACATCAGACAACAAAGGAAAAATGTAGATAATTTTCCCCGAACATTTGGGTAATTTTAAACTCCGATTCAGACAGAAGCTAGTGCATTCACATTCACATTCGACAGACGAAGTACAACAGGGTGGAGAAATACAACAATTATATTTTCCAAAAATGAAACAAAAAATAGAAAATTAATGTAATCTGTGAATAATTTGCAAAGAACAAAAATACGTCAGACATCCGACATTCCCTAAAATAAAAAAAAAATTTCTATTCCAGAATTTCCCGGTCATATAATCCATATAATCCAGTTTTCCATGCTTGCACAAGCTATAAAATCAAAATCAATAGAAGACATAAGAACCCCTTTAACCCCTTTCATCTTTTACTTTGTCGTGCCAAATTCCGCTGTCATGAAAAACGAAAAATCATTAAACTTTTACAAGCCCCACCATACAAAACTACAGTGAACGGACAAATTGAAAGATTAAATTTCACCCTTTCTAAAATATTGAGAGTTCTAAAAAAGTTTACATCCGTCTGACCTTCAAGGAACTGATATACCGATCTTTCTATGAGTTTAATTATACCCTGAACCCATTAAAAATGGGTAAAAGGGGTATTATGTTTTTGTGCAAAATCCAAATGTATGTAACAGGCAGAAGGAAGCATCTCCGACCCCATAAAGTATATATATTCTTGATCAGCATTAATAGCCGAGTCGATCTAGCCATGTCCGTCCGTCCGTCCGTCCGTCCGTCCGTCCGTCCGTCCGTCCGTCCGTCCGTCCGTATGTATGAACGCACGGATCTTAGAACCTATAAGAGCTAGAGACTTGAAATTTATGCTGTAATGAATGAAATTTTCTACAGTATATCTTATTGTACCATAGAACATTTGTGTAGTCTCAAAAAGTAAATTGCATTTAAATTGTGGCTTAAATTGGTGTCCAATACAAGTTGGGTTATTCACTTGATTTATAGCTATGAGGTATTAGCAGGGAGGTGGCGATAGGTATGAAAGATACTTGATATATATATACTATTCTAGAATAAACATATCACTTTTGGTGACTCAAGCTCTTATTATATTCCCATTTTGCTCAAAAAACAGGATGTCAATATCGGTTTTTATCGACTGCTTGAAAACGGAGTAAGTTATCGATTACCGGAAACAAACTCGATCTGCGCAGGCACTGGAAGCACCTACAGCTAATTTCAAGTCTCTAGCTCTTATAGGTTCAGATATCCTTGCGTTCATACATACAAACGGACGGACGGACGGACGGGTGGACAGACGGACATGGCTAGATCGTCTCGGCTATTGCTTCTGCTATAATAGTTCCCATTTTAAATAACAGTTCGTTGATTACTATGACGAGAAGACGTCAGTCTCCTCTGATGGTTATTTATTGAAAACTGAATCTTAGAGTTAGAGCTGTCCACCGTGAAGCAGTGAGCAGCCGTTTTACATACATGGTTTTTAGGCTAATTATATACAGCAAGAGAGTCAGAGAGAGTCATGCGCGCACATATGTATACACAGCGACGGTCCGAAAACAAGTTCATATGGACAATAGTCATGTGCCATAGATGGGGTTGTGATGAAACAGTAAACGAAATATTGGACCCATACGTCCCAATCAGTTTTATCAACCGATATATATGAACGTATGTATTCGTTAAAAGTTCTATGAATTCTTTCGACTGTTCCAACTGTCTGGTGGTGGTGTGCAGTTGATGTTATGTTATTTATTTGTAAATACTTGCACAAATCATTTAATATAGAATTTTTGTATTCTGTTCCCAAGTCCGTAATGAACGTCTTCATTGGACCGTACTTTAGAATAAAATTCTCAAAAATCGCTTTTGCTACTGTGTTATCACTTTTGTTTGGAATTGGAATCGCGACTAGATATTTAGTCAGATCACAAATTAATGTGACTGCGTATTCATTTCCATTTTCAGACTTGGGTAGTGGACCAATGGTGTCTACTATAACCCTGTCGAAAGCGTGTATTGGCGTATCAGCTATTGTTAAAGGAGTTTTTATTTTTCATGTCACTTTTGATTTTTGGCATTTTGGACATTTTCGTATGTACTCAGTAATATCTCGAGTCATACCTTTCCAATAATAATGTCTTTTGACCTTGGCCAAGGTTTTTGAGATGCCTGTGTGACCTCCTTGTATTGGATCATCAAGGAACGTAGACAATAGAGCTTCTTTTTCTTTTATTGTTTCTATTTGGGTCACCGGGTTGAGTAGCGCTACTCTCAATGAAATTAATATTTTATTGCCCATATTTTTGAAATTATCGATTAAAACGTGTTCAAAGATATTTTCCCACGGTGCCACTTTGATTTGGCTGATTTTATTTATACCGGCTTGCGTTTCGAGGCCTTTGGAAAAATTGACCTAAGTCGCTAACATCATATCTTGCAGTAATTTTCTTACCATGTTTAAAAAAACATAGCATATTTTTTACATGCAAGGTCACTACTTTACGTACTTCGTCATTGTTAATGACTTTATATACGTTGGGCTTTGAAGCTTTTTCTATAGATTGCCATGGCAATTCTATTTTTTCTTTTCCTGTGCAGGAATTTTGTCTACTTTGATATCTTGTATTGACTTTCTTTATTGATCCATTTATTTGTTGTAGCTGTTGAATGGTTATTCTTGATAACGCATCCGCTACAAAATTGTCTTTACCCTTCAGATATTCGACTGTAAAATTATACTCCTCTAGTTCAAGTCTCATACGCGTTAGCTTTGAGCTTGGATTTACCATTGAGAACAAGTATGTTAATGGTCTGTGATCTGTTTTGACATTGAAGTGTCTACCATAAATATATGATCTGAAATAAGTTATTGCCCAATGAATTGCTGCCAATTCTTGTTCTGTTGTACTTTTATTACTTTCACCCTTAGTAAACGATCTTGATGCATAAAAAACTGGAAGTTGGAGTCCATTTTTGTTTTGAGTTAAAACTGCTCCACATGCTTGTTTACTTGCATCTGTTATTATGCAAAATTCTTTGCTGAAATCTGGGTATTGTAATAAATTCGGATTTATTAGTGCCGATTTGAGATGTTCGAAAGCATGCTGACAATCAGCTGTCCATTCGAATTCTACATCTTTTTTACATAATCTTGTTATGTGACGAGCATAGTCGGCAAAATTTTTGATAAAACGTCTATAGTAGTTGCAGAATGCAACGAATCGTCTGGCGCTGTCCGCATCATGTGATCCAAAATGTCATCAATTCTAGGCAGCGGGAATTTATCCGACAACAGTTTTTTATTAATTTGACGATAGTCAATTACTAATCGCCATTTTTTCTTGTCAGAACCTGGAAGAGATTTCTTCGGAACTAACAAAAGTGGGCAGTTATAAGGGGATACAGACGGTTCGACTATTTTATTGTCGATTAATTTTTGTACTTGTACTTGTATCTCATCTATTTGACTTTGAGGGTTTCTATAATTTTTTATGTAGACTGGTTCATCATCCTTCAATCTTAGCTTTTGTTTGTAGAAGTTATTGGTAGTGATCGATTAGGTTTCGAGTCCGAATACGTCACTAAACTGGGTGCATAAGTTAGTCAATTCGTTTTTGAATTGTGGTGGAAAATTTTTAGCTAATTGAGATAAGACAGTTTTTTCTCTATTTTCTGGATTGTTTTGAACTATGTCGTAGTTCGAAAGTGGTTCATATGACAAATTTTTAATATCTACTACTTGATCGGTACTGGTCGTATTCAGTAATCGGACAAATGCATTTTTGGTTGTTGCAACTGTGTTTGCAACATAAATGCCTTCTTTAATTTCCTGGTTTGGAATTAGTACACTATCTTCATCTGATGATAGGTGAATTTTTCTGACTACTTGGGATCTTGCTGGTAGAACAATGGAATTATTACCAGAACTGTATGTTATTGGAACATAAATTGGGAAATTTAGATTATTTGGTCTCATTATGAGCCAATCTTCATTTGGTTTGAAATCTAACTGACAATTGAATTTCTTAATGAAATCAATGCCTATTATTCCATCACAAGGTATTGCGAAATGCAAGTCTACTAAGTGAAAATCGTGTGGAATTATGTATTTTCTTGTCTGTATCTCTATTGAAATCAGTCCTTTGGACTGTATTATGTCTTGGCCTATGCCTTGAATATTGATCTTCTTATTTATTTGGATATTATGAAAGATATCAGAATTTTCCTTTAACGGAGATATGTCTGCACCAGTATCTATTAAAAATACAAGTTTTTTATTTGTCTTCACATTGAAAAAGTTTACAAATATATTCAAACTAAGATTGTTGGTATGAACCGCATAATTTCCTACTGCTGAATATCTGAGGGTTGTTGAGAGTTTCCCTGATTGTTCTGGGTTACTCTAACATTGTTTGTATTATTATTATTTTGGTTGTTTCGGCCTCGGTTGGAATTGTTGTTTCCATTTCCTCGGCCTCTACGGTAATTGTTATTTGATTACCGTAGTTATTATTTCCTCTGTTTTGGTAGTTACCATTGCCTCTACCACGATAGTTACCACGATTGTTACTACCGCGGTAGTTGTTATTCCCTCTTTTAGAGTACATCACTGTATTCACACTACTAGTAAGTCTTGTACTAGTACGGATGTATGCACTAACGGCAGCATCCATGGTAGTGAAAATACCAGACTCCATAACGGTTTTAACACTTTCGTGACTAGTTTTACTAATCATTGTGTTAACGGCTTCTGTAGTGCTGACCGTGTCAGCATTTTCAGATGGTATGCCTTGGTCAATATAAGCAGCTTCAAGAAGCTGTCGCAGATTTTCTAGTTCAGTTGTGAACTGAGTGGCTGTTTTGCCTTTCTGCGTTAAAGTGTCCATTTTTGCCTTTATGTTGGCGGGTGTTTCACCGACAACTACGGCTTTTAATTTTGCAATAATTCCATCTATTGTGGTTTCATTTTTTATTTTGTTGAGGGTTGTGCCCGTTATTTTTGATTTAATCAACTCTATGGCAATTTCCTCATAAGTTCCATTTGTTAAGTTGACAAGTCTTAATGCCGTTAAGAATTTTTCAAGACGGGTTTTCTTTCCGTCAAATTCTGGGACTGCTTGTGCAATTTCCCTAATATATGCCCTCTGGGCAGCGGCTGTGTCAACCATTATACGGCTATTATCAGCACTTTCTTCACTTTCGGATAAAATATCTTTGGAATCCAGTGTGATAACAGCAGGGATTGTTAGATTTGTTAAATCTTCTTCTTTTAATTGAATATCCTCAGTCCGAACTTCAAGGTTTTCACCGAGTTCCAACTTTGCAGGTGTATTCAAAATAGAAGGTAGTATTAAATTTAAATTATGCTTGTCTTTAACTGTTTGTATATTATTTCTCAGTCTTATTAGCAACCTTGACGTTTCTGACCAATGTTCATTGGTTAATACATCTTTATGTTGATATATCAATAATCGAGCTTCGTTAAAGCTGTCGATCAATGTTATGGAGTGCCTATTAACTGTATCTATATGCGTTTGTCTATTTTGTGATAGACATTTATACGCTTTTTCAAATGTCGTTTTAATATTTTGGATCCGCTCAGAAAGTTCTGGCCATTCCATGATATTGACAAGCTACTTTGTTTTTCAAGATTATTCTGGGATATTCTTACTATTCATCATGCTGTGTGTTCATTAATATTTATTTATTTTTTTTTATTTATTTAGTTTAATTGGTATCTTATAGTTATTATGATATTGTCAATTATGATTAATCATTGTTGTTTGTGCTGTGCAAATTTAAATTTTGTCCAAGTCATTTGCTCGGCTCATGAATCTTTTCTTTAGGCATTTGTTATGCAGTTTATATATTTTATAAAAACAATTTGCACACATTATAACAACTATGATTACCAGTAATATATTTGTTAATTCTAAATCTGTGTTGTTTGATTCAACTTTATTTACACCGTTAGCAGTGGAATCCACTGACTTAACGTCTAATAATCCCATTTTGGAGTTCTGTTCAGAATTATGATTTAATTCAATTAGAAAATCTTCGAAAAACTTACTTATTGCATTACTATTCATAAATAGAACATTTTTCCTGCTTATGGCTTTAATTTGATTCAATTTGTGTTTTTTTTTTTTGATTTCTGATTAAACTGACTGAACTGAAAACTTATTTTTTTTTTTTTTCATTTTAAAATTTAAAATTTATTTGGAATTTAAGATTTCGATTAATTTGTTTGCTACTGGGTAATTTACCCAGTGCCTGAGACGTGTAAAATTTTTTTTTTTTTACATACCAACTTGCCTAATTTTTTAGTTTGGCTTTATGGGCCTCACTTCTGATTGGGCAAAAGATTTTCTGCTCAATTTTCCATAAATTGTTTCGATAATTAATATATATATATATTTTAAAATTATTGCTGGTGTCTGCTGTTCCTGTTCTTCCGCGTCAGCTGGTCATCACCAGTATGGTTGCCCTGACGCTGCCTTCGAAGGCGCAAGGGGCGGGGGTGCCACTCGCGCTTGTTGATTTCTCAGCTGCTGTTGTCCTGGGCCTATGGGCTCAGGCGGAACCGGTGCCGGTCTTCGCACAGGTTACTGCCTTACCAGGCAAGTCGATCTGCAGTGTGGGCTGTCCAGAGGTCCAGGGCAATCTGCTGGGCATTGCTTGACGTACTGAGGCACTTTGCTTTTGGGAGGTGGTGTGGTTATAGTTTTGTCATTAACAACTTTAATATTTTTGATATTCACTGAGTGAGTATGTGGTGTAGGGTTTTCTTTTATCTGTTTCAGCTGTTGCTGATAAAAGTCAAGCATGGCTTGTAGCCTTGCTGTCGCCTTCCACGGTGTGTTGGCCTTGGGTGAATATAATTGCCACTTAATGTGAGCAATTTCTTTATTCAATTTTTTAACCCGGCCACCGCGACCCATAACACTCACTACACTCTACTCACTCAGCTTTTTTTGTTAATTTTTGTTCCGCCTTTGCTTGTTGTTGTTGCCTCCTTCGTCCTCTTCAATAGTTATAGTTGTTTAAGTGTCGGCTTTTATGTTGTTGCTGTGGCTCTGACTGCTGTTGCTAGTGTTGTTGTTCAGTTTTTTTTTTTTTTTTCCGGCCCGGTGAAATCCGTCCTGTCACGGTCGCCATATAATAGTTCCCATTTTAAATAACAGTTCGTTGATTACTATGACGAGAAGACGTCAGTCTCCTCTGATGGTTATTTATTAAAAACTGAATCTTAGAGTTAGAGCTGTCCACCGTGAAGCAGTGAGCAGCCGTTTTACATACATGGTTTTTAGGCTTATTATATACAGCAAGAGAGTCAGAGAGAGTCATGCGCGCACATATGTATACACAGCGACGGTCAAGCGTGAGAACGCTGACTTAGCTATTTGGGCGGTCGTTGTTATCAAGTGCGGATCATATTTCGTCTGCACTTGATTACGCGCAGAGGGCACTTAGCGTTAGGCGCGCTGCGACAAAGTCGCTGCTTATGTTTGCATTCTGTTGGCATAACAACAAAGTGTTGCAGCCTTATTCATATGTATGTATATACATATGTACGCATGCTACACTGCCTTTTACATACATTTCCATTTTGCACAAATACAATATACCCTTTTCACCCATTTTCAATGAGTTCAGGGTATAAAAACCTCTATAATGATATCAGCCAGGAGAAAGCTTAAAATCGTTTCATTTCAGAATATTGATATGGACTAAAACAAAAACTAACAAGTAAGAGGTTCTAGTCGGGAGCTCCCGACTAGGGGATACCCTGAACCCTCATACTCCAACACCAAATGCAGCGCGCGCTTATAGATATAGAGTAGCGGGGAGGTGGCGATATGTATAAAATGAAAGATAATCGATATATATATACTTTTCTAGAAGCAACATGTCAAGTTTGGTAACTCTAGCTCTTATTATTTACCAAAATTGCTTAAAAAACAGGATATCGATATACATTTTTATCGATTACTTGGAAATGGGGCAAGTTATCGGATATCGGAAACAAACTCGATCTGCGTAGGAACTAGGAGCATCTACATCTAAAATTTCAAGTCTCTAGCTCTTATAGGTTCTGAGATCCTTGCGTTCATACATACGGACGGACGGACGGACGGACGGAGGAGGGGGACGGACGGACGGACGGACGGACGGACAGACAGACGGACATGGCTCGATCGACTCGGCTATTAATGCTGATCAAGAATATATATACTTTATGGGGTCGGAGATGCTTCCTTCTGCCTGTTACATACATTTGGATTTTGCACAAAAACATAATACCCCTTTTACCCATTTTTAATGGGTTCAGGGTATAATTATACAAATGCACAGACTATGACTATCTACAAAGAACAAACACAACAAGGCAACAAGTAAGAGGTTCTAGTCGGGAGCTCCCGACTAGGGGATACCCTGAACCCTCTTATTCCATCACCAAATGCAGCGCGTGCTTATAGATAGAGAGTACCGGGGAGTTGGCGATAAGTATAAAATGAAAGATAATCGATATATATATATACTATTCTAGAAGCTACATGTCAAGTTTGGTGACTCTAGCTCTTATTATTTATCAAAATTGCTTAAAAAACGGGATATCGATATACATTTTTATATATATAGTATTCTATATATATATACTATTCTAGAAGCTACATGTCAAGTTTGGTGACTCTAGCTCTTATTATTTATCAAAATTGCTTAAAAAAACGGGATATCGATATACATTTTTATCGTTTACTTGGAAACGGGGCAAGTTATCGTTTATCGGAAACAAACTCGATCTGCGCGGGCACTAGGAGCACCTACATCTAAAATTTCAAGTCTCTAGCTCTTATAGGTTCTGAGATCCTCGCGTTCATACATACGGACGGACGGACGGACGGACAGACAGACGGACATGGCTAGATCGACTCGGCTTTTGATGCTGATCAAGAATATATATACTTTATGGGGTCGGAGATGCTTCCTTCTGCCTGTTACATACATTTGCACTTTGCACAAATACAATAATGGGTTCAGGGTATAATTAACCTGTTGGGCACAGCATGGAAATAAGTGGCATGCAGCCCAGACCACGATAACTTCATCGTATTGGAAGTAAATATAAATAAAATTATTTCGAACAAGAACAAGCAAGTTATTGTAAGCATTATTAAATGTTATTAATAACTTATTGCTTGGAGAAACCTGAATTTTCCAGATAGACAAAATAATAATTAATGTTGGGAATATACCTCCTTTATCAGTAGAAACAAGTAAGAGGTTCTAGTCGGGAGCTCCCGACTAGGGGATACCCTGAACCCTCTTATTCCAACACCAAATGCAGCGCGCGCTTATAGATAGAAAGTAACGGGGAGGTGGCGATAGGTATAAAATGAAAGATACTCGATATATATATACTATTCTAGAAGCTACATGTCAAGTTTGGTGACTCTAGCTCTTATTTTTTACCAAAATTGCTTAAAAACCGGGATTTCGATATACATTTTTATCGATTACTTGGAAACGGGGCAAGTTATCGTTTATCGGAAACAAACTCGATCTGCGCGGGCACCTGGAGGACCTACAAGTCTCTAGCTCTTATAGGTTCTGAGATCCTTGCGCGCATACATACGGACGGACGGACGGACGGCCGGACGGACGGACAGGCAGACGGACATGGCTAGATCGACTCGGCTATTGATGCTGATCAAGAATATATATACTTTATGGGGTTGGAGATGCTTCCTTCTGCCTGTTACATACATTTGCACTCTGCACAAATACAATATACCCTTTTTACCCATTTTCAATGGGTTTAGGGTATAAAAATATTAGAATTTTCCTATGCATCTATTCTACATTATAAAAGTGATCTTTATGGAATAAAAACTCCAAATATCAAAAACAACCTATTTGTCAATAAATCACATAAAAACGATATGTATGGAATAATTTACAATTGGCAAAATTTTAATAACATTTGTAACATAATAACAACCAAATTGTAAATGTTATAAAGAGTAAATGTTTGCCTAGGCTCCTAAACGAAGGAAAAGCATCATGTGAGTCAAGCTACGGGAATGGACTCGTGACGCATTACAATTTCATAGCGTTTTTTATAGTATGAAAACCCTAATCGATAGTTACATCATCAATTTCCGGAATGAGTCTATCGACCAATTGACCATATAGCATTCATCAACTTGAAAACTTCAATCATGATATCGGGCACATCTATAATTCAGATATCCTCAGATGAGACTAAACGACTTTCTTAGAATCCCTACAAAGGCTGCATATTATATTGAACGACTGACTACCCTTCAGACAACAACAAACGGAGTCTCAACCATAACCCTGTTCTCCATTTTAACATAAGCCGCCAGTATATTAGTTAACACGATCTCCCAGAAACAAGGAAGTTGCCAAACCGATCACGCATAGCCGGCATGTTCACAGTGCAAGATCAGCATCGTCTGCGGATATTGCACAACGACAGTGCCAGAAGCCCAAGCCTCAGTCAGCGAAAATGTTGCGGGCAATGCTCCGCAATGCAAGCAGCTGCTATCCGACACATTGCATAAGGCGCCGGGTCAGCACTTTTAGGGCACAGGGCTAGCTTTCGTTATAAGATTTTATGTAATAAGTCTTCAGTTGAATTTTGGAAATAAATCGCGACGGTCGTAGCCACGCTATATCCACGTCTTCTCATTTGCGCAACACCGCGAAACTTAAATCAAGTGCTACTAATTTGCGCAGCACCGCTCAGCTCAAATAATTAACAAGTAAGAGGTTCTAGTCGGGAGTTCCCGACTGGGGGATGCCCTGAACCGTCTTATTCCAAGACCAAATGCAGATCGCGCTACGCGCTCGTTTGTAGTAATAAAGATAAATAAAAAAGTTTTCTTGGCAGGGTTCGAACTCGCAACTAACCGCACTATTTGCCGCCGTCAACGGTCACACCAGCCAAAAAATAAAAATAGTTTCATCGGCAGGGCTCGAACTCGCAACGTACCACTCCAATTGCCACCGCCTCCACTCAACAGCCACACCATTCTTTAAGTCATACTGAGAAAAAAACGAATTAAAATAGCAGCACAGAAAACATTCGCAATGATGACAAAATTCGAAGCAGACGCGCATGAATGTGTTTCTGTACAGCTAAAATTTTAAATCTCTAGCCCTTATAGGTTCTGAGATCCTTGCGTTCATACATACGGGCGGACAGACAGACAGACGATTTTGCACAAAAAACATTATACCCCTTTTACCCATTTTTAATGCGTTCAGGGTATAAAAATAAGTATTAAAATACAGCTCATACACACAGCAGAGAAAACAATACAATCGCGATTGCAATGTTGTTAGAATGGCGAAAAATAAAAAATACCAATTTTGGTGACTCTAGCTCTTATAGACAACATGGGTAGTTCCATTAATTAATTTTTTTGAGTTATAACTAAGGGGTGTAGGCGGAGGCTGACGAAAGCTATAAAAATAAACTTACTTGATCTATACATACTATTTTAGAGGCTACATGTCAAGTTTGGGGGTTCTTGTTACGGTATGCACAGCTGCATATGTCGGTCAACGAAAATGGAAGGCCAAGAGCATCCTTAAAGGCACGGTTCTTGCTCATTCCTCTTCGAATCTCCCAATTTATTTTCGCTCAACGCAATGGATCCCTGAGAAATTTGGAGCTTTCTAAGGTAACTTAGGGCTCTCACTGATGTCCGACATGGACTATGGATTGCTCTTGAAACTCTTCACTCTAACTCTTAAAACCTAATAGATTTGCTCAAAACAAAGACAGGATGTTGATATAGATTTTTATTGATTGCTTAGAAACGGGGCAAGTGATCGATTATCAATAACAAACTCGTACTGCATGGGACCTACGTCCAAATTTGTCTCTAACTCTTATGGTTTCTGAGATCAATGCGTTCATACATACGGACATAGCTATACTCGGCTATTGCTGCCTTACATACATTTGCTCATAAACATTTTACACGATTTACGCATTTTTAATGGGTTTGCGGTACAAAAAAACAGATATTGATAAAACAGAGCCCGACCAAAAGGCGACGCGCGAATCAATCACTTGACATACTACAAGCTGACTCGATTTAACCATGTCGGTCTGTCTGTCCGTCCGATACATAAACGCGATAAGAACTGGTGACTTGAAATTTTGAGATCGTCTTGGGCCCGCGCAATGAATATCGATCGATATTGAATCAAAATTTGTTGAGCATATCTGGTAGGTTTTAAAAGCTAGTCAGAGGCACTTGGGTCAGATCAATTAACTTAAATTTTTTGGATACTGCGTTATCATATCGCAAAATAACATAAATAAAATTCCAATTGGAATTACTAGCAAAATGATGTCTTTCTGCTAGAAAACGAATATTCACAGAAACGGCTATATCGAAAACTGTTAACGCAAGATTTTCCATCTAGGCATACATTCATATTTATTCAAACTATTTTAATAGAATTGCAATTGATTTGTAAGCTGTGCTGTGTGTGTGCTACTTTAATTAAGTTTTGGCAGAGTCCAGCAGAAGGACAAAATTTTTTTTCAATTTATCCGTTTACCCATTAAATAGGCAAAAAAAAAATCAATCTAGTTTTAAGCCTGAGCAACGAGGTTATAGCAATATCTTTTACCGATTAGTGTTTAAGTGTGTATATGAATGTATGTGTACATTCTATAATTAATGTATGAATCAACATACATGCATCTGCATTTTCAAATTAAATCAACTTATTCAATCAACGAATCCATGCGTTGCGTGGGCTGATGATGTTTATTTTTCCTATTGGAAGTCGGTAAGCAAGGCATAATAGAAATAAAAGATATACACCAGTTGGGCACTTGCGACTTTTTTATTTAAAGATAAAGATAACTTACCGATAACTCTACCGAAGTCGAACTTGCAACTCCATTTAACCTTGCCACATCCTAAAAACTTACAGCCACACCAGGAATTCTTTATTGATGAGAGGAAAACTAAACTAAACAAGTAAGAGGATCTAGTCGGGAGCTCCCGACTAGGGCATACCCTGAACCCCCTTATTCCAACACCAAATGCAGCTTGCGCTCATAGATAGAGAGTAGCGGGGAGGTGGCGATAGGTTAAAAATGAAAGATACTTGATATATATATACTATTCTAGAAGCTACATGTCAAGTTTGGTAACTCTAGCTCTTATTATTTACCAAAATTGCTTAAAAAACGGGATTTCGATATACATTTTTATCGATTACTAAGAAACGGGGCAAGTTATCGTTTATCGGAAACAAACTCGATCTGCGCGGGCACCTGGAGGACCTACACCTAATTTCAAGTCTCTAGCTCTTATAGGTTCTGAGATCCTTGCGTTCATACATACGGACGGACAGACAGACGGACATGGCTAGATCGACTCGGCTATTGATGCTGATCAAGAATATATATACTTTATGGGGTCGGAGATGCTTCTTTCTGCCTGTTACATACATTTGCACTTTGCACAAATACAATATACCCTTTTTACCCATTTTCAATGGGTTCAGGGTATAAAAAGCAGAATATACACAGAACACGGTATACGATACATTCGCCATTGCAAGTCCATTCATGCACATGCAAGTTATCACCCAGCTTGCAAGGCAAGCGGAATAAGTTTCTATTCCGATTACTTAGCTCTTTCAGCCTTATTAGACCCATATTAATCACTAGCGGGTATAGCCCGGCCTTGCCAGTGTCACGTATGTTATAAAATCAATGTTCTCAAAAAGCTTTAAAAATGATTTTGAAACTGAAACGGTAAACAAACTACTTTCATATAAAAGTTTTCCGCCCTTTTACCACTGTTGCAAGTGGAATTTCCCAAATCGCTAAAACACGTATTCATTAAGTTTTTTTGTAGAGCTATAAAAATAAGTTTGAGATAAATCGCACAAAGCTTAAAACTGCACCAAAAAATCTTAGAATCGCATTTCTACCGAGGATGCATTGATACTGCGAAAAATTTGAAACACGTCTCAAATGATTTTTCATATAGATCCTTGAAAATTAATTTAAGCGCGAAACGTTATTCACCAAATCTTTGACCCCCATTTCCACCAAGGAGGAATACATTTTTAGAAAAGTGTGAAACACCCCTCAAATGAATTTGAACAAAGAACTTTGAAATTGAGTTTGAGGCCAATTGGATGGTAAACAAAAAAGTTTCATACAACCATTTTCGCGATTTTTCCATACTTGCGGTGGAATTACCCGAAACCCCGTCTTAACGTGCACCTTCATCACATAAGGTAACTACAGTGAAAATTTCAGCTTCCTAGCTCTTAGTTTGGGCTGTGCGTTGATCACCAATCAGTCAGTCAGTCAAGACAAACAGTTTTATATATAGAGATTACGTCCACTTAACGCGCAGCTGCGGCTTTTCTAACATAAAGATCCAGATTCCCGGCTCTAACATAAACATAACAGCGCAACCACTTAACATAAAGATCCAGACTCCCGGCTCTAACGTAAAGATAATAGCGCAACCACTTAACGTTAAGATAGCGTCTCGCAATTCATAACTCAAACACAATTCTAAGCATTTAGCTTTCCAATATGAAAGCCGCCCCCGCAAGCTTTTGAACTTTAAGAAAAGAAGCTCTAGCATAAACACAGCTGGCTTGCAACATAAGATCACCGCGAGCTTTCGAGCTTTAATAAAATAAGCTTTATCATAAATAAACTTGAAACTCTTCACTCTAACTCTTTAAACCTAATAGATTTGCTCAAAACAAAGACAGGATGTTGATATAGATTTTTATTGATTGCTTAGAAACGGGGCAAGTGATCGATTATCAATAACAAACTCGTACTGCACGGGACCTACGTCCAAATTTGTCTCTAACTCTTATGGTTTCTGAGATCAATGCGTTCATACATACGGACATAGCTAGACTCGGCTATTGCTGCCTTACATACATTTGCTCATAAACATTTTACACGATTTACGCATTTTTAATGGGTTTGCGGTACAAAAAAACAGATATTGATAAAACAGAGCCCGACCGAAAGGCGACGCGCGAATCAATCACTTGAGATACTACAAGCTGACTCGATTTAACCATGTCGGTCTGTCTGTCCGTCCGATACATAAACGCGTCGATCTCTGAACCGATAAGAACTGGTGACTTGAAATTTTGAGATCGTCTTGGGCCCGCGCAATGAATATCGATCGATATTGAATCAAAATTTGTTGAGCATATCTGGTAGGTTTTAAAAGCTAGTCAGAGGCACTTGGGTCAGATCAATTATCTTTAATTTTTTGGATACTGCGTTATCATATCGCAAAATAACATATATAAAATTCCAATTGGAATTACTTGCAAAATGATGTCTTTCTGCTAGAAAACGAATATTCACAGAAACGGCTATATCGAAAACTGTTAGCGCAAGATTTTCTATCTAGGCATACATTCAAACTATTAAATAGAATTGCAATTGATTTGTAAGCTGTGCTGTGTGTGTGCTACTTTAATTAAGTTTTTCGTTAAAAACCCAAAGCAATGAGGCATTGAGTCAGAGTCCAGCAGAAGGACAAAATTTTTTTTCAATTTATCCGTTTACCCATTAAATATGCAAAAAAAATCAATCTAGTTTTAAGCCTGAGCAACGTGGTTATAGCAATATCTTTTACCGATTAGTGTTTAAGTGTGTATATGAATGTATGTGTACATTCTATAATTAATGTATGAATCAACATACATGCATCTGCATTTTCAAATTAAATCAACTTATTCAATCAACGAATCCATGCTTTTTTTTTCCTAATGCACCAGTTGGGCACTTGCGACTTTTTTATTTAAAGATAAAGATAACTTACCGATAACTCTACCGAAGTCGAACTTGCAACTCCATTTAACCTTGCCACATCCTAAAAACTTACAGCCACACCAGGAATTCTTTATTGATGAGAGGAAAACTAAACTAAACAAGTAAGAGGATCTAGTCGGGAGCTCCCGACTAGGGGATACCCTGAACCCCCTTATTCCAACACCAAATGCAGCTTGCGCTCATAGATAGAGAGTAGCGGGGAGGTGGCGATAGGTTAAAAATTAAAGATACTTGATATAAACATACTATTCTAGAAGCTACATGTCAAGTTTGGTAACTCTAGCTCTTATTATTTACCAAAATTGCTTAAAAAACGGGATTTCGATATACATTTTTATCGATTACTAAGAAACGGGGCAAGTTATCGTTTATCGGAAACAAACTCGATCTGCGCGGGCACCTGGAGGATCTACAGTTAAAATTTCAAGTCACTGTTACATACATTTGCACTTTGCACAAATACAATATACCCTTTTTACCCATTTTCAATGGGTTCTGGGTATAAAAAGCAAGTTATCACCCAGCTTGCAAGGCAAGCGGAATAAGTTTCTATTCCGATTACTTAGCTCTTTCAGCCTTATTAGACCCATATAAATCACTAGCGGGTATAGTCCGGCCTTGCCAGTGGCACGTATGTTATAAAATCAATGTTCTCAAAAAGCTTTGAAAATGATTTTGAAACTGAGCGGACGGTAAACAAACTACTTTCATATAAAAGTTTTCCGCCCTTTTACCACTGTTGCAAGTGGAATTTCCCAAATCGCTAAAACACGTATTCATTAAGTTATTTTGTAGAGCTCTGAAAATAAGTTTGAGGTAAATCGGACAAAGCTTAAAACTGCACCAAAAAAATCTTAGAATCGCATTTCTACCGAGGATGCATTGATTCTGCGAAAAATTTGAAACACGTCTCAAATGATTTTTCATATAGATCCTTGAAAATTAATTTAAGCGCGAAACGTTATTCACCAAATCTTTGACCCCCATTTGCACCAAGGAGGAATACATTTTTGGAAAAGTGTGAAACACCCCTCAAATGAATTTGAACAAAGAACTTTGAAATTGAGTTTGAGGCCAATTGGATGGTAAACAAAAAAGTTTCATACAAACATTTTTCGCGATTTTTCCATACTTGCGGTGGAATTACCCGAAACCCCGTCTTAACGTGCACCTTCATCACATAAGGTAACTACAGTGAAAATTTCAGCTTCCTAGCTCTTAGTTTGGGCTGTGGGTTGATCACCAATCAGTCAGTCAGTCAAGACAAACAGTTTTATATATAGAGATTACGTCCACTTAACGCGCAGCTGCGGCTTTTCTAACATAAAGATCCAGATTCCCGGCTCTAACATAAACATAACAGCGCAACCACTTAACATAAAGATCCAGACTCCCGGCTCTAACGTAAAGATAATAGCGCAACCACTTAACGTTAAGATCCAGATTCTGATGCGCAATTCATAGCGTCTCATGCGCAATTCATAACTCAAACACAATTCTAAGCATTTAGCTTTCCAATATGAAAGCCGCCCCGCAAGCTTTTAAACTTTAAGAAAAGAAGCTCTTACATAAACACAGCTGGCTTGCAACATAAGATCACCGCGAGCTTTCGAGCTTTAATAAGATAAGCTTTATCATAAATAAAGCTGACTTGCAGAATAAGTTCATGATTGTACTTTAGTTCTAATTTTAATTCAAATAAATCGAAAGCTCCTAGCTCCCACAACAATAATAATTTTTTTCCATATGTTTTCACAAATTGGTTAATTGGCGCCCAACGTGGGGCTTGCGATTGTTAACACAAGAAAAGGATATTCAAAAGAAAAAATATCCTTAGTGATTCGCGAGTGAGCAAAGTGCAAAAATCACCGTTCTAAAAACACTTTTATGTGACTGAAAAACATTTGTATGTGACAAATAAACAAAAACAAGTAAGAGGCTCTAGTCGGGAGCTCCCGACTAGGGGATACTCTGAACCCCCTTATTCCAACACCACATGCACCGCGCGCTTATAGGTAGAGAATAGCGGGGAGGTGGCGATAGGTATAAATTGAAAGATAATCGATATATATATACTTTTCTAGAAGCTACATGTCAAGTTTTGTGACTCTAGCTCTTATTATTTACCAAAATTGCTTAAAAAACGGGATTTCGATATACATTTTTATCGATTACTTGGAAACGGGGCAAGTTATCGTTTATCGCAAACAAACTCGATCTGCGCGGGCACCAGGAGGACCTACAGCTAAAATTTCAAGTCTCTAGCTCTTATAGGTTCTGAGATCCTTGCGTTCATGTATACGGACAGACGGACGGACGAACGGACGGACGGACGGACAGACAGACGGACATGGCTAGATCGACTCGGCTATTGATGCTGATCAAGAATATATATACTTTATGGGGTCGGAGATGCTTCCTTCTGCCTGTTACATACATTTACATTTTGCTCAAATACAATATACCCTTTTTACCCATTTTCAATGGGTTCAGGGTATTAAAAAGAAGACCCTTAAACCAGAAGGAAGGAAGGAAGACTTGACCCTAAACCCAAAAGGAGGGAATGAAGACTTCACCATGTCCAATAAAGAAAGAACTTCTACGTGAGCCATAAAAAATTTTTTATCCTATAAATAAATTTAAATAGTATAATATTAAGTGAAGTTTATACACCAGAACATTTGTTAGTATAATAATTGTTAAAAACTGGATAATCAGTTAGAAAGCTTAATTGAAGTTTTTCAAAATTTAAAAATGGCTAACGATAGCTTGACAGCTGACTTGGTAGCTCAGTTGATAGCAACTCAGACTAGAGTACTTCAAGAATAAATTGCAGAATTGAAATTGCAAACTACTCTCTCTTCCAACAATTAACAACTGAAATTATTGACTTAGTTCGTTGCGAAGAATCATTCGATGTTATCAAATCTATACCAGAATTCTCAGGCAGCTATAATGCATATGTTAGCTCGCGCCAAGCAGCTTTCTGCGCCATGCGTATGTGTAAAGAAGGAAGTAGAAAATATGAAGGAGCTTTAACAATCTTAAGAAACAAAATAACAGGAAAAGCTAATGACCAATCACGATACAGTTCTTAACTTTGAAGCTATACTTGCAAGATTGGATTTTGCCTGCAGTGATAGACGGCCAATCTACATAATAGAACAGGAATTGAGTATTCTACGACAGGATAACCTAACTGTTCTAGAATATTACAATTTGGTTAATAAAAAGCTAACCCTCTTGATAAACAAACGATTATGATATATGGCGATAAAGCCAGCATTATTACTGTAATGAATAAGAAGAACAGGGACAACGCCTTAAGAATTTTCATCACAGGCCTCAATGGTTATTTATCAGAAGTTTTGTTTTCGCAGAAACCAGAGAATTTGCCTAAAGCTTTGGCAAAAGCTTAAGAATTAGAAGCGAATTATTAAAAGACAAACTTCGCTTACAATCACTTCACCAACACCCAACAACTTAACAATGCAAGCCCAGTGCATAAAAATCAGCAAATGAAAGCTGAAACCCCAAACTAATAATAGGTATTACAACCACTTAAGGTTCAATCAAGTTCCACAAAACCAGAACTTTGCTCAAAGCAACAAGAATCCGCAACCTCCACCATAGCCCATGGATGTAGACATGTAGTCCATACAACTACAAAATACACCTTATCCGTATCCCCAAAATCGAAATTCTGCTCAACCAAAGAAACGAGATTACGGCCCCCCTTTCGGTTCAGCAACTTAACAAGCTCATGCGTATTAATAACCTTGAGAAAGACCATTTTTTAGAGGGAAAGGGGGAGAAGTCCCCTTCATTTTCAGAATAGACAAAAAAATAAATAAAAATTTAAAAATACAAATTGAAACCGGTGCAACTGCTTGTTATATAAAAGAGAGTAAAAACTGTAAACGGCTACAGTATTATAACACACTTTCATAATATAAACATATTAGGCAAACGCCACAGATTTTACGAAAATAAAAACCTAGACGCAGATCTATTGGTCGGCTATAATCTACTAAAGAAGATTCAAGCAGTAATCGACTTATCAAATGGAACTCTGATTTATAATAACAAAACAGATAAAAATAATTTCTGAAAACTTGTCTAAGAAACGGTTGGCAATTTTCAAAGTTCTAACGAAAACTATAACGTTGCCCATTATTTGGACTTCCAAACCGGAAAATGTTATCATGTAAACCATTTTCCTTATTTAATATATCCGATACAGAATCATTGTCATTAAGTGACGCTGATAGTCCACGTATCCGAGAGTTTAAAGTTGACGATAATCTTAAGAACGAAAAGCGAAACGAAGAAAAATGTCCAAGAGAGCAGACGTCGGATGATGTCGGTATCCCCTACGACAAGTTCTACTTTGTGCAAAATAAATCATTCCATTAATGAAATGGATTACTTGAATATCCTTGAGCAACAAGTCGTTCAAGAAACACAAACCAAGCATTCTCAAATTCAAACATGTCTCCCTTTTAGAACAGATATTAGAGGAAAGATAAGAACAATTAACGAGAATGCAATCCTTACCCATATTCAGCTAATAATTTCGTTAGTCAGGAAATAAATAGGATGTTAAATGAAAACATAATAAGACCCAGCAGAAGTCCTTATAATGCCCCGGAATGGGTAATAGGAAAAAAGGGTTTTAATGAAGATGAAACGCCAAAAAATCGATTAGTAATTGATTTCAAGAAACTTCTCATAGATCGATTTAGAATCTAGATTTCATCAGATCTTTATAAAAGAAGAAGACATCGAAAAACGTCTTTTTCCATTCACAATGGAAAATACGAATGCCTTCGTTTACCATTCGGACTTGCGAACACACTAAGTATATTTCAGAGAGCAATGGACAATATATTGCGTGAAAAATAGGAAAAACTTGTAGCATTTATATGGACGATATTATAGTATTTTCAGGTAATCCGAAACAACATTTTGATGATTTACAAGTAATCATTGAAATTTTATTTAAAGCGAACATGAAAATTTCCTTGGAAAAATCAAAATTCTTTAGAAAAGAAAAAGAGTTTTTAGACAACATAGTATCATACAATATTATTAAAACCGACTCTAAATAAATAGAATCGATCATGAAATATCCACCCCCCAAAAGTTTAAGGGAATTACGAGGCTTTTGGTTTAACAGGTTATTAAAGAAAGTTTGTAAAAAATTACGCGACTATAGCAAAGCCACTCACTAAACTGTTACAGGGACATAATGGTATGGTTTCAAAACATATGTTTAAAAAAACAGAATGCCGGAAACGGAATTAAGTCAACCACACTATACAAAAAAGTTCGTTCTCACTACAGGTGCTTCCGACATCGCCATTGGCGCAGTCCTTTAACAGGAAAACAAACCGATCACGTTTGTTTCAAAAACCTTAAATAAAACAGAAAGAAATTACGCCACAAATGAAAGGGAACTATACGTTATAGTATGGGCATTACTAATTTAGAAATCCAAACAGACCGTCAACCACTTTCCTTTGCAGTTTCTGCACGAAATCAAAAACTCAAAAATGAAAAGATGACACGCTTTCATAGAAGAATTTTCCCCTAAAATATTTTACAAGCCAGGGTCAACCAACGTCGTTGCTGACGCTTTATCAAGTGTAGTTATTAATCACATTTTCAACCAAGATAATCACGTTTCCAAAGAAGAACCGTCGTCCGATAAAGAAACTATTCATTCAGCCGTCAGTAGTTATAAAAACGTAATTAAAGAAACTAATAAGCCATTGAACCAATTTAAGCCAAACCAATTATAGTACAACATAACAATTCACGAAAAATATAAAATATTCAACAAAATAAGACATATTATAGAGTATGACACAGTGCACAACTTGATATCCACCATACTTAAAGAATTCCTCCAGCCAAACCTAAAGGAAAGAGAAGAAGAACAATTACACATAGACATTTTTTATGCTCAAAAATGAATATTCATGACATGTTTGGACGCATTTTCCAAATTTTTAGTGATAAAGGAAATCAATAATAAATCAGATATGGCAAACAAATTGTTGGAAATGATCCAGACTTTTCCATTTGTCAAATCTATAATGATGGACAATGAGCCATACCGATCAGTTAAAGAATATAACAACACAATCCATTCAATAACCGAACAAAAGCCATGTGACATATTATTTAACAAAATAAAACATTCAAACTTGCCAGATAAATTAAAATCATCCCAAGCAAAAATGTTAGAAAAAAGGTTACCAAAAAATTACCAAGTAGGTGAAATAATTTATGAGAAGAAACATGGCGAACGAAATAAACTACAGCCCAGATACAAAAAACCGGTAGTTAAAGAAGACATAGGAAATACAGTAAAAAGAAACAATCTGGATCAATCATAAAGATAATATCAAATTCTAACCTATTTATGTTTTTTTTTATGTATTTTTAGAATGCAAATTTTATGTATTTTCTTTGTCTTATAACCGTTTTGTGGTTTAGGCATTATTAATTATTCAAATGATGACCTGCTTAAGGATACAGATAATCTTTTTTTATACGAAGCATACGGAAAAGTTTTTCACGTTACTAACCTGAGTTTTAAAAACTTTAAAAAATGGAAACAATACCATTGATTGGAAAATCACCTGAAATTGAATTTAATCAAGACACTCCTTTCCCCTTTACACCTCACAAAATTGCCAAACGAAGCATCAATGAATTAGGCACCATTTTAAATGAATCACAGGAACACCAGACCATGATGACTTGATAACTAACCCAACTAAAATCAATGTTCTTGTTCAAAACAATAATAAGCAAATTCAAATAAATTCTGAAATTTTCAAAGAAGTCACTAAAATCTCGAATCTTTGAAAGGTAATGAAAATTAATTTTAAAAAATATCGACTTAAGTTGTTGTCACTTGACCTACAAAATCTGCTGGATACTATTTCATTTTCGAAAGCAAGAATATTAAATTATTATTAAAAATTTTAAGCAAACAAGACGTGATAAATATATTCAATCACGAAACCCTAAATATCACTCTAATAGACCTTTTAGACATTTCCTCTTTTTCAATTGTTTCATACCAAGGTTTAATCATAGTTTTTATAAAATACCCAACTATTAATTATAATTTTAAGTTATATCACGCTAAAGCCATATCCCAGACAGATGAAAAATTATTAGTAAACGATAAAATTGCTAAATGTAATAATACTTTTTCTCTTATCGAACATTTTAAAAGAGAAATATATAATAGTTTTGCCCACATTAAATTTGACGCAAATTGCTTTGTTAACCTCCTTAATAAACAATTTACAAGTTGTATAAAAATATCCGAAAACAAGTAAGAGGTTCTGGTCGGGAGCTCCCGACTAGGGGATACCCCTGAACCCTCATATTCCAACACCAAATGCAGCTCGCGCTAATAGATAGAGAGTAGCGGGGAGGTGGCAATAGGTATAAAATGAAAGATACTTGAAATATTTATACTTCCACTCACTATAAAGTGAGTACGGCCTATTATTGGCAAACAAATTTCTTAATCGGGTCTATCGCACTCGGAATACATGTGTATCAACATGATAGCATTTAATAAGTAAGCACCGCTCTGTAAAACTTAGTTTAGGTAGAAAATGCTAAAGAATAAAGCATTCTCATTTAGATGATATGATTATTATTTGAAGTTTTTTTTCATTAAAATGTACCAATAAATTGAATAGAAAGGTCCGTCGCCGATACGATTATACGCTGTGGTCATTTTTATATTGAGTTAAATAAAACATTTGTTAAGGGGTAACCACCCAATTTAGTCACGAGTTACCAAGGTTGGGAGGGGAAAGAATAGGGAGCGATCAACATATAAGGCACCCTAGCCACTGGAATTCCCATATAACAGTCCGCCGTTTTCATCTAGTTTAATTCTGTACGTGGGTACAGCCCGGATACACACAATTTGACCGTCATCTTATTAATATACAGTGAGTTTACTTAACCTCCCTGAGCACAAAAGGAGTGATATGTACAGGGAAGAGGAAAAGATCCACGCGAAATCCGACGAGGATAGTTTAGAGCAACGCTAGAATTGCACGCCCTCCGAATCTCTAAACCTCTGCGGGAGAACATCAACCGCACGAAGTGGTGACTTTTTGAATAGAGCACAAGATCGCATATAAATACACTTTTGCATGCTACATATGATGTCTTTTTATTGGCTTACACCACAGAAAACTGCTTTGGCTTACTCTCTTCTATATGATTTGTGCGATAGAACAGCATCGCTGTTTTTTTATCTCGCTCCCACTTACTCTCAGTGCTCTCAATGCTCTCTCTGCCCGCACAAGCAAAAACGCGCACAAATTCAAATTTTCTCAAAATTCGGTGTCATTTCTTCCCTTTTAAAGGGATGAGTAATATGAAATAATGAAAGGGTTTGCCACGTCGATGCGAAATTCTTGCATTTTAGCTCGTTATTGTTGGTAAGGGTACCTAAGCGTTGGCATGTGTGCATTTAAAATATTTTGGACTTTCTATTCACGGATACTTGCATATTTTGTATATGAATAAAAGCATTTATGCGTTTGTCCCTTGCAAATTTGACAAGATTTGAAGTTTTTGTGATTTCTTTATTTCGGGCTCTACACACTACTACGCGAATCCCGATGCAACGTACTGCATCCCACCTCCCGCCCAACCGACCGAGGGGCGCAGTCGTGTAACGTACGACACGAAATGCAAAGTAAATATGAAAAAAAAAAATAATAATAAAATCAATACAAACTACGAGTATGTGTACAAATACTATTACAAATAAAAATAGGACTATCTACTTGCTAAATAGTTTAGAATAGAAGACTTTATACGAGGAAGAGAAGCTTCCGAGCAGAATACTCTGTAATGCTTGTTATAGTCGTCACAGAGAACCCTGAACGGTTCATGCAAGGCATAATTAGTTGAGCAAAATTGAAGCGATAAAGGTACAAAATTGCGTGTTAGTCTAGTAGGGATAGAGAAACTTAATTGGCTAGTCAACACAGAAGAGTCGATTTCACCAGTAATTAATTTATGAATAAATATTACACCCAGCATGGTTCTACGATTAATTAATGAAGGAAAGTTAATCATCAGAAGTCTACTGGAGTATGACGGTAACCGCACACGAGGATCCCAGTTTAAGCCACTAAGGGCAAACAACAAGAATTGTTTCTGAACGGATTCAATTCTGACCTGATGGGTAGCATATTGTGGTGACCAGATACATGACGCATACTCAAGAATAGGTCGTAGCAAAGATATATAAAGTGTTTTTGTCGGGTACGGATCGTCAAACTCCTTCGACCATCGTTTGATGAAACCCATAACTATTCTGGCCTTATTGACCACGGTATTAACATGAGGGTCGAATTTAAGTTTATGATCAAGGATGACACCTAGATCATTAACTTCATTAGAAGTACTATTAACACGCTCGAGCGGTATGCTATCAAGGATGTAAGAAACCAATTGAGGAGGGCTTCTATAGAAGGTCATTGCCTTACATTTAGAGCAGTTTAAGTTTAACAGGTTGGCTAGGCACCAAGCCAGAAACGCATCAATGTCCGCTTGTAAGAGATAACATGATGCCATATCCTTATATGCAAGGCATAATTTTACATCATCAACATACATTAATACTCGAGAGTGAGACAGTATCGAGGGAAGGTCATTGATGAAAAGAGTAAAGAGTAGCGTGCCAAGATGACTACCTTGAGGAACACCGGAAGTCACCAGAATACGTATAGAAAATGAATTTCTGAAAAGATCCTTTTGGGTTCCGTCACGCAAATACTTTGAAATCCAGTTCAAAAGATTGACTGGGAAGCCGAGAAGGCTTAATTTATGAAGCAGCAAGGAATGGTTGACAGAGTCGAAAGCCTTACTGAAATCAGTATAGATGACGTCAGTCTGCTTTCTTTTTTTAAACCCATCAACTACACAATACAAATGCTTGTGAATGGGCAGATAATGGGCGCAAAAGAAAATTTCAGAAAGGGTAAACGCTTGTGTGTGTGTACATATTTAAACGATCCCTTCTTCTGTCCATTTAGACCAAAACTCTTACTTCATTCATTGAATCAGTTTCCATCTATCTAAGATGCCTATTACTCTTTTTAGATGATATTTTACTGACTTGATTCCGGCCTCCCAAATACCTACAAAGTGAGGTCCTGCTGGCGGGATAATTTATTCATATTCATCAATAGCTATTACATTATTTTCCTAAGTATTTTCTACATGTTCTTTTCTGTCATGTGCCTGTATGCCCATAAGCGGGCACACTTTGATAAATGGTCTTATGGAAATTCCATGCTGTAATTTTATCTTTCCTACTCTGACTTTATTGTCATTTTTCGATTATACGACTCTTATGAGTGCTTTCTCTGCTGTGTATTTCTCCTGCATTTATTTTCTGAGTTTTGAAGCCGTGCCATCTCTTGTGGTATTGATTCTCCTAACTCCTTTTCTTCCTTAAACGAAACGGTTTCTGTATACCTTCCATCTAATTCTTTTGCCATTTCAATAACATTTTTCTCGTAGATTTTATTTCTGCATCTTCTTTATCCTCCTGTTCTATCTGGACTGCCTCCTCAGATATGATTGAATTAGTGCACAGCCCAAACCGTAAGAGCTAGGAAGCTGAAATTTTCACTGTAGTTACCTTATGCGATGAAGGTGCACGTTAAGACGGGGTTTTGGGAAATTCCAACCGCAAGTATGGCAAGTATAAATGTATTCCTCCTTGGTGGAAATGGGGGTCAAATATTTGGTGGATAACGTTTCGCGCTTAAATTCATTTTCAAGGATCTATATGAAAAATCATTTGAGACGTGTTTCACATTTTTCGCAGAATTAAAGCATCCTTAGTAGAAATGCGATTCTAAGATTTTTTTGGTGCAGTTTTAAGCTTTGTCCGATTTACCTCAAACTTATTTTCAGAGCTCTACAAAATAACTTAATGAATACGTGTTTTAGCGATTTGGGAAATTCCACCCGCATGTATGGAAAAATCGCGAAAAAAAACGTTTTTATGAAACTTTTTTGTTTACTATCCGATTGGCCTCAAACTTAATTTCAAAGTTCTTTGTTCAAATGCATTTGAGGGGTGCTTCACACTTTTCCAAAAATGTATTCCTCCTTGGTGGAAATTGGGGTCAAAGATTTGGTGGATGTCGCTTCGCCCTCAAATTCATTTATAAGGATCAACATAAGAAATCATTTAAGACGTGTTTCACATATTTCGTAAAATCTAAAGTCTTTCGGATGAAAGTGCATTTTAAAGGTTTTTTTTGGTCAATTTTTGTCCGATTTTCATCAAACTTATTTTCAAAGCTCTACATAATAATATGATGAATACGTGTTTCAGCGATTTGGCGGAAAACTTGTATATGAAAGTAGTTTGTTTACTGTCCGCTCAGTTTCAAAATCATTTTCAAAGCTTTTTGAGAACATACGTGCTACTGGCAAGGCCGGGCTATACCCTCTAGTATACATATATATATATATATATGTATATATTCTTTTTAAGCAAGTTAATAAAGTGTTTACCCGTACTGTCGTGAAGTCCTTCAATATGAGATGAATAGCCATATGAGCATTTAGAACTAAACGGTGATTTAAACTTCTCTTTTGTGCGCTTTTGGGTAGTCATTCTAATCTCATCCTTCACAAAGTTATAGATATCAAAACAAATCCTGAAAAATAAAAAAAAAACACAGTATTACTTGTAAGCTCTAGCACGCAATATTCGACAATGAGGGGATGACATGATTTGAATAATATCTTTTCCAAAAGTAGTCCCAGACATTTGCACACCAAGTAATAATGCTTTTGTAACAGGCAGAAGAAGCATCTCCGATCCCATAAAGTATAAACATTCTTTTATTCTTGATTAGCATCAATAGCAGAGTCTAGCGATATCCGTTTGAATTTCCGTCCGTCTGTTCGTAAGTATGAACGCGTCGTTAGAACATATAAGAGCTAGATTTTTGACATTTTTAGATATTTTCATAAGCAATCAATAAAAATTGATATAGAAATTGTGTTTTTTGAGCAAATCTCATATGTTTTAAGAACTAGGTCATCAAACTTGACATGTGGCTTCTAGAATAGCTTTTAAATATCAGGTGACTTTAATGAGAGCTATCGCCATCAGCGCCATAAATAAATCTGTTGGCGCAGATCCGCGCCTTGATTAATTAAGTGAACTAAAAACTTGAAGTCTAGTGTAAGTTAGGTTCACTCGCTCTGGGAGCGAATTCGCTTTGCTTCGCCGCCGTAGCTCAATTTAGGCTTAAGAAGTTTAGTACGAATCGCATAAAATTTTCGTTTTTATAAGCCACCTGTTTATACCCTGAACCCATTGAAAATGGTAAAAAGGGTATATTGTATTTGTGCAAAATGCAAATGTATGTAACAGGCAGAAGGAAGTATCTCCGACCCCATAAAGTATATATATTCTTGATCAGCATTAATAGCCGAGTCGATCTAGCCATGTCCGTCTGTCTGTCCGTCCGTCCGTCCGTCCGTCCGTATGTATGAACGCAAGGATCTCAGAACCTATAAGAGCTAGAGACTTGAAATTTTAGATGTAGGTGCTCCCAGTTCCCGCGCAGATCGAGTTTGTTTCCAATAAACGATAACTTGCCCGTTTTCAAGTAATCGATAAAAATGTATATCGAAATCCCGTTTTTTAAGCAATTTTTGTAAATAATAAGAGCTGGATTAACCAAACTTGACAAGTAGCTTCTAGAATAGTATATATATATATCGATTATCTTTCATTTTATACCTATCGCCAACTCCCCGCTACTCTCTATCAATAAGCGCGCGCTGCATTTGGTGATGTAATAAGCTTTATAACATACCTGCATTTGACAAATTTTCATACTGGGCCAAGAGAACTCGTGAGTCTTCTTCGTGAGCGACTTTGGCTAATTAACGCACAAGAAATCTGCAGTCAAACAGTGGGATCCGTTGCATCCGTTGCTTTGCAAAATGCAAACCTTGCCTGCCTACACAAATAATACGCCCATTTACTATCGCCGCAGCCGATATCCGACAAAACGTGTAGTTATATATAAATTGGCACGTCACGTGTTTGCGGCGGCCAGCGCAAATTGAAAAAATTTTTGTATACATGTGTGCACAAGCAACCGCGATGCTCTGTGTATGTGTTTATTTCAGTTTATTTTATTGGAACTTATTTCTTGTTATAGTTGTGGAGTGTGAGGCGGTGGTAAGGTTGAATGGAATTGCGAGTTCGAGCACGGTGCGGGAAAGTAATATTTTTTTAAATGCTTAAGCAAACGAGCGCGTATTGCGAGCTGCATTTGGATGGTCTCGGGTATTCCCAAGTCGTGCACTTCCGACTAAAGGACTCTGACTTGCTTCATAATGGTGATATCTGATTGATTTTTAATGATTGATTTCCGAAAACTAGATCTATTTTGCGCGTTCGCTCAAAAAAACCCAGTGCCCTTAAAGCGGATTTAATAATCATGTTGAATATGAATTGGCTAACCATACCAATTTTATCAACTTTTGCGATTATGAAATAATTTACATTCATCTTACGTTTAAATTTTGGTGACGTGGTTGTATTAAATATGGTAAGTAAAGCCTGTGAATGTTAAGCACTTAAGTATTGTATATCGTATTAACATATTTTTATGACAAATAATACGTTTAATCAATTTAATTTAATGCCAATCAATCACTCCTATGCGATCTCGCGCGTTCAGATTTACCATACAGCACATGTCTTGTTTTTCTGATCAAGAAGCCATATGAGTCGATCCATTTTTTTGTGATGTAGAGCTCCGGGTGCAGGAAAGTCTTCGAGATTATTATCATGTCGATTTCATGATTTACAATAATTCGTTTCAATTCCAATTCTCTCTTAATAATTTGTAACTCTTTACACTGCTTACATTTATGTGCGTAGTTACAGTTGAAACCCATAATAATGGATCACAAAATTTTCTATTATCACTGCGCGGGTTAGACCGGCCTGGTGGTGCCCAATGTAATTGCTTGCATTATAGTTAAGACTCGTGAAGGGAGATTGATGCCGAAATGCGGGCGTTTATGCGGCAGACCACGACTTGCTTTAGGAGTCATGTTGGTTTTCGCAAACCAAATGATCACCTCATAGCTTTGGATACCTAATTCAATAGCCTAAAACAGTTGGATGAGAATCCGAGATTGCCCATCTTTTTGGTTACTCTGGTAGCTGTGAAGGTTGCTGTAGACACAATATAAGCTGCGCAATGTACGACATCGGTGCGAGAAAAAAAAACCCGTCTTATCCGAGTCATCCGCTTAGTAGAAGTGTCTATAGAGCAAAAGCAACAATTAAATTTACAGCGGACGCTGAAAGGGTCGTCGTCGAACTACCGGCTGTTTTAGAGACCACAGCTGACAGTGCTCCTACTGTCCCACCTGTGGGGGTTAAGCCATTAGCGGCCGTTTCGCTGAAAAACAAATTTTTATTTCCAGGCCCCTTATTTCTCATCGGATAATGTAAAAGAATCTATACAGGCAAAAGTTCAATTCCCAGTCATAGCGGTGTACAAATTAAACAGAAATGTTTGCGGATATTTCATTGTCTAAAATAAATGTTCACCCTGAAATATTTACAAACATCTGTTGTAAAAGTTTGGGCGGAGCATTTAATAAGTAATGAATACAAGGCCATAAATAAATAAACTGACTACCGATTTTATTACCACCGCCATCACCACCACCGCCTCAACTTTAGCTGCTGCGTCAAAAAACTAAGTTCTTCTCTTTAACTTGCCTAAACGAATGTTGGAGGCCTTAAATCAAAACTTGCTATTCTGTACTTAAATTGTCCTGCTTTTAATTTTCAAATTATCACTTTTACTAAGATATAGTTTAAGTGGCACATCTCATATTCTTCAATTTTTACCTCCAAATACACCACTTATAGATGTGATCGAGCTTCCCGTATCGGAGGAGGAGTACTCATAGCTGTTGAGTCTATTCTATCGTTGGAACGCATTGAACTTCCCATCTCAGAGATTGAGTTGGTGGCTTTAAGAGTTTGTAGTAGCCGAGTGGGAACTGTTCTTGGTTGCTAGAAACTTTATGTGCTGCCCTCGCACTTGATCACACACTTTTGCATATTCCTTTTGATGTCTGATTCGGCAAGTATGCAGATCATACGATAATGCAGTTAAGCTGTGGAGCGATCGCCGAAAGCTTTTATCACCGTTACAGCTAGGTCTATAAAAGGAACGGACGACCGCGCGCGACAGTCTTCAGTTCAGATTAGAAGCGAAAAGACGTATTTTAAAATCTAAGTAGTCAAAAATATTGAAACAGGTGATTTTATTTTGGCCTAGTGTCAATAGATTGGTGTTGGACCTTTTTTCAATTTAACTGCCTCGTGGCAGGGGTGCTGCCGCAAACGCTGGTTCCCTTTTCACCAATCTTTTGGTGCATATGTATTGGCTCGGAGACAAGGGTGGTGAATCTACTCCAAGGAGATTTCGGAACCGTGCTCCAGTTCCACATTCGAGACTGCTCGTTGATGATCATTAAAAGTGTCTGGTGATAAGAGACTTATTTAATTGGATACCAACGTCACAAGTTTTATTCAGACCCACAAAGAAATTATGAGTTAAAAACCTGTGTTGCGTAGTGTAAATGACTAGTTATTCTCCTTTGTGCTACCTTCGTCGCTCTTATTGAAAGAATTAGAATTGACAAAAAGTAAAGCGCATGAACAAGCCAAAAGATAAAAGCAATTACAATTAGTAAAACAGAAGCCACCTGAACGAAATTCGAAGCATGAATCCATACATACATTACATTAAACTTAAATTTTGCCTTTGCGATCAGCTGATGTCTACCTAATCTATTCCCATTGATCGAAGCTTAAGTAAATGTAACTAAACAAACATGAAGAAAATGTATTATATTGAATTAAAAATTAGTCCATAGATATTAGAGTTAAGCAGCAGTAGTAATATTTCTTTTGTCCTATAAATATACTTGGCAAGGGTAAGATTGTGATATTCTTATGCTCATCAATATTTATATATATACTTACAATTAACTTTCTTTGTATAAAGGCAACAATGATACACATACAATAATCACCCACACACACCCACCAACATCGACATCATATTGAGCCAAGTGCACGCAACGATGGAAGTATGAGTGAGTTAATATTGAGTACTGAGGACTATATTTGGTAAATCTGTTGTATATATATATATATATATTTACGATTGAAATTGCATTGATATCGCACCTATTGCCAACGTAGGCGTAAGATAAAAGTTTTCTCCAGTTAAGTTATGTTGGAAAACTAAACTTATTTTGTTGAACAGAAATCAGTATATTATTATTGTTAAATCATGAATTCGGATTTGAATATTTCGGTAAGTCTTAGGGAATTCACAATTCTCTCGTAATATAATCATGTATCTTGAGATCAACTGATTTCTTTAATTAAATGATTTTGTTATATTTAAATATGAATCGGTGAATAATGTTAATGCGTTAGAGTCTCGCATAGGGGCAATCTACGATCTTCTGGTTGCTATGGTAGGGAGGGTAGAGACGAGGGACAACTAACACCAAGTTCCCTCCATTAGGCATATCGGGTCCTGAGTTTCGTGGTGTTTGTCGGAACACTTATTTACAGGATAGGGAAATAAAGATATTTTTTATGATAGTATTTGATCTGTATAGCCTGAACCCATTAAAAATAGGGTAAAAATGAGTTTCCAGAGTTGGATGAAAAGGGTCTTTAGGAAGCGTAAGCGGCCTAATCCTGTGCACAACACTGTCGAGAGAATCCAACACGAAAATTAGATCAAGAGATATATTTCTGGATTAACGCACCCGATAAACGTGCTGTAAGGACATTTCATGAAGACCATCCATAAATTCATTTGACAGAGGACAACAGAAAGTTTGAATACCTTGGCTATGACCGATCAACAACTGCGATTCAAGCTTCTAAGGACAACTAAGAGTTCCCTATCAGAAAGTAGGGAGGAGATAGATTTAATAGCGTTTAGATGTCTTAAGTAAATAGACATGTTAGATAGTGGAACAATATAGGAACATGAAATAAAGATACAGAAACTTCCAAATGCAACTTGTAGTGCTCACATGTATACGGGGGGGCAGTCGACGCTGCTTTCCACATGGAGTGTCCACGTTCATTTGTATCCTTATATGGCGTTTTCGCCAATAGTGGCTTACGTTTGGTCGCGGGGCGTTGGGCTCGGGGGCGCGTACTTCTTCCTTTTGCTTAATTTAGCTAGTCGTGGTCGGGGTTCTTCCTCGCCCAATCTGCCTATCAACACGAATACACTGACATGAAGAATATCAAGTACGCTTCAAAAAAAAAAACAAGTAAGAGATTCTAGTCGGGAGCTCCCGACTAGGGGATACCCTGAATCCCCTTCCCCAACACCAAATGCAGATATACATACTCTAGCTCTTATTATTTACTAAAATTGCTAAAAAAAACTAGGATGTCGATATCGATTTTTATCGATTGTATGGAAACGGAGTAAGCTATCGATTATCGGAAACAAACAAAACGGACATGGCTAGATCAACTCGGCTATTGATGCTGATCAAGAATATATATACTTTTACCCTTTTTACCCATTTTTAGTGGATTCAGGGTATAAAAATGTGAAGTCGAGTTAATATAGAAAGTTTAAGAAATCGGGTAATCACTCTGATTTCTTCTGTTATGCAGTTGCCCGATCAAATTTTTCTACTCAAAATTCCATCTGCAATAAGTATTACCTTGCCCGTTGTCGCCTCAAATTTTCACATAATCCTAAACAAATTTTTAAATCTGTCAATTCTAAACGAAAGTCATCTATTTTGTTCACATTCTGTTTTCAAACTACCTACTCTTCCTTTAAGTATAATAAAAATCAGCCTTATCCTTATCAGTACAGAGATCAAACTGCATCTTAAAACCTATTATTACGAGAAGTTCGAGCCGGGCCTGATGGTGTTCCTGCTTTTGTGCTCAGTAGAGTACGTACTGTACTGCACTATGTAAAACTGTTTTAACATTTTTTAAACACTTCAACTTTTCCGACCATTTGGAATGAGTCATACATTAGACCGCTCCCTCTGAGGTCGAAAAATATAAAGGTATTTCAAAATGATCCGTTATACCTTAAGCTTTTGAAAGAATCATAACATCTCAACTGCAACATTTATGTAGTTTTATTATTTCACCTTTCCAGCATGGGTTCGTGAAGCGCAGATCTACATCCACTAACCTTCTTGAGTTTACTTTGCTTATTATTGATGGGTTTAAGAATAGAATGCAGACTGACATCATCTATACTGTTTTCAGTAAGGCTAACGACTCTGTTAACCACTTCTTGCTGCTTCATAAGATATGCCTTCTCGGCTTCCCAGTCAATCTCTTGAACTGGATTTCGGAGTATTTGCGTAATAGAACCCAAAAGGTTATTTTCAGAAATTCGTCTTCTAAACGTACTCTGGTGATTTCCGGTGTTCCTCAAGGTAGTCATCTTGGCTGACCGCATTACTTCGGCAGCTCTATTACAGCCACACCAGCCAAAAAAAATAAATAGTTTCCCCGGTAAGGCTCGACCTCGCGACAGACCGCGACAGACCGCGCCACTTGCCACTGCCTCTACTCAACAGCCACACCTATAATTGAGTCTCATTGAGAAAAAAAAAACCAATTAAAATAACAGCACAGAAAACAATCGCAATTGCAATGCTGTTGTCAGAAGTAGACGCGCATGAATGTGTGTGTGTACATGTTTGGAGATTGCGTCGCAACACGTGCGCAGTAAAAAACATAACTTTTGGGTTTTTGTTAACCGAACTTAATGAAATTTTCTACAGTATATCTGATTGTACCATTGAATATTTGTGCATTCCCAAAAAGTCAATAGCATTCAAATTGGGGCTTAAATTGGTGGGCAATACAAGTTGGGTTATTAACTTGATTTATAGCTCTGCGGTGGAAGCAGGAAGGTGCCGATAGGTATATAATGAAAGATTCTTGATATATATATAATATTCTAAGAGCCACTTATCAAGTTTAGTGACCCTAGCTCTTATTATTTACCCAATTTTTGCAAAAAACAGGATTCGATATCGATTTTTATCGATTGCTTGAAAACGGAGTAAGTTATCGATTATCGGAAACAAACTCGACCTGCGTAGGCACTAGGAGGACCTACAGCTTTCAAGTCTTTAGCTCTTATAGGTTCTGATATCCTTGCGTTCATACATACGGACAGACGGACTGACGTGCGGATGGACAGACAGACGGACATGGCTAGATCGACTCGGCTATTGATGCTGATCAAGAATATATATACTTTATGGGGTCGGAGATGCTTCCTTCTGCCTGTTACATACATTTACATTTGCACAAAAACATTATACCCTTTTTACCCATTTTTAATGGGTTCAAAACCACTTAAATCTTGTCCAGGTTTTACAGCTACGGCTTCATACTTAAGTGCGATGGTTACCGTTCAGTCAGTCAGTTTGGACTAATTCTTGTACATACATATATATAGAGATTAAACAAGTTATATACACAGAGTAAATAAAAAAAAGTTTGTAAAATTGTAAGCTGAAACTTACTTGTCGTTCTCAGTTAAACAATCCAATTTGTTTTGGTATGAACATTGCAAGACTTTAATATCTTTTGCGTTGGCATCATCCTAAAATGTAAAATTAGTATACATTAAGAAAATCGCTATATTTGATTTAATACATTTCTTATACTCTTGCAGAGGGAATTATAATTTTGTCGTGAAATGTGTAACGCATCTCCGCCCTTATCAAATATATATGTATATTCTTGAACAGCATCAACAGCCGAGTCAATATAGCCATGTCCGTCTTTATGCGAACTAGTCTCTCAGTTTTGAAGCTATCGTCATGAAACTTTGCATGCGTCCCATTTTCTGTTGCACGCAGTACATATGTCGGAACCGGCTGGATCGGACCACTTTACCAAATAACTGCCATAGGAACGATTGGTCGAAAGTAGGTTCTTGTAAATACAAAATTTTTTTTATCAAGATATCTTGATAAAACTCGTCATTAATTAGTTTTACTATGCTCCTCATATATATGCAAAATCCTACCAACCCCGGACCACTATATCATAAAGCTTCCATAGGCAACAAATTCTGTTTTTAAAGATGTTTTTATCAAACTGAGATGTGTGAGAATACTGAAATTCTCACATATCTGCAAAACCGTAAGGCAAATGTTTGCAATGATATTAAATCTTCGGCTTACCGTACCTTACTCACTCGTTTTAATATAAATAATATAAATAAATAACAATAATTTAAGACATTTAACTTATGTCATTTATAAATGTATTTCTTTACCCTGAACCCATTGAAGAGGCGAAAGAGTAAAATGTTTTTTAAAAATGTATGTCAAAGGCAGAAGGAAGCATCTCCGACCCCATAAAGTATATATATTCTTGACCAGCACCAATAGCCGAGTCGATCTAGCCATGTCCGTCTGTCTGTCCGTCCGTCCGTCCGTATGTATTAACGCGCCAATCTTATAACCTATGAGCTAGAAATGTAGTATGTAGTATGCAATGGGCCCTAGGCTTTAAAAACCAAATTCTCATAGGAATTTTGTGACATGAAAGGCACCAAGACGCCAAAAGAGAATGCTTTCAATATAAGGCACTTTTCCCCCTTGGACTCTGATCGTAGAGGAACTCCTATACAAGCTAAATAACAAAGAGTTCTCTCTATAGTAGGTAAGTATATTAAAATCAGGGAGAAAATACAACAAGCCTTAAAACATAGCTCAGAGATAGTGTTAGTGTAAAGGATTATCGATTAACGCCAAAACTGTGTTAGTTCCTTTAACCAGGAAAAGTTCTTTGACTTCATAGAAATTTCGCCTGAATGTAATTATCATAGAATTAGGTTAGATATTTTTTATTTTAAATTCATCAGAAATTCCAAACTCCGGAAATTCATATAAAGGTAACTCGAGCCTATTTTTCTTATAACAGGGAATTTGGTAGAGCATAGGGATACTTTCCGAAAATGATCAACTGGTTTTTATACCCTGAACCCATTGAAAATGGGTAAAAAGGGTATATTGTATTTGTGCAAAATGCAAATGTATGTAACAGGCAGAAGGAAGCATCTCCGACCCCATTAAGTATATACATTCTTGATCAGCATCAATAGCCGAGTCGATCTAGCCATATCCATCTGTCTGTCCGTCCGTCCGTCTGTCCGTCTGCCCGTCTGTCCGTATGTATGAACGCAAGGATCTCAGAACCTATAAGACTATAGAGACTTGAAATTTTAGATGTAGGTGCTCCCAGTGCCTGCACGGATCGAGTTTGTTTCCGATGATCGATTGCTTACTCCGTTTCCAAGCAATCGATAAAAATCGAAATCGACATCATGTTTTTGAGCAAATTGGGTATATAATGAGAGCTAGAGTCACCAAAAGTGATATGTTTACTCTAGAATAGTATATATATATCAAGTATCTTTTATTTTATACCTATCGCCACCTCCCCGCTAGCACCACAAAGCTATAAATCAAGTTAATAACCCAATTTATATTGCCAACCAATTTAAGCCACAATTTAAACGCAATTGACTTTTTGAGAATACACAAGTATTCTATGGTGCAAAAGGATATACTGTAGAAAATTTCATTAAGATCGGTTTTTGTTTTGTTTTTCAGTATTTTGCGCACTACTGCGCACGTGTTGCGACGCAATGTACATGTACAGTTAACAGTGTAGATTGTACACACTCACACTCATGCGCGTATGCTTCGAATTCTGCCGTCACTGCGATGGTTTTCTGTGTTGCTATTTTAATTGGTTTTTTTCTCAATAATTCTTAGTTATTAGTGTGGATGTTGAGAATAGGCAGTGGCAAGTGGTGCGGTCTGTCGCTGGTTTGAGCCCTGCCGAGGAAAGTAAATATGCGGTCAGTTGCGAGTTCATCAAACTCAGCCAATGGAACTTTTCATTTTTTTTTTTTCTTTATTAATTCAAACGAGCTCAATTTGGTGTTGGAATAAGAGGGTTCAGGGTATTCCCTAGTGGGGAGCTCCCTACTTGTTTTTTTTTTTGTGGCAGTAACTGTAGGACTTTGTATCAAAGGGACAGGAAGGGTATCAGGGAAAGGCTGGTCTCGGTTATTTTGCTTAAAATCGTGAACAATTATGTGAGGGGCCCAAAAATTAGGATCACCAATGATTTTGAACGAACCATGTGGCCAGGAGTTAGTGGGGCCAAAGAGGCACCGCGATTGCTTTTAACAATCTTGGCTAGATCACGCGCAGGTCTTTGGGGCCAGAATCTAACGGTGCTAGTGTAGTTTCGCTGACTAGGACTGGATTAACTACAGGGTCTACTGAGACTGCTCCAGGGGATACCACAGGTGTTAAATTTGGACAATCGCGGGGAGGCATAATGTCAGCATTAGGGATAAATCCATGTTGCTAGGCACGGACAAAGGAGGCATAGTTGATTGGACAGATGTAGAGGGTAAATGCAAAAATTGAGACTGAAAACGGCGATTGAGTGAAGACTTAAATTAATATTTGCTAAGCAACTCAAAACTCGAGTCAAAGTTACTCGAGAGCTGCTTAGCCACATTATTAAGTTTTAAGAATTGATTTCTCACAAAATTATAAATTATGAAGAAATCAATTTACTTGTTGATGTTTACTGGGCACGACCAACGCAAGCCACCGCAGTCCTTCTTAGCAATTGCAGCGAAAATCACGCCCAGTGAAACCTGCACATTTAGCATGCATCATATTCTCACACAGCCAGCAATTGACAAATTGCAGCTGTGCAAATCATCAGCCTATTTAAACGTGCAATGTTTTTTACAGCACGACATATTTTCTACCGGCGTTAAAAGTTAAGCAGAAGTTGCGAGAGCGCAGAGCGAAACGAAACACATTGAACAAAAAAAGAGCAAGCAAGCGCTCAAAAAATATTTGTACACAATCAAATTGTTTGGAGCGAAAGGCAACAGCAAAAATTGGTGAGAGCGCAATGCACAAGACAAGACAAGACACAGAAATATGCACCAACACACGCACAAACAAGTATATGCACAGGGGAGCTATAAAACAAAAGAATCAAAACAGACAATAACAACAACACGGAACTGATGCCGCGTTCAATAAATGTTATTTTTAACAGACTTACGCTACACATCAGATAGTATTTTTCTTAAGTAATTAAAGCTTTTTAAATAAACCAAAAAAAATACAAAAAAATAAGAATCAAAAAGCAGGATTAAAGCGGAAAAATATAAAAGAATTTTGGAGCACAAGTAAAACACGTCAGTCACTCTCAACTGAGAACTCTCTCATGAGTGAATATAGCGACATTTTCGGACTAGCAACAGAAACAATTTCAACAAACAACTTTTATAAACAAAAGTTGATATTAAAAGACGAGGGGCCTGTATACATCGACAATTATAGAATTCCATAAAGAAGAAATTAAATCCGGTTTTCTAACTTTTCTGTCAAATGTATCAAACCAGATGACAAAAAAAAACAAGTAAGAGGTTCTAGTCGGGAGCTCCCGACTAGGGGATACCCTGAACCCTCATATTCCAACACCAAATGCAGCGCGCGCTTATAGATAGAGAGTAGCGGGGAGGTGGCGATAGGTATAAATTGAAAGATAATCGATATATATACTATAAGCTACATGTCAAGTTTGGTGACTCTAGCTCTTATTATTTACCAAAATTGCTTAAAAAACAGGATTTCGATATACATTTTTATCGATTACTTGGAAACGGGGCAAGTTATCGATTATCGGAAACAAACTCGATCTGCGTAGGAACTAGGAGCAGCTACATCTAAAATTTCTCTAGCTCTTATAGGTTCTGAGATCCTTGCGTTCATACATACGGACGGACGGACGGACGGACGGTATAAAAACGAAGTCGTTGACAAATACCTAGTCCCATCGGACGCTGATAGCGCTAGAAGATTTGTTGCATTTTGCAATTATTACAGACTTTTTATACCCTGAACCCATTAAAAATGGGTAAAAGGGGTATTATGTTTTTGTGCAAAATCCAAATGTATGTAACAGGCAGAAGGAAGCATCTCCGACCCCATAAAGTATATATATTCTTGATCAGCATTAATAGCCGAGTCGATCTAGCCATGTCCGTCTGTCTGTCCGTCCGTCCGTCCGTCCGTCCGTATGTATGAACGCAAGGAAATTTTAGATGTAGGTGCTCCTAGTTCCTACGCAGATCGAGTTTGTTTCCGATAATCGATAACTTGCCCCGTTTTCAAGTAATCGATACAAGTGTATATCGAAATCCCGTTTTTTAAGCAATTTTGGTAAATAATAAGAGCTAGAGTCACCAAACTTGACATGTAGCTTCTAGAAAAGTATATATATATCGATTATCTTTCAATTTATACCTATCGCCACCTCCCCGCTACTCTCTATCTATAAGCGCGAACTGCATTTGGTGTTGGCATATGAGGGTTCAGGGTATCCCCTAGTCGGGTGCTCCCGACTAGAACCTCTTACTTGTTATTAATAATTTCTCGGATTATTCTCGTCACATAACACGTTTATGTAATAAGAATGTAAAATACGAAAAAGAGAATTAATAAAGCCATCATTGCTATAATACCCTGCTTTTAGCGAAGAATTTTGCATTAGAACCAACGCTAGTAAGCAAGCGTGCGAAGCAGTTCTTACACAAAAACTCAATAGTAGACATCTACCAGTAGCATACGCCTCAAGAACCTTTTCAAAAGGCGAGAGTGCACAATCAATAACAAATAACATAACAAGAGTACATAACAAGCAGCAATCCACAGGGCAATAAACAATTTTTGATCATGTGTATATGGCAAACATTTCTTAGTAAAAACGAATCACAGACCATTAACTTTCCTTCCTCTCGATGGTAAACCTATGTTCAAAAATAACACAAATGAGATAAAAACTATAAGAATCTGAATTTACAGTAGAATATCTTAAGGGTAAAGATAATTATATTGCAGATGCGTTATCAATTATAAGCATCAATGAGTTAAAAGAAATGGCATATCAAGTTTTATAAGTCACTACAAGACAACAAAGCAGAAAATAGATCCTGCGCAGTAGATAATAATGAAAATAAACAAGAGAATTTACCAAGGCTAAGTCTTGAAATTGCTTCTATGCCCAAGGTATATTAAGTCATTAAGAATGACGATGCACGGAAAATAGTGACCTTGCTATTAACACCTTTTTAATGTTTACTAAAACATGGTACAAAAGATATAGCATAAATTGAGATTAGAAATCTATATACCAATGGGATTCTCGACCAATAAGATTAGCCGACTCAAAGTGGCATCGAGCGAAAAGATCTAGGCATGTTTGAAATGGTGTATTTTTGGTAAGCTCGTATTCCGATAAATGTCGGCACAATACTAAGGAGCGTTAATTGTGGTGGGCAGTTATATATCGATACTCGAAATAGGGCAGAGTGCGTAAACATGTCGTTATCACCTTTACCTGTGATTCAAATTAAATTCCTCGTTTATCGATTAAAATAATCTCACGTAGTACTTTCGGATGCTTATCAGCAAACTTTCGCAAACGTTTCATCGAATACTTTCCTGTGTACATACAACTAACGGTAGTTGCCCGGGAATGTCTTAAGCGACGCAATCAATGCAGTTATGTAACAATATAGAAAAGGCGAAAAATAAAAAAATTTCCAATTTTCCCGAGTTTTCGAGTGAAATATCACTGCGGGCTTTTTGACATCTAAATATAGCTGGGAAAACATGTTTAATCGGTGAAAGTGTGCATGGTCGAATAGCTACTTCTGGATTTATTTCAGAACTCTCAACAATCAGAATTATACTAATGCACGAATCTAAAGACTTATCTATAAAGGCCAAAACAAGGTGTTAGAGAAGTTGCAAACAAAGATTCAGGTTCACACCCTTAAAGTTGACAAATCGCATTTATGATAAATTCGCATCTAATTTGATTAATGGGTCATATTTTATTATCGTCTCAATTCCCTGCAATTCAGTTGAGGGCTGGACATCCGATATAACGACCCCTCTGTCGAGGATGCAATGGTCAACACGACCGACTGGCGTGAACCGTCAACTGACCAAGTATTGGAAAAAAATCGGCACCTTTCTCGTTATTGATGTTAATAAAGATGACGGCTAGGTTTGACCAAGTGGACAACAAACAATGCAGTCCCGCGCAAATATTAAATAAAGGAACTTACGAAAATGATTATGCCCCAAAAGTCGTATCGTCCCATCAGTATGCTGTCAAAGCTCGCAAGTCATTGCCCGCTTAGTTCTGATAGGGCTAATGGACCCCAGATCCCGCCGCTGCCCCGGGCAGGTCCACCGTGATGTGGATCACAAATTCCAAGCGTTCGAGCATAAAGAATTCTCTGTTGGAGTGTACTTTTATGCCAATCAGGCATTCGATAACGTATGAGACAACGGACTTCTCTTCAAGTTGAAGTCTCATCTCCCAGCGCCATACTTCAACATCCATAGCTCTTTCTTAACAGGGCATACCTTGAGCGTAGCCACCGAGGACAAAATATAAAAAAAAACCGATGTTCTGCAAAGCAGTGTGCTCGGTTCGGTGATGTACCCACCATACACGGCTGACATCCCCTTTATCTGCTGGAACACCATCACAGGTGACAACACTGATTAGCTGGCAAAAGATTTCCTGCAAAATTGGTTGCTGCAAGTTGAAAACTGGACCGCAATACAGCGTCCTCAGCTAAGTGTTTGTAAGAGGTAGTACACCATGGTAGTACTGGTTGAAAATCGATGCTCACATTCATTTCGACGCACACCGTCAAAGTTTGGGTAGCGACATTGAGATACCAGCTGAATTTGCAAAGGGTAATTCGAGCCCAGGTAAAAAGCGTGGTGACCGGTACCTTTTCCATATGTTTTTTCTTTTACGCATTTCATGACACATTATAATAAATAGCAGCTTCTGGCTTCGGTCGAAAGAGGTTCAAGGCATCTCCTAGTCGCACACTTAAAAAAGGACACTCTTACTTGTTTCAAGTATGGCTTTTAGAAGATTTCACATTTAAACAAGTAAGAGGCTCTAGTCGGGAGCTCACGACTAGGGGATACCCTCAAACCTCTTCTTCCAACACCAAATGCAGCTCGCGTTTGGCGCTCGTTGCTTTAGTAGTAATAAAAATAAATATAAAAAAAACATATTTTCCTTGGTAGGGTTCAAACTCGCAACAGAGTTTTTGCCGCTGCCTCTACTCAACAGCCACACCAATAATTGAGTCTTAGTGAGAAAAAAACGAATTAAAATAGCAGCACTGAAAACAATACAATCGCGATTGCAATGCTGTTGATATAATTCAAAGAAGACGCGCATGAATGAGTGTGTGTACAGTGTACAACGCACACAGAAATTCTTGCAATGGCCGCAAGTACGCATATATTCTTTAATAACTTTTGTGTTTCTTAACCGATCCTAATGAAATTATCTACAGTATTTCTTATTGTGCTATAGAACATTTGTCTATTCTCAAGAAGTAAATTGCATTTAAATTGTGGCTTAAATTGGTGGGCAATGTAAGTTAAGTCATTAACTTGGTTTATAGCTCTGCGGTGGTAGCGGGGAGGTGATGATAGCTATCAAATGAGAGATACTTGATATATTTATACTATTCTAGAAGATACATGACAAGGTTGTCAAGTCTCTAGCTCTAATAGGTTCTGATATCTATTAATCGCTAATGCACACTTTTAAATTTATATTATTCGTTTTGCAATATATGCAAATTTTGATTTTAGTGCGTTACTTTTTAAGATTTTTTACCTTTGAAATTCTCGGAAAAAAAATCGGATGGGTTTATCTTTATATATAAAACTGTTTGTCCTGACTGACTGATTGGTGATCAACACACAGCCAAAACCGTAAGAGCTAGGAAGCTGAAATTTTCACTGTAGTTACCTTATGTGATGAAGGTGCACGTTAAGCCGGGGTTTCGGGAAACTCCACCCGCAAGTTTGGAAAAATCGCGAAAACGTTTGTATGAAACTTTTTTGTTTACCATCCGATCGGCCTCAAACTCAATTTCAAAGTTTCATATCGATTTTTATCTATAAATAGAACTGCAATTGTAGTTGTATTGCATTCTGTGCTTTGTGTATGTGCTTCTATATTAGTTTAAAATAAGCCAAATCAGCATAAGGCTGAAAACGTATGAGGCGATGACGAATACTTCGCTCGGTTAAAAGTCGTTGAAAGTGTTTTAGGTAGAAGAATGTTGATAGTTTCCGTTTGAGCATTCCTAATTGTTTGATATGGTATATTTTGTGGGCAGCTATATTTCGGTACTCGAAATAGGGCAGAGTGCGTTAACATGTCGTTATCACCTTTACCTGTGATTAAAATTAAATTGCTTGTTTATTGATTCAAATAATCTCACTTAGTACTTTCGGATGAAAATATGTGCTGATCAGCACTCCTTATTTTGGTCTCAACAAGTGTACAGGTGCAGACCGATTCGTGAAACAGTAGTTTTCATTAATATAAGAGTTCGGTACAGGTACCTGCAACAAAGTTCGCCAGATTATGGTAATATCCCTATAGTTCGGTGTCGTGACCGGTGCAGCGACTCGAAGCGGATATTAATCAGCATACCCCTAACAACTTTTAGCGACTACTTTCCTGTATACATACTATTAACGGGCGTCGCTCGGGAATGTTATCATCGATGATATATTTGAGAAAACATGTTCAATCGGTGAAAGTGTGCATGGTCGAATAGCTAGTTCCAGACTTATTTCAGCACTCTCACCATTAGAATTATGCTAATACACGAATCTAAAGACTTATCTATAAAGGACAGACCAGGGTGTTGAAGAAATTGCTAATGAAGGTTCAACCAACGAACCCTTAAAGATGACCGATCGCATTTTTGATAAATTCGCATCTAATCTGATCATACTCCTTAATCTCAACTTCAGGTGTGTCAGTAACATATTTTATTGTCGCCCAATTTTCCTTCGTTTCAGTTGGGAACTTGCAAACACATAAATATTTTAATATATGACCAACTCAACGTGCATTTCGGCTGATCCTGGATCCTGCAATTGTTGAATAGTAATGTTGATCACTTTAAATGATGGACTAATGATAGTAGGTTTAAATTATTATTTCCTATTTGGATTTCAATGTACGCATTGGGCAAACTCGGCGAAAATTAATATTCACAGAATAGAATCAAACTTTTTATCAAAAAAATGGATAAACATCCTTCGGGAGAAAGGATCAAAATTTTCTTGGAAAAGTTTAACGTCACTCACAACTAAAAGACACCGCAGCTGGGAATCGATTTGAAAAAGTTTACAAGAATAATTAATTTTTATAGTCCTTTCATCCCCATTGCTCTTCGCAAGCAAAACATTTTACAGCTTTTAAACCGAGGTAATAAGATTTCCTGAGCCCATACGACGTCGCAAACATTCTCTCTACGTTCTACACATGCATACACAAAATCACATATAAAATGGGGAACGGGCCTGATGCTGCGTAGTTGACGCGGCGGATTCGGTGTTTTTCCCCACACTACGAGCAATGCTTTCGTGACTTTGGTGTATTTATTCGATAAATTTGAGGTAATCAAAATTAGTTATAATTGTAAAACCGCGTGATATTCAGCACTTCACGAAACTTTGAAAATAAGCTATTTATGAATTCTTTCCATCAATAATCCTTTTATATTTTTTTCTGAGACTTAAGAAAAAAAAATTGGTACGACTTTATATACCTCAAATAAAGATTAAGAACAACAGATTAGAACAAAGTAAACTAAACGTGCTTAGAAAACTGTTGACGAGTCGATGGCATTTAATTTTAATTAAACATTTAAGCCAACATGATAAGAAAACATTAGGGTTTAGCAGATTACCGTTTATTATCAAATGAGTGTTTTACTCATGAGTGCTTAGCAGCTAATCGTTTAGTATTAAGTGAGTGTCTTACAAACAAGTGTTTAGCGGAGTTCGATTCGTAGAAAAGGAGTATTTCTGAAATAAGAGTTTAGCGGATAATTATCTTGAAATTTTTTTAATCAAATGACTATTTAAATATATAATGTCACGTTCTGAGCTCTCAACAGAGAATAGAAACGTTTTAATTTTCATGCTAGGACTCTTAAAATGTAAAAATAATGTAAAGACATGTGAGTTATAATTAAACTCACAAAGCAGCCAATCGGAAAATTATCTATCTGTAAAATTAAATTTTATTTGACAATTTGTTTGGAGTTTCTATCAATATTTTGATAGATATAGATATATTTGATAATATATATATATATATATATTTTTAATTTTTTTTTTTAACGCCTATGTTATATGTAAATCTTTGCATATCAACGGATTGAAGTTCATACAGACGCCCTTATATGTATGTATACTTCATTGCCTGTTTGCATATTCATCATGCAGCTGCCATTTCGCTCAATTACCATTTGAGTTCTTTTGCAGCATAGCAACGACAGATGCAAAAATTAGTAGCTCTATGTAGGCAGAGAGCAATAATAAATTGATATGTAAAATTCATTGGGACAAATTAAAACAAGTAAGAAGCTTTAGTCGGGTTGTCCCAACTAGTGCACACCCTGAACACTTTTTTACCAACATCAAAAGCAGATCGCGCTACGCGCTCTTTACTTTAGCAGTAATAAAAACAAGTAAGAGGTTCTAGTCGAGAGCTCCCGACTAGGGGATACCCAGAACCCTCTTCTTTCAACACCAAATGCAAATATATATACTATTCTAGAAGCTACATGTCAAGTTTGGTGACTATAGCTCTTATTATTTACCAAAATTACTAAAAAACGGGATTTCGATATACATTTTTATCGATTACTTATTACTTATACTTTATGGGGTCGGAGATGCTTCCTTCTGCCTGTTACCTACATTTGAACAAATACAATATACTCTTTTTACCCATTTTTAATGGGTTCATGGTATAAAAAATTAAAAAGTCAATTGCATAAAAATTGTGCTTCAAATAGGTGGGCAATACAAGCTTCTTTTTACTTGATTAACAGCTATGTGGTGGTAACGGGCAGGTGGCGATAGCTATAAAATGAAAAGTACTTGATATATGTATACAATTCTAGAAGCAACAGCCGATTCGATATGGCCATGTCCGTCTGTCTGTTTCTATGCGAACTAGTCCCTTACTTTTAAAGCTATTCTCATGAAATTTAGCAAAAGTGCATGTTTCTGTTGCACGCAGTACACACGTCGGAACCGGCTGGATCGGACCTATATATAGCTGCCATCGGCATTAACTATTTTTCCTGCGCTTCTTAGATGCGGGCAAACCACCATAAGCATTATGAAAAGGTTGGGTCTGCAAGGGTATTAAATATTCGGCGTGACGAAGATATCCCTTTTTTTCGTTACTCATTTTCAATGGGTTTGGGGTATAAAAAAAAAACAGGTATATACGGCAAACGTACAACTAAGTACCCATACCAAAATACGACTTCAGTTATTTTATATTCAACGAGATAGGTCCTCATAGCAAGGAATAAAAATATATTATTAAATATAATTATTACATTTTTCTCATTAAGGTTTTTATTAAATAACAACTACCCTGAACTCTCTTATACCAACACCAAATGCAGCTCGCGCTACGTTTGCCATAGCATTAAAGTAAAAATAAAAATATTTTAAAATGTAAGCTACTTGATCTGTATATACTATTCAAGAAATTATATTTGGTGACTCTAGACCTTAAAACTTTAGAGATTTCCTCAAATCGTTTGTTTGGAATTGGGGAATATTGTTAATTTTCGGACATAATCTTGTACTGCTCGGGCACCAAGTGGACCAACTTCAAGTGTCTAACTCTAATAGGTTCTGAGATCCTTGCATAACCGTGTTCGAATGGCATTGGCACAAATAGGGTTCCTAATAAGAGTCTGTCACACACTTGCACATACACGCTAAATAGTACCGGGCGAAACCTATTTTTGTCGTGTATATATTAAAATGAAGAGAACCGGCTAAAATAATTAAATTTGCTTTAAAATCTTTGTTAAGTCATTCGAAAAACGAAAACACGAAAATGTCTTAAGTGTGATGGCAATCGCTGGCTACATAGTTAATCGATTACAGCTTCTTCTGAGTACATTTAAAGTAGGAGTGTTGGAAAATTCTCAATCTGCTACCACGATTTGTTATACAAATGCGCGCGCTACTTAATTTATTGTTGGAATCACATACATATATAACTACATCAATCGATAATATTTATTAATGCATCAGTCAAATTCTTTAGGACTATCTACTAATTTTACATAAGCAGCATTATAAATTATTAAAATCATGTAATTATAATAAATATTGATTAAATACAATTTTAGAATTACGCGCGCAGATTTATATATACTACTTGTGGATAGAAATTAATAATTACAAACATATGTATGTACATTCTTATAATGTATATAAGTACATATGTATTTGTATTTGTATATGCAGTGATTAGGCCTAAGCCTGAAATGTATGTATAAATACATTAATATATATAATAACATAAATGATGCTAATGAAAAAAAACGGTGCTAAAACAACAGCACATACATACATACAAGGAGCACAACATACGATACAATCGCAATTGCAATTCTTTTTTTGTATATGTACATATGTTTGTATGTGTGCACATGTATACAGAAACTAATGTGCTAGCTGACGCTGATGCATGGCCTGCCAATATATATATATATATAACCACACGTTTTCTTTAATAACTTCTGTGTTTCTTAACAGATCTTGAAGAAATTGTTAGCAGTAGATCTTATTGAGCTATAGAATAGTCGTTTATTCTCAAGAGAGCATTAATTTTGTGGCTTAAATTATAGTTCCAATCAATTTATTTACTTGATTTGTAGCTATATTGTGCAGGCGGGGGGTGGCCAAAGATATAAAGTGAAAGATAGCCGATATAACTATATATATACTATTCAAGAAGCTATATGCCAAATTTGGTGACTCTAGCTGTTAACACCTAAGAGATTTTCCCTTTAAACAGAATTTTAATATCGATTCTTATTGATTGATTGGACAGGTGCAAGTTACCGATTATCGGAAGCAAACATCGTACTACGCGGGCACTAAAAGAACCTACGTTCAAAATTTCAGGGTCAGAGATGCTTCCTTTTGCCTGTTACATACATTTTCTCAAAAATATTACACCATTTTACCAATTTTCAAGGGGTTCAGTGTATAAAAAGAAGCGCTGACTTTAGTCGTCATTCACGCAAGGGGATCCACCGGATCTGGTGGTTTCTGCTGAACTATCTTACAGTCAACATATTTGTGAACATAATAATATATTTTTTAACAGAGTAAAAGATAGATCAAGGCTTCTTCCCCAAGAGGATATGTCTCGTTTATAAGGGACGTCGAGCAACTTTGGCATTGTTAGAGAGTCCCAGGCATTATTGACCGTATCGATCCAAATGTCGCCACCCACACTCTTTTGTGAGACTCCCTTTGCATTATTTATTATGTACTCGTCTACCTCCTTTAATAGCATGTGTTATCCTTAAAATATTTTTTCGTCTAGTTTTCTCTTTGCTGGTTTCCATGCCTCTCTTCATTTGTCTATAAATTCTTCAACATTTTCTTAGTTAGGATGTCTAGCCAAGCAGTGTGGTGTTTCCCTTCTTTGCCCATTGCAAAAGGGTTTAAATCTATCCCATGAGTCTTTTATATTTTCATTTTCTTGAAAATTATTATAAGATGACTTAAATCATACCTATCCACAAAACAGGTGGTAAGTCTGATACAACTTTTAAGAGGCATTGCAAAACAGTTTGTTCTCCCTAAAGCACTTAAAACAAGTAAGGTTATTTTCCAGTCGGGAGCTTCCAACTAGGGAATACCCTGAACCCTCTTATTCCAACACCAAAAGCAGCTGAATTAATAAAGATAAATTAAAAAAAAAAGTTCCCTTGGCAGGGTTTGAACACGCAACTGACCGCATTACTTGCCGCCGACTCTACTCTACAGCCACACCAATAATTAAGTATTATTGAGAAAAAATCGAACTAAAATAGCATTACAGAAAAAAGTCGCAATTACAATTCTGTTAGAATGCGATAGAATGCGAAGCATACGCGCATGAATGTGTGTGTGTACACTTGATGTTTTCGCTAGCTGTGCCATCCAATTGCGCAGTTACATATAACATTGGTTTTCTCTTAACCGATCTTAATGAAATTTTCTACAGTATATATTATTGTACCATCGAATATTTGAGTATTCTCAAAAAGTCAATTGCATTAAAATTGTGGCTTAGATTGGTTGGCAATATAAGTTGGGTTATTGACTTGATTTAAAGCTCTACGGTGCTAGCGGGGAGGTGGCGATAGGTATAAAAAGATAGATACCTAATATATATATAATATTCTAGAAGCAACATATCAAATTTGGTGACTCTAGCTCTTAATATATGCAAAATTGATAAAAAAAAAAAAAACAGTATGTCGATATCGATTTTTATCTATTGCTTGGAAACGGAGTAAGTTATCGATTATCGGAAACAAACTCGATCTGCGCAGGCACTAGGAGCACCTATATCTAAAATTTCAGTCTCTAGCTCTTATAGGTTCTGAGATCCTTGCGTTCATACATACGGACGGACGGACAGACAGACGGACATGGCTAGATCGACTCGGCTGTTGATGCTGATCAGGAATATAATACTTTATGGGGTCGGAGATGCTTCCTTCTGCCTGTTACATACATTTTCACAAATACATTATACCATTTTTACCCATTTCCAGGGTTCAGGGTATAAAAATAATAAAAATTCGGCTTATAGCCTTTCATTTAACCAGTTGTCTTCCATGCTCAACATGGATTCGTAAAAAATCGGTAATCTTGCTGTTAATCGCTGGACACCCAATCTCATAATTTATACTTTAAAATTGCATGAAGATCGGGCACCAAACATAAAAGTTATTCAACGTTGTATTAAACGCATCTATAAGAACCTGCATAAGTAATTTAGTGTTCATATTGGGCTATATTTTATGATTTGATGAATGTAAGCTACACAAGAGGCTCTTGTCGGGAGTTCCTGACTAGGGAATTCCCTGAACCCTCTTCTACCAAATCCAAATGCAATCCTAATCTACGTTTGCCATCGTACTTCCTGAAACACTTTCTTCCTAAACTTTGGTCTTAAACCTACCTTAGGAAATGTGTATTCTATCTAGAAAAGTAGATTTTTGGGTACATATATTCTTCTATTCTTTTGTGATAATTTACCTATACCTGATTTTTATTTTATAATCTCTTTTGTTTACTTTTTACATATACAAGTTGATGTTAGAGTTTTGTGTGGCTTAACAGAAATTAAGTTGTATAACCAAGTGACTTCACTAGGCTTTTCGATTGACGTTAATAGTTGGACGCTGTGACTAGCTATCCACTATCTCGACCTAACAAGTACCTGTGCGCGTAGACTTGTATTCTATTTCCGCTACACTTATAATGTTTGATAAAAGAGCAGGTAAAATTGCCAATAGTGATGGGACATCAGCGAATCAAGTTACTGTTGGAAATCAGGCTGCTGTTTTAAAAATAAAAATAAAGTGAACTCTTAGTCTGCTACGGGTGTCCTTATAGCGTGAGCGTGGAAATCGGAGCAATGTTCATCACCTTCATCGTTCCACTTTTAATTCAGCCGCAGCCGATTATTCGCGTGCTACCATTATTGTTGCAAGCCACTTTAGTCCGCCTCAGCTTTAATTGCCGAAGTTAAGTGGCGGTTACACAGATTGATCAGATATCTCAATCATGTTCATTGATAAGAGCATCCACTGGATACAATTGTCATTCACAATACAATTAGCTTAGAAATGTCAAACTCCAATAAATAGGCCGTAGAGCTACTTAATAGGCACACATCATAGAGATTTTGGGAGTAGGAAAGATGGATAAGTGCGACAACACAACTGCGATGGTTAGTGTAGAACAAATCGCCGGCTGCATCGTAATAGACACATTGCTGCAAAAGGTAGACAAGGCTACGCAAGCAAGTTGGGAAGACGATGCGCCGTTGGGCGTCATACCTGCGAACGGTTCACAGCCTTCATCGAGACGCTACAGCAATAAACACGCCTAGCTCCAAAGTGTGCCAGAACAACAGCATTAAAAAACATTTGTTGTCACTAAGAGTGGATCGAGTGTTTGCGTATGTTGTAACGTCGCAGGCCATTAAATTTACAAATGTTTTCTTTTTGCTATTTGCCTTCGCTGTGCCTTCACGAAGCCAAGAGGCTTGCTTTGTGCCTAGATTACTGGCAAAAGTCTGGTATCAGGTGCGGCTCCAGTGCTTGGTAGCAAGCATAGTCAGTTGCATGTCGCTGCTATCCTCGTTCTAAAACATCTTCGCGACAACTTTATCTTGAGCAGCCACCACCGCTCAGCATTTCAAGCACGATGATGTCTTACTTCCCAATGTAAAAATCGTGCTGACTCCTTGGTGCCCAAACATATGCTGCTCGACTCTAGCTGGCAGCTGTACATTATCACCTCTCGTCTTGCTCATTAGCTCCAGGTGCGTAAATTTAAAGCGACAGCAGTAGTATCTGGCATTAGTGATGCATCATTTGTCTCAGATGGTTTTTTGATATACATCAATATACAGTCTCGAGTATCAGAGTGCTCAACATGCACCGTCGTTGATTGCAACAATCATTATCTATAACCAGTCGAGCTTCACTTTTTATCCAGTATGATGGAACATTCCATGAATGTGGTGTGGAATGTGGTCCAGTCGTGGATCCAGATCTGCACCTAGACCTAGTCTGCAACCGAATGCACAGGTTGTTGAACTAATTCGTCGGAATAGGGAACTGAAATGCAGAACCGCGATTGATTCCGCATTAATTAAGGAAAACCGGAATTGCGAGGAGCATTTCCAGGACCAATTCCGCGAGTTCATTTCCTGGGCAGTCGTCTGGCAGCTATTCGGTTTGCTTACCGTTCAGCTGAGCGACTCCTATCAACAGACGCTTCGTCGATTTTCTATCGTGAAAAGAAAACTAGAAGGCAATTCAACGTAAGGAACCCAGTACGCAACATTTAATAAGGACTTTAGTCATATATCGCTTGTTAGCTTTGCTGCACTGGGCCATTGCAAGTACTACCTTTCACTTCACTGTCTGCTGAAGAAGGATAGCACCACAACCAAGGTCACGTTGTGCTTCACGACTCGGCAACTACTCCTCCAGATATTCGCTCAACACTGATGGTAGGTCCAACCACTACTGCTGGCCAAAGCGTTAACTTAAGTTGCGAAATTGGTGATTTAGCTACTCAACATACCGGAAGAGCATAGAGAATCGTTGTTCGCTTGGGATCCTGTCTCAGATCGCCTTCAAGGCTGACAAAACGATCAATCCTATAAGCAAAGTGTTTGTCTGTCGGTAGTACTGTTGGTCAGACTCTGCTGTGGTGTTAGCTTGGATTCGTAAAGATGCTTCAAAATTCAATGTTTTCGTTGCCAATTACATTGCACTCATCCAGGAGCTCATTACTGGCTTGGAGTGGTATTAAATAGCATCATATCCGCACTGAGGTAAGCCCGGTTGTTACAATTTCCCGAGGAGCTCTATCTATTGAGCTACCTCAGTCTCCATTGTGGGCCCAAGACCTAAGTTTTCTCAACAATGGAAAACAAGTAAGAGGTTCCAGTCGGGAGCTACCCTGAACCCTCTTATTCCAAAAACAAATGCAAATATATATACTATTCTAGAAGCTACATGTCAAGTTTGGTGACTCTAGCTCTTATTATTTACAAAAATTGCATAAAAAACAGGATTTCGATATACATTTTGATCGATTACTTTGAAACGGAGTAAGTTATCCATTATCGGAAACAAACTCGATCTGCGCAGGCACTAGGTGCACCTACATCTAAAATTTCAAGTCTCTAGCTCTTATAGGTTCTGAGATCCTTGCGTTCATACATACGGACGGACGGACGGACAGACAGACGGACATGGCTAGATCGACTCGGCTATTGATGCTGATCAAGAATATATATACTTTATGGGGTCGGAGATGCTTCCTTCAGGATGTTACATTCATTTACATTTTGCACAAATACAATATACCCTTTTTACCCATTTTCAATGGGTTCAGGATATAAAAAGAGTGACCTGCCTTTCGAATCCTTGCCAGAATTTCGGCACAAGGTCTTACTCGGTACTCACAGCAACTTGATCTCCAGTGGGATGTAAGTTTATCAACTCGCTCTCCAAGCTGCAAAGGGTCTTTCTTTACATCAGGATCATCAAATTTGAAAAGCGAATCCAAGGAGCTATACTAACTGTAGACCACGTGCACCGTTGCTGAGGTCAGTCAAATGCATACTCTTGACGATGACGACAAAGAACTTACGGAAGGCACGTCAAAACGTCTAGCTCAATGACCTCTCGCGAAATTCTTTGACTGTGGCCTACTTCGCATCGGTGGAAGAACTTGTCTAACGTCCCTTAAGGGTTCATCCTGACTCGCTGCCGACCTTCAAGGATCTGGTCTGACAATGCGACAAACTAAGTAGGTGCCAAGAATGAGCTAGCAGATCTAAGGCGATTGTTCCTGAGTAACGCGCATGTCAAGGCTATTCACGAGTTCTTCCTACACGTCACAATTCGTATTTATCCCCCCTTGGTCTCCGCTCTTCCGGCAGACTATGGGAGGCCGCCATGAAGACTGCGAAGCATCACTTTTATCGTTCTGTCAGCCCTTCCATTTTGGATTTCGATGCTTGATGCTTTTTTAAAAAATAAATAAATTAATAGTTGCAAAAAAGCTTGCAACTACACACCCTTTTCCGCCAGCGTTCCACAGTTGGTGGTGGAATTCTCAAAATCGCACTTATTTATAAAGTTTTATATTGAGCATTGAGAATAAATTCGAAATCGAGTGGGCGAGTGGCCATGGAGTGCCATTCAATATGTGAAACACTTCGCCCTTAATTTTTTAAAGATGTTTCATTTCCCATTCAAGAAAGGGTGGATTTTGCGAAAAGTATGAAATACTTTTCTGATGAATATTCACAAAGATCTTTAAAAATGAGTTTTAACCGATTGGGTGGTAAAAAAAAAGTCGCAAGTTTTCAGCCAAAATTTCAGTTGCGCATGTAATTTAAAAATATGCGTATTCACTTAGTTTTTAATTAGAGTTTTGGATATAAGACACATTGGACAAACCTTTAAACTTCGAACAATTCGTACAATTTTCGAGAAGTATGAAACACGTCTCAAATAACAAATAACGTTTTACAGTTTGAGCTGTGTGTTGATCACCAATCAGTCGACCGTCATGACAGTTTTATGCGTGGAAATTATTTAAAAAATACTTACACAATAATATCCATCGATTTCGTCCACAATTACAGAAATATATGATTTACTCAGAATTAATATGTTTCGCAAATCAAATGAGAGATAGTCCCGTCTTATATTTTTTTTCAAAAAGGGGATTTTTTCGCGGTTTTCAAGCAGGCCTCCATTAACTATTGGAAACCTATAAGTGTAAATAAAAATTAATAGTTACGACTTAAAGAGGTTGCGGCCTGAATATACATAAATAACTATTAAGAAAACAGTTCGCCCGAAATACACGCTATGCAGTTGTAACGATCTGCTGAAGTTGTCATTAAAAAAAATTCTCCTCACTTTCCAATATTTTCTAAGCTAATTTGCGATCGTAGAGTGATGCCGTGTTTTGTGTGAGTGAGATACTGCACTCATTCTCTAGCCTCTCACTCCTTGTCGGCGATTAATAAGCTAAACAGCGCTTAAAATTAATTAACAGAGGGAAGCACTGTTTCCGTTACCAAATTTAACATGTTTCTAAAAGTGGAACTGAACATGGAGCCCGTCAATGCAATTTCTAGCATGATAATATTTCTGAGTACTTGGTGTTCTCTAAGGGCAATGGGCTGACAAAGCAATGGCAGAAATATTTACATGTTCGATTAATTAATGAGCATAACGAGTGGGTGCCATTAAGCGCTTATTGGTGGAGGAAAGATTTTTGAGATGGACCGTTTTTGACTGCAGTCATTTGTTTTTGGTGTGATCAATCGGATGAGCGAATCTTAGCTCCGTTATACGCCCAAGGATCCAATAAGTTGGGGACATGTAGTCAGATTTAACGATAATTAAGACTCATACGCGCCAGCCAATCCCGGCTTGACTGCATCCAAAACTGCTTACTAAAAAGTTTCGCCAATAAGAAAATGTGCTGGAGTAAGTACAGCCCGGTACACAGGGTCAGCGGTTCGCGGACACAAGCACGCTTCAATCATAATGTGTACAGCTACCACGCAAGTTTGCTTGTGGTTGCAAACGCTCCTTTTTAGATGCTGTTTTTGCCAGATGCCTCCGATAAGCCACTGCTGAAGCGAGCTGCGTTTTGTTAATTCCCGTATGCGCTGCTTCAAATTTATTAAGGCCCTTTATTGCTTTGACAATGTTTTTTCGTTATCACTATACATGTATTGACCTGAGCCTCGCCGTCCAGTAAATCCAGTCGACCCCTGCAAAGCACGTTGTTTATAAGCGTGTGATTGCTTCTAAATGCACAGCTACGGTGGCTAGGCATATAAAGATAGCGATGAATAGTTTGTAAGTGCTTGTCCAGCGTTAACGCGCAGTCTAAAGACCGACTGTTCACGCAACGAATGAACTGACTCTTGGGTGCCAAATTTGGTGTTCCTAGCTCTTAAGCTCCGAGATACCACTATCTTTTTTTTTATTAGTTATCGATGATATTGAACAAATTCGATATTTTCAAGCATTAGAAGGCCTACGTTCAAAATTTCTCTCCTTGCTCTCTCTTTGAGATCAACGGGTTCATACAAAATTACAGACAAACGAATAAACAAACGGACGGCTGTTGGTGCTACTCAAGAATATGTACACTTTACGGGGTCGGAGATGCCGTCTTCTGCATGTTACATACATTTGCACAAAACCATTGAACATTCAATGGGTTCGGGGTATAAAAACAAATCGTTGGGTAAAAAAACTCCTAGAGCCGTTAAACCTCTGGCAAGGAATAAAAAATTCTCGTAGCTATGAGATTCTAAATATATAAAAATCTATCGAAATCTTGTGTTTTGGGCACAAATTTCTTACTGATTCTTTGATACGCACTACAGCTTCGATATGCTGTCTGCTAGCAGCTAATGATCCTCAATATGCGAACTGAGTCTCTTAATGTCACGTATGTTATATTACTTGAGGTGTTTCTACTGAAAAAAACCTTACCTTAAATGTAGTTTTAATGATTTGCATTTAATTTGCATCTCCATTAGATTGTCATTTTCCAATATTTTCTCATCCGTATTATCATCTTCCATGAATGGAGATACTTTAAATAAAGCCTTTAATCTATCATAAATTGAAATATCAAGCTCTGTAGTACAGTCGTCTAAAGTGCATTCAATTTTATTGCTACTTCTGTTGTGTTTTTTTTTAAAACAATACGACGAAATATGAGAGAGAATAATTTCGGGTCGAGTGTGATATCCGTCACGGCAATTCTGAAAATATGATCATTTCATTATTTAATTTAAATTATTTACAGTTTCAAAATATAATACGACTAGCATGTATTCCCCGGCCTTACCGGGTATTAGGCTTTGTGCCAGAAATTGAAAATATTACTTTTTCACCCAGTTCCCACCGTCGGAAAATTTAAATCTACAATCTTGATTTAGGCGTCTATTTAAAAGTCCTTCAAGCAATCCTTCAACCAAGCGAAAATTGTGACGCACGTCTCAAATAAATTTTCAAAAATATCTTTGAAAATGATTTTGAAGCCAAATGGATGGTAAACTAAAAACTTTCACTTTCCTTTTGAAACCATTTTCTGCCAATTTATCATAGTCATGAAAGAAGAGAGAGACATGGCTACATTAACTCGTTTAGTGCTGTTTGTATAGAATATATACACATTATGGGGTCAGAGTTGTCTCCTTCTATGCGTTACAAATTGATTGTTAAAATTGCTACAAACGTGTTAAAGATTATTTAGGTGTAGTTCAGTTCAGCCTTTCAATGGCCAGTCATCTTGAAATCCTGACAGGGTACATCTCTAAGGGTTGGAAGGAAATGAATCCCAATATTTCAAACACTCCAGCATGCCTCTGTCATTTTTCTGAATTTTATATTCGGCATGCATTCATGCTTTTATAATATTTATTTATTGTTTCTATCTTCCCTTCTAGCGACTTACAAGATGTTAAAAATTCCTTTGATTATACTGAAATGAAACGCTTGACGATATGTGTGCCCGAGCACGAAATTATTTACTATTGGGCTGGGAGTCAACGTTTTCACGGTTGATATATTTATATAATTTTGACTGTTATCGTTACAAAAATTCAAATTAAATGATGTTATATGTTCCTATTTCAGGGAAGCATTTGAATACATCCTTTCCGGGATAGGTTTCCTCTAATTTTAAAAGAAGAGCCTTAAAAGTTCTGTTCTGTTCTCTAAAAGACGGTTCACGTTACTGGTGTATTGGTTGTCAACGATGATTTTAATTCTTCCATTTTTTCAAAATCAGTATTGTAAAAGCTCTGAAAGCCGAGTTTGCTAAAAATAGCTTGACAAAATAAAAAATGTTTCCATGCAAGAAGTTAATTTTCTACCGATCGTTCCTATGACAGCTATATGATTAAGTGGTCTGATACTGATAGGATCTTACACATATATGATATGCATAGTAATAGTAATAAATGCCGAGTTTGGTTAAAATATCTTGATAAACAAAAAAGTTGTTCATACAAAAACCCATTTTCCATTTTCCATTGCCATTTTCCGAGCATCGGTTGCAATACAAACTTCTCATATTACTGTCATTTTGACTGACACTAAACTTAATAATTACATAATAAAATATATACTCACTTTTTTTCTGTCGAACAAAATTAAGTGATTGTTGGCGTTGTCAAGGATTTCACTGAAATTCAACGTTGTTGCTGATAATGTTGTCTTTAGAGACAATTCATTACAAAATCTTTGCTGATTTCCGTTGACTAATAATGATGAAACTATCAACAACAGATAGTTATTTTTGGGTATTGGAATAAAACATTGCTCCAAAACATTTTCCTTGTTTGTTGCTTGAAAAAAAATATTGGCAATTTTCAAATAGTTCGAGAAACTTTCATTAGTGTATATGCAATTTGGCTGCATATCGTTTGCATTGTTTTCGAACAGAATATCATTATGTAGGATAACCCATACAATTTTGAATATTTGCAACTTAAACTTTAAAATCTCCCCACATTTTTCATCGGATTCCTGTTTTATCTTAGCATTGCTACACGACGTAGTTATGCTGTTGGTAGATGTCGAAGATATAACTGATTCGTTTGTTTTTGACATTTTATCATGATTTATATGTTGAGATTTCCTATAAATATCTGCTTCAGTGCACCAATCCTTGTCTTTCTCAACAATGCCAGTCATTTTTGTGTTGAATGGTGCATTTGTAATTTCAGTTTTCAAATCAGAATAGTTTTTTTTCATCCTTTCCTTTGGGCGCACTTTATCGAATCCTTTAAAAATACGGATTAACAGGTGTGTTTGGCGAGGGGTTAACATAAAATAAATATCGCCTATTAAAACTTCTAGGTTAATTTTCGGACCAGAAACGTTTTCAGTTTGTTTCACGCTTATCTTAAAATTTTGACATCCCTTAAATTCCACAATTTTGCAAAGTTGCCCAACAGACACCATCCCTGCTTTATTACTTTTGCTGTCAAATATTTCTGAAGTATAAATCGTTAATTCATTGGTTACTAAATTATGCTTAGCAATCATCGGTAATGATGTGAAATTAGAACCTTGATCGGTGCTATGATTATTACTTTCTGATTCTTCATTTGAAGAAGCATTAGTTCCATATCCAGTTTGATTTTTATATTCGATATGATTAGCTTTAAATGATATAATAAGCTGTCTCGCAGACTTAGGCAAATTACATTCAATGTTAATCGTTGTATTAGTTAAGTTTGCATGTATACGATTTAGAACTGGAAAAATTAAAATTATTATAAAATATTAATTCATAGTTTGTTCATCATGTTAAGATCAATATTGCAATCTTGGTATTTTGCAATAATAATAATAATCAAATTAAAATAAATAAAAGAGCTTTAATATAAGTATTGCACGAGTTGCAAGCTCAGCATAATGCTGGACGGCATCCGGTGTCGCAGCAGAGTAGTGTCAGCTAATAATAGTCAAATGAGTCTTTAAATAGAAATAGAAATTGCCACGGGGAAAACAGTTTTTGAAAACTGTGCAAATTAAAATACAAAAATTTAGTTGGAAAAGTATTTGTGTATAAAACGAAAAAACGCAAGTAACATTGTGCAATCTAGAAACAAACAAACAAAAAAAAACTTTAAAACAAGTCAACGAGCCCCTCACAGCCATGAGTTAAAATGAGCTAAAAATACAAGTCAGCTTTGGGCAGCGGCGAGTTAAGCGGCGGGTTAAGATATCTTAAAAAACAGTTTTCCATACAACAACTTAATTTTCGACCGATCGTTCCTATGGCAGCTATATGATGTAGTGGTCCGATCCAGCTGGCTCCGACACATGCACATGCAACATAAAGAGGCACTTCTGCCTCATAAGTTTCAGTTTCATAACAATAAATTTCAATAAAATTTAGAGACTAGTTCGCGTAAAAAATTACAATAGTTTGCATCACGTTTTCTCTACCGAACTCTCTCTACCTCCTCCCCTAATAAAATCGTTGCTTTCAGGATACCTTGGGGAAGTCACTGACTATTCCCAGCTATGAGCAGGGCATAGCTTGCCGGACAGGCTATAAATTTTCCCCCACCGGGTCAGCGATTTCCCATTACTATCTCTCTATCCTATCCTATCTACATAACATTCTATATATCTTGGTTAATTCCTTTACTTTTTTAATAACTTCTCTCTTTCTTTTTCCCAATTTATTGTATTTTCTTAATTAATATAGTGATGATTATGATTATTTTCAATTTTGGACTTGGACTAAAGAACACTATTTTCTCTACTAACAACCTTATTCTTAGCTGTAGGCTCTGGCACAGCTGGCCGGACTGGCAAATAAAAAACCTCCATCGGTAGGTGATGCTATTAGAGAATTGTGTACTCTAACTAGGCTTTTAGCATTAAATTTTATTATATATGTAAATTGTATTGAATAATTAGGAAGACACTCGTTTTGTCGACCATTAATAAATAAATAAATAAAATAAACAGGCAGACGGACAGACTGAGATGGCTACATCGACTCGGCTGTTGATACTGATAAAGAATATATATGTATCGTTCTATGCGTTACACAATTCAAGACAAAATTATAATACCCTCTCTAAGGGTATAAACAGTAAACGAATTAAAACAGCAGCACATACACAGAGCACAGAATACAATGCAATCATAATTGCTATAGAATAATCGTTCATTTTTAAAAATACAATTGCATTAAAATTTTAGTATAAAGTGTGGTTTAAATTGGTGAGTAGTTCTAATTGCCTTTTTATTTAATTTAAAGCTTTGGGGTAAAAGCGAGGGGATGGCGATAGCTATTGAATGAAATACTAGCACATAGTAGTTTAGTACTTTATAAGTCACCTCTGCATTGGCTAACAATTGCACTTATGGAGCTGACACAGCGAATGCTTCACCCAGCACCCTGATCGCAACGGTAAGTGGCGATAACCTAATCCCTTTCATATGCTGCAAGAGCAGCGTTATCGCTTATGCCTTTTTGTTTGTGACCTATTAACAAACGTGCTTCGGCACTTGCCGTTAAATCATTCGTTTCATTGCTGAGCCACAAGGCTAGCATTCTACACAAGTGAAATCAAACATTGATTGCTTAGTAAGTTTTCGGCATGAAACTCGTACTGCACGAGCACAAGGAAGAGCTACATTCAATTTCAAATTTTTGGCTCTTATAGGTTCTGAGGAAGTTGAAAATTTTTTTTATCTATATCCCTGAATTTATTTTCCTTTGTCAGTGTGACGGTAATAGACAAAACAGTTAAGTTATTGCCATTTATTTAATTTAGTTTTCTTGAAAATGAAACGCAACGAATTAGCAGTGTTGACCCATTAGAGTGTCAGACTGTCGGTAGTGGTTACTGCATTGGAGGTTCAAAGGGACGACGGTAATCGGATAATACAAGAGCTCACAAGCTAAATATAAAAGGTTTCAGTAGCGGAAGATGAGACACTGAAAGCGGTTGTACTTTAAGATGAAGCTCTCGATTTTGTAAATCTCTCCCAGAATTTAATGGAACGCTGTGTCTTAGACCGAAGCGGCAATAAAGGGGCCTCACGCCATTATCAGGCGGCGCTGATTTTTATAGGGCACAGTTATCAACACGCTATCATCTTTCGGCTCAAAATTGTATTTTGACGATTATAGCTAGATTGGATTTTCCGTAGGCTGACAAGCGTAATTTTTTAGCTTTTTATTTGAATAGGCATCTTAATTTACTTCTATTATGGGTTGCATTATCGAATACAAAATCTCCAGATTACATCCCAAGACAGAAGCTGAACTGGTAAGGCAAAACAATTGACAAATAGTTATAAACACAACAACTCGAACCCGTAACAGACCGTCCAACTTGCCACCGTCTCTACTCGACAGCCATACCAACAACTTATTTTCGTTGAGAAAAAAACGAATCTTGTTTAGTTTGCAGCAGAGACACACAACTGTACACAACAGTTTGCGTAATAGAGCATCCGCTATATGGTTTTCTTAAAAATGTTTCGGCTTGCATTTCTTTTATTCGTATTTATTTAAAGTTGAGATTCGATTCATTTTTTGTATAATATTCTTTTTTAGGGTTTTCATCTTGAGCAGCTTGTCTCAAATTGGTTGTCTTAGATATACTTTATAAATTACATGTGATAAGCAAACGGTCTGGTAATTTCTTTTGTATGTACGTACATAACTTTAATATACACTCTATTGTTATTATTGTAATTTTCTTTATCTAAGTTATTCAGAATAATGGACGATTTGTAGTCGAGCTCTTCACAAAACATTCACAGTGTAGTTGGTATTATGAAGACGTCTTAGCAGCTCTTTTAATCAGCGTATGTGGCTTTTACTCGTTGATCAGCGCTTTTTTTTTAGGGACGTCCAATTATTTGGTGAAGCCAGTTAAATTATCGGTCGAGTACAGATGGCAGTAGTATTTAATACGTCGGATAAAATTGCTGAGTTGGCCAGGTTGACCTTCAAATAGCTAAATTTTTCGGATCTAAAGCAATAGCTGTCTCTCTGAGAGAATAGCTGTCCCAAACAGGTGTCTGTTTAAAGCGCCATCTTTGTTCATTTGCGTTTATAATATCCTTGCTTGTGATTTTTATTAAATTTTGGTTTGTGGTTGTCGGTCATTGAACTGTAAGTCGTAGAATGTTGAAATTCGATTAAGCGCAATTTTTTTTTTCTATAATATGTGACACCCATCACGGATAAATCACGATGGTTCTTTTGCGGATACATGGTTTGTATTTTAAATAAGATTAGTCGTGTTAGAAATCAAAAGTCGAAGCTTTAACAATTGTTATTATAATTTCATCTCACTAACCGTCTTTTTCTAAACACTTTCCGGTATCCTACAGTTTGCGAAAGTACTTATGTACTCTTATATGGCATTCATGAATAGTATACATAGTGTATATGGTACATTTGTACCGATGTATACTATGTATATGTATATAATAGCGGGTATAACCCGGCCTTGCCCGTGGCACTTATGTTATACAGTAAATGTTTTCAAAAAGCTTTGAAAATGATTTTGAGACTGATCGGACGGTAAACAAACAACTTTCATACAAACGTTTTCTGGAATTTTACCACTGTTGCGAGTGGAAATAAGTTTTCTGCAAATCGGACAAAACTTAAAGTTCACCAAAAAAATCTTTGAAATACACTTTTCCCCGAAGGAGTTTAGATGTTGAGAAAAATGTGAAACACGTCTTAAATGATTTTTATGTAAATCCATGGAAATGAATTTGAGGGCGAAAGGTCACCCACCAAATTATTGACTCCCATTTCCACAAAGGACGAATGGATTTTTCGAAAAGTGTGAAACACCCCCCAAATGAATTTGAACAAAGATTTTTGAAAATGAGTTTGAGGCCGATGGGATGGTAAACAAAAAAGTTTGATACAAACATTTATCGCTAATTACCCACTGTTGTGGGTAGAATTTTCAAATCCCTGAAACATGTATTTATTAAGTCCTTATGTAGAATTCTGAAAATAAGTTTGAAGCAATTCGGACAAAACTTAAAACTTCACCAACAAATCTCAGAATCGCACTTTTCCCCGAGGATGCATTGATTTTGCGAAAAGTGTGAAACACTTCTCAAATGATTTTTTATACAGATCCTTGGAAATTAATTTGAGTGCAAAACGTCACCCGCTAAATCTTTAACCCCAATTTCCACCAAGGAGGAATACATTTTTGGAAAAGTGTGAAACACCCCAAATTGAGTTTAAAGCCGATCGGATTGTCATACAAACGTTTTTCGCGATTTTTCCCGAAGCCCCGTCTCAGCATGCACCTTCATCACATAAGGTAACTAGATTGAAAATTACAGCTTCCTAGAGATTCTTACCTTGATCACCAACCATATATATATATATATATATATATATATATACATATAGTTATATATATATTAAGATAAAAAAGATGGGTGCTGCAAAATCCTATTTAGCTTCGCACAACACGGTGCTAAATTTTACGGCCATAATCGCTTAACTAGAATTCTCTTACCACGTTAAGAAGACTTAGAGCACTCCAACAGGACCAAGACAATGTTAGGCAAGGAGCCATGACTCTGATAGAGTATTAAGATGAGGTTCGGAAGACGCGGTCATTGAGGTTGAGAGTATTTCCAGCCCAAAAACAGGATTTGACAACCGCGTTGGCCCCAAAAAGAGAAGCGGAGAGCAGCAACGAAAGAGGCGTGCACATTGCAAGTTACTCAAATTTCCGCAAGGAAAAGGATCAGAAAATTGAAGCAGGCCGACAACAGACGCGTGATTAACCCCAAGGTGCCGGAAAATTCGAAAAACATCCTAATTTCTCGAAAATACAGCACCCAAGGTGGTGCAAATATAGCTTCCAGAGCCAATGAACGCAGACCAGTCTACGCCAACATTGATACAGGCAACTGAATAGAGAAAACCTACGTACTCCAACGTTCCGTCCTATGAACCGCAAGATCAAAAGCGTCACAATAACAAACAATGAAGTATCAAAGAGGCTTAAGGTTTAACAATATTAACCAACAGGCCTAGACTAATGCATCCGATAAATACGAAGAGCTGGCCTCGGCAGGAAATACTATATATAATATACAGAGGACGAAGTGCAGCCAGATAGCGTAACCGAGTCGCTTGATTTTTTAGGAGGCATTCCCGGCTTCCTTTCGTCAAAAGCAGTTGGCAAGGAGAAATTTAAGGTTTCTGATCTAATAATGGAGCTAGTACCGGTTGACTCATCCTGCACCATTGGTTCATGGTTAATGGTTCTAACAAAACTCATTTCAAATGCTATTTTCACGTTTTTGCAGGTAGGATCAAAGCTGAAAATTTATTCCAATTCTGTAGATTACGCTGTGATGACGTCAATTATACTCGTGTTGACGATATAGTGGCGCCGGACTCTGTGGGCAGAATTCAAATAGATGATTTTGACCCCTGTCGAGGCATTTTCCACTTCTAGTGCGTTGCCACTTTTCTATATGTCAGTCGTCGCCACAGCACGGTCCAGTCGAAATTATACACGCACCCCATGGAGTTAACCGATTTCGTTAATAGTGAAATCAAAGAACGAAAATGATTCGGTCTTCTTGATATCCTTAAAATAACCCCACTCCGATTGTTGATAAGAAAAGCTGCGATGATTTAGGAAACAGCGGTAAGTTATTGACTTCCGCAAGTTAAAAGAGCGAACCATCACAGATCGGAATCCCATGCCAAGTATTCCCATTTTATAAGCTAACATAGGGAAGCCCAAATACTTCACTAAAATCCGGTTACCAGCAGATTTACTTAGCAGAACAAGATACTGAGAAGAGTTCCTCCTCTGTAAATTAAGGGAAGTATGTATTTTGCCAAGGACCAAGTGACGATGTCGTTAGAAAACAAATTGGCAGAACATTCTATTTTTACGTTGGCGATATCATAATTTTTTCACAAAATCAATCTGACCACGTCAAACACATCGACTGGGTTGTACAGAGCCTTTGTGACGCTAACATGAATTTGTCCAAGGCGCTTACCCTTTCGGCCCAACGGGCTGCTGCAGGTAATAAGGGGTCAAAATTCATCAATTCAAACCCGAATTTATAAAAAAGAAGGTCGCGCGTCAGGAGCGTACCAATAAAGAGATTATCTTTTTCTTGTCAAGATACCAAACTTTGAAAAAACCAATTATCAAAATATTCTTTTGAAACCAATTGTAATGAAGAATTCAATAATCTATTTAGAGGAAAATCAAATATTCTTGTTCAACGAAGAAACATACTAGGCACAAAAAGATTGTAAAACCATTGTAAATGCAACCAATGTAAGAACCAAATTGTTAATTTAAAAGATTCAAATTGTATACCCAAACTAGTTATAGGGAAAAGATCACTTTGCAGCTTTAGCAATGCTGATCATGACCCACAGATTGAAGAAATTGGCAACGTCATCATCGTATTAAATAAATTTAATGGCACTGTCACGTACCTATCTGATCCACTTCGAGAACGACACCGTCACCATTGAAGATAAGGTATTCAACAACGCCGATAGAGTGATCATGAAGGCGGGGACGCCCATCATAGAATTGACACCTCTAGAAGCTAAGCGACTAAAAGTACTGTCACTATAAGCTCTTGAGGCTCTTCATATAAACAGCACAGAACAACTACAACATTTAATGACACAATCCGAAGTAAGTAGAACTCACTGGTAATCTTGTTTTCCCTGTTCCTATTAATTTGTCTAGGACTACACATACATATGGCAGTGAAGCAAGCAGAAGATAATCGTTCAAACAACGTCATTGCCCACACCAGCCGACTTCGCGGCCCAGCAATTTAAAGTCATGACGTCAAGGGTCCCACAGTTCAATAACGTCCCATACTTCTGACGGACCCATGAGGACAAGTGTCAACTAATTGGAGAGGAGTTAACCCACTGGTTGTTGATTCGTTGCAACATGGTCAAAATTGCTGACCAGGCGTCTGCAACATTTCCGCAGCTGAAGCTAAGAATTCTTTCGAGCTCAGCGATCACGCCCCCCGCTAAAATTACATAACCGCCGTTGCCATTGTTAGGTTTCATACAAACATAGATTTGATTTAAGTTTCAGTTCTAAAACCAGTCTTGAATAAAACAGACACGTTCTCCCCCAAAGAAGGTTTCTTAATTCAACATTACGAGAAATAAATTAGATGATCTCAAGAATATTTCTTAATTTCACAGCAAGGGATATAACTTGTATACAGAAATTCTTCCAATTTGCGCTAACTGCACCAACAACGTGGACAGCCAAAATTCATTTCCTTTAATAACTTTTATGTTTCTTGCTGACCTTGATGAACAGTAATTTTTTTTTTGTGCTATTGACAAAAAGTCAATTGCATTAAAATTGTGGCTTATATTGGTGGGCAATACAAATTGGTTTATTTACTTGATTTATAGATATCTGTTGGAAGCGGGGAGGTCACGTTAGCTATAAAATGAAAGATACTTAATATATATATATATACTATTCTAGAAGCTACATGTCAAGTTTGGTAACTCTAGCTCTTTGCACAAAAAACATGATTTCGATATTGATTTTTATCGATTACTTGGAAACGGAGCAAGTTGTCGATTATCGAAAAAAAACTCGTTTCAAGTCTCTAGCTCTAATAGGTTCTGAGATCCTTACGTTCATACATACGGGCTTGGCTAGATCGACTCGGCTATTGATGCTGATCAAGAATATATACACTCTATGGGGTCGGAGATGCTTTCTTCTGCCTGTGAAATACATTTGCACAAATAAATTATACCCCTTATATCAATTTTTAATAGGTTCAGGTTATAGAAATTAAAGAAATCATTGTCTCTGCCTGTTAAATTACGCCGTTTTGGCGATTTTTGAGAAAGCATAATAAAATCAATAATAGTTTAACCATATGACATCCTGTTTGGAGACAACCCTTTAAATCGATTTAGTTTCATCAGGTTACAAATGACGAGTACACTAAAGCATTGGCAGCTTTAGGCAAGCTTTATTAAAAAATTGTCTAAAGTTGTCTTCCGCTAACTTCTTAATGTTGTGGATATTTATGAGGATTTATTATCATTGGACAATCAGGCAACTCTTTAATCTGAAACACTCTACTATGAGCAAAGCAGACTTTTCTGTACATAGTGTAGCCTTGACTACAGGAAGCTTCCTCCTTGGGAAGACTGCGAGAATGCTTTTAACAGACATTTTAGCGAAGGAAGAGTAACATCGACTATATTAGAAAGCGATAGGAAATAGTTTCTACATGGATGACCTAATATCTAGCGCAGACACTCAAGTACAGTTTCTGTTTGTGCACGTTTTGCATAAAGAGTTAATCACTGTCCTAAAACCATTCGTCATAACCTTGACAAACAGAAGGATACCAAAACATTAGTGCTCATTAGTGCCCGAATAATAATGCTTTAATAAAGTAAATTAGCGGATCATAGGTGCCTGGAATAAGACAGAAAGAACCAAATTTTAACTCTTTGGCTAAATCAAAAGTTGCGCCTTGGAAGCTAAAACCGGTGCCATGGCGTTGGGTGCCAAAAATAGACACATTTTGCATGTGCCTTTAGAAGAAATTGTTTTTTGATCAGATTTTAAGGTGGTACTTCACTGGTTACCAACAGTGTTACCAACAGAGCGGCAGATTTGATATTCGGAGTAATGAAAACTTAGTATATTTATCATTGTCGATCGCCCTACCATCGTACCAAAGCCTTAACCTATTTCTGAACCCCTTTTATATTGGTACGAGCTGGTGGCCGTCAAGACAAAGCGTCATTGCCGAAGACATTGACAAAGATAAATTTCCTTTACTCATAGCCAAAGGATAGCGGTTTTTATACTCTAAACTGATTAAAATGGTTAAAACGGATATAACGGTTTTGCGATTACAGGCAGACGAAATTATCTGCGACCCCATTAAGAATGTTCAAGAATGCAGGATAACGAGCTGCGTCTTTCCATCAAAGTCTACCAGTCGTATGAGCTACAGATTTGAATTTTAAAATAAATGTTCTCCATACGTGAATATTCCGTGTCATTTCTATAATATAAATAAAAATCAATATTAAGAGTTCGTTCTTCTTGCATAACTAACAAGTAAGAGGTTCTAGTCGGGAGCTCCCGACTAGGGGATACCCTGAACCCTCTTATTCCATCACCAAATGCAGCGCGCGCTTATAGATAGAGAGTAGCGGGGAGTTGGCGATAGGTATAAAATGAAAGATTATCGATATATATATACTATTCTAGAAGCTACTTGTCGAGTTTGGTAACTCTAGCTCTTAATATTTACCAAAATTGCTTAAAAAACGGGATTTCGATATACATTTTTATCGATTACTTGGAAACGGGGCAAGTTATCGTTTATCGGAAACAAACTCGATCTGCGCGGGCACTAGGAGCACCTACATCTAAAATTTCAGTCTCTAGCTCTTATAGGTTCTGAGATCCTTGCGTTCATACATACGGACGGACGGACGGACAGACAGACGGACATGGCTAGATCGACTCGGCTATTGATGCTGACCAAGAATATATATACTTTATGGGGTCGGAGATGCTTCCTTCTGCCTGTTACATACATTTGCATTTTGCACAAAAACATAATACCCCTTTTACCCATTTTTAATGGGTTCAGGGTATAAAAACAAATTATTGAATAAGGAATTTTTCAAATTTTCGATAAAAGCAACAAACTTTTCTATCCGCATAAACGCAATATATGTGTTCATACCAATAATAGTTCACTTGTGAACACCTGGCGAAAATAGCTTAGTATATTTTTTAGAATTTAATCCTTAGCTATTACTGGAATGAATTAAAAATTAAGTATATACTGCGCTTAAACTAAGAAAAACTTGAACTTAAACTTAAGATATTAAGACAAACTATTACTTACCGTTATCAATGGTCTCCGCAAACTTTTCCAAGCCAATCAAGGTATTGTTGTGGTTTAAAAATGGAACGTCATCATCAATTTGCTTCATGCATTCTTCCGCCATTTGCATTGAACTACTAACAGAAGACCACATAGATTCTAACATAGTTGTTCCACTTTGACAACGAGTGACTGGTCTCAAAGTTATTGTCAAGTTTGAAATATTAAGGGAGCTATCGTTTGTCATAAGAGCATTCCACGGTACCATTGCCGTTAAACATCCAATATGGCCGGAAATCACTTCGAAAGCCCAGCCCTGGTCTTCAAACAAATCATTGAGAGCCTAGAATATAAATATTTTCAAAAAGGACTTAAATTCAAATATTTTGAGAAAATATTTGTAGTCAACTAGAATTACAAGCAAGAAGACTAAACGAATAAAACCAAAATCTACTCCATAAGCTATAAACGTTCGGCCTGGGAACAAGGGATTGCAAATCTAGAGTCGGTAGCAAAGTCTGTGATAGGAGGAAGGGTATTCAAATAGGCATGCCTGCTTACTCTTGATGTTTGTGCCTCGTTTCCCTTGATCGTTATGAGCAACATTTATTTCGACCCGGTCAGCATTAATTAAGTTTAAAGCTTTTAGTTTTTTAATATATGAGATCAAGTAAGAGGCTCTAGTCGGGCGCTCCCGGCTAGGGGATACCCTGAACCCTATTCTACCAACACCAAAAGCAGCTCACCGTACGCGCTCGTTTATAATAGAAAATAAACTATTAAAAAAAAAAAAAAAAATTGTTCACATGATAGGATTCGAACTTGTAACAGATCACATTACTTGCCGCCTCATCTACTCAACAGCCAAACCAACAATTAATCACTACTGAAAAAAACCAATTAAAATGGCAGCACATACACATAGCACACAACAATACAATCGCAATTGCAATGCTGTTGATAGGATTCAATAAGGAGCGCGTACATATATACCGAAATTCATGCGCCGCTGACACGTGGGGTGCCAATATAGCTTCTGTGTTTCTTAACCGAACTTGATTTACTATATCTAGATCTAGTTGTACTATATAATATTTGTTTATTCTTAAAAACTCAACTGCAACAAATTGGTTTATTTACATGATTAATAGCTATGTGGTGGTAGTAGGGAGGTGGCAATAGTTATAAAATGAAAGATACTTGATATATATACCATTCTAGAACCTCTATATCAAAATATATACTATACTTAACTTTCCTTTTACCATTTACATACATTTGCACAAATACATTATACCCCTTTTACCCAGTTCAGGGTATAACAAGAAAGAGGTTCTAGTCGGGAGTTCCCGACTAGGGAATACCCTGAACCCTCTTATTCCAACACCAAATGCAGCTCGCGCTAGTAGATAAAGAGTAGCTTATACTTGATATATATATATAATATTCTAGAAGCAACATATAGAGTTTGGTGACTCAAGCTCTTATTATTTACCCAATTTGCTAAAAAAAATAGGATGTCGATATCGATTTTTATCGATTGCTTGGAAATGGAGTACGTTATCGATTATCGGCAACAAACTCGATTTGCGTAGGCACTGGGAGCACCTACAGCTAAAATTTCAAGTCTCTACCTCTTATAGGTTCTGAGATCCTTGCGTTCATACATACGGACTGTCAGACGGACGGACGGACAGACAGACGGACATGGCTAGATGACTCGGCAATTGATGCTGATCAAGAATATATATACTTTATGGGTTCGGAGATGCTTCCTTCTGCCTGTTACATAAATTTATATTTTGCACAAAAACATTATACCCCTTTTACCCATTTTTAATGGGTTCAGGGTATAAAAAGAAGCCAAACTGCACAATGTGGCAGTTGGCTGTTATAGCTTAACGAAATGAATTACTTAAAATATTATAAACTTTTATTCAAGGTGATTTTTCTAGAAACCAACTGCAATTAATTTTGATTTTTTGACACAATAATTATTGCTAAACGCAGATTTTAGGATATTTTGTAGGATACGCAGCTAGCCACCTGTAATTGTAGTCGCCAAAATGGCAAATAAAATTTTATCTACCACTTTGTGTGCAGAATTAGTAAGGATTTGATGATAAGTTACGTCGTCTTCATCAACAAACATTTGTTTAAACGCCTCTGTGTGAGATTCAACCATTTTTTTTAATTCTGTAATGCAGAATTTTTTACAAGGTAACAGCTTTTATTGGCAGGTCGTTAAGTACCGGATTGTGGGTACATTTTTAGCATTTGACATTTTGGTCTCAGGTCGCATAGTTTCTATATATTTTGAATAAGTCTCCGTAAAAATAACGATCCAAAGTTTCCACTGGCTTATAGTTATGCGTAAATGTATGCTGGTTTTATGCATGATTTCGTTAAATGTTTTTTTAGACGCATCGGGATCAGTGCGCACCATTCAAATCATATGCGATGTAGTCGGTTTCCAACTTTGTACATGCTTATATGTGTATGGCATTTAAAAACGTGTTTTTGAAGAAATTTGCGTTTGCATATCGGCATGGTACAACATTGTGAGCAAAAAATATGAAACATATTAACATAAAAACACAGTCTCTTTACCCAATAATAAGAGTAAGACTGCTCTAGTCAACCCATACACGCACAAGATATTAAGAGCATCAATGTGCCATCAAACTGTGTGTAAATACCAAAGCCAAAAACTATAACTCTAAAGTTTTTTTAATTTTTAGGCAATGGGGGGAGGTATCTTAAAAATGAAATATTCTTCTAGGTGTATATTTTACGAGCGTCCAACATAGCAAATTTGGTATCTCTATATCTCAAATTGTATTTTGGATGATATACAACTTTAAAATTGTTCAGCACAATCTCCACACTTGTAAAAAGACAGTTGGACGCTTAATTTTTTTTTTTTTATCAGTTTTGTACGTCGGTGCAGCGCAATTATACACCATTGTCCATCATATTATAGAGTAATCACTCCGAGCAAATGAGTGGGAAAATGTCGATTTCCTTATGCTAGGTCAGCCAACTGGCAGCTTTGAACTTAGGTCAGACCAATGTCGTTCCTAAATTAATATCCCTTTGTTTTATTATTTCGTCATCCGATCACATAAAAATTGTTCTGGGCAAAGAAGATTAATTAAAAAGCGCTCTTGTTGAAATTGTTGCCTGTCTGCTGCCGATAGTGTGTCAATATATTTCAGTTGAAGTTTTCAATTTCGTCAGTCCGAGTCTTGTACAGCCAAGTATAAAGCAATGAATAACTGTTGTACTGATTAGTGTTACTGTAGGCTGCTTATTCGATACTCAACAGAAAACTCCTCCTGTCACATTCCAAACACAATCAGTAAAGTATTTTCGGACGCATGTGCCATAATACTTATTTGCCATTATTCCTTTCATTTTAAAATACGATTTTTGTGAACATCATGAATAATAAAATTTCAAGTTTTATGATAAATTTACATAGTGCTGCAGTGCACTTTCCTAGGCACAAAAGCGGGTACCCCATCAGGACCGCCTTGATTAAGTTAAGATCAATAGTAGGTCAGTTATGTTAAGATAAGTTACCAACTTTTAGTGGCACAAGAATTTAAATTCTAGTTCGACATCTGAAATAGGTGTTAGAAAAAGTTATCCTTAAAGCATTTCTTAAAGTTTTTACTGTGCATTTTTATCTTTGTCAGAAAAGCCAATTAGACTTCAACGGTTAATCAAACGTAGCAAAAACATCAAAAGGCGTGTAAGGGGACCAAAAAGGAATGGAACGGTGACATTAATAACTGTACAATCATATATTTAAGACAAGTCACTTGCAGAATAAGTTTCTTGAGCTTATAAATATTATTTTGTTTTTCTTAATGAAACAACTAAGAGTGCTCTTGTCGGATGTGATCAACCTGTGGACATTCCACACCTTTTTCTACAAATACCAAATTAACCATTTTCTGAGATTATCGGAAGAGTTTAACAACACCATCGGTCGCATATGCAATCACTTCAAAGCCTTTACCTTCAATGAAGGGAATTGAAAGAACAACTGCGAATAAGCAACTGATCGACAACCTCCAGATCCGTGACTGCGTCGGTGAAAGAAAGAAAATAAATTTCTCCATAGTTTAAGTGATGGCATGTAAAACGTTTTCAGTGGATCCACCTTTCATTTAGACCTGTTGTGAAGCTAGGAGTAAGAGGGTGGAATAGTACTTCTAAGGTTCTAAGGTTAAGATCGAGTAGCCGTTTCATTGTCTTCAGAATGAAAGACCACAGTCTAATATTAACTTTGAGAGGCCAAGCATGGATAAAACCCATGTTAAATATCGGACTTAATTATATATATAAAAAAAAAAAATTTGGTTGTTGCTTTAACATGAGATGCGTTGTGAGCCTTGCATCCGTACATTTCAAGATTCCATCAGCAACACATCTTGGTGGATTATAAGACGCCGGAGTCTGTGACCTATGGGTCGAATTACAAGCATTAATGCTTGAGCACATGTATTAGGTAGTATTGTTACTTTAAAATCAAGTGCCCTTTGTTGTTAAACTGCTTTATGTCCTGTTACTTTAAGTTATCTTTTTTGATTCTTCTATTTGTATATTATTGAGCTTTAGAATTTGCTAGTTTAAGCGATAATCCCCGTTTATAAGACCCACTTCAGAATAATTTTTTTTGGCAATTAATTATTTTTAATCTTAATTGACGGACAGGAAAGAGCAAGTTGTACTAGAAACATATATTAGCACTCAAAAGTTCAATTTGTTCAATAGCCAAAGCTTTCATACTTTTAAAATCCCTATAAATCAATAAGGCTAATGAGTATCTTATTGTGCATTTGAACTAATTGAAAAACAAGTCAATTTTGTTATTTATTTAATCAATCCTAGTATGAACACTGGTAAGTGGACAAAGGTGGAAATTATGAGTGTGTTAGCATGAGAAGAATATTTAAATAACTTACGATAAGTTTTGAGATGCAATCTCAAAGTCCAACTTGATAAATATGAGTTTATGAAAGATATCTACGAAATTTTTGTGTTCATAATCAACATAGATGGGTTAAAAACTACCCTAAAAACGAAAAGCAATATCAATTTTCCAATTGCAAATAATAGCCTTCATTCGATTCCAGACATTTCGTAATATTACCATAGATTTACACTTCAAAAATAGAAAACAAAATGTGTAATTATAAATCGTCCTTAAACCTGCGAACACCAATGCAGTTGCACTTACTATTTAAACCCCCTAAGCGCGTTTAAATTACATAACTCCAACTATGCATTGTATCGAAAGCTCGGGAAAAAACGTATATATTCTTATTTAAACGACCGAACGGGTATGCGCTGGCTACACTTGTCAATATACAAAGAATCTATAAAAAGAAGAAGAAGCGGACAAAAGGGATTTCTTTCAATATTTATTTTAAGATTATGCTAGGGTGCGAATAGTAGCGAATTTCGCTCATAGAGCCGACGACTAACGACAAATCTAACAGTAAACTTGAAACAGATAATTTTTTTCTCGATGGTTCGCAACTGTCGCGGGACATACCGACAGTCTGCAGTCTCTGACTACTCTTGGATATATGCCACGCTATTATACACGATCACCTACAACGAAGTGGGATGTGACTTTATCCAGTACAAAGTCTACACATAAGAACTTAAATGATAACTTAATGCGAGCCGTCTGTTTCAATCGGGGCCTTTTGGATCAGTAGGGTCGAATCTTTATATAAGGCTTTATATAATCACAAGGAAATCGCGTTTTGTTGCGCGTAGATTTAAGAAAAATTAACCTTAACCAACATAGCCACACCAAGGCTCTTGGTTGCGTTTAAGTCCACCGCCGGTAACGGCTTATTTTCAATCGGTCTGCTTCATTAACGTTTACTTGATAATACATCCATTTAAATCTGGCGGAAAATTTACTAAGTCTACCCCAAAACATAGTTGTATAGAGTTCTCCTGAATGGTTGGGACGAATATCAAAGTGTCATTCAACGAAACCTGTGTTGACACATTGGTGCGGAATAAAATAGCTCGGGATATCTGGGTATATGACTCAACGAAACGTAGTCATCCATGAAGTCTAGATATATATTTTTAGACTAAGGGTCCTTGGACAACCTTCTTTCTGGCGACAAAGATCTTATGTTCGCTTCTTTGTAAAAGGAGCAAAGAGATTAAGGTTTACTTAAGCTTTAGACGACAAGTTTTCCACAGACCAGAATTTGTGCAGGGTTGTGTCAATAGATACCAATCCTTCCTTCTGGTTGTTGGCAGAACAGTTTTTTGCAGGATGTTAAAATTTGGACATTTTTAAGGATCTGCTAGCTGAAGAGTGGGGAGCCTCGACCGCTGGTGTTTAGTGGATGATGCCACATAATACTTTTGATAGTGAAAAAATCAGACGACTACTCACAGCATGTTACTCGCGAGTTCACAATACTGCATACTTTTTCCTTCGTAAGCGGCGTATGGTGTGAAAAATTGCATACCATACATCTGTTCGACTTACATTGTTAGCAGTGTGGCCCTACCGGTACCAAGGTACATTTCTCCGACGGTAGGCAAGGCAGTACAATACGTCTTGGATTAGCATACAATCTCAGCACTTTGTACCTGATTGGCCAATTCCATAGGTACGGCCACTTACCCTGACGAATCCAAAAGTATTTTCTTTCATATACTAAGTTCAAGTTTATGATAAAGTGTCGAAACGGGACGAACTATGGCCACACTGCGCTGAGGTAATCAATCTGCAACTGCCAAGAGATTTGTATGCGACTTGGGATTATTTTTACAATAGACGATTACAAAACGAAAAATAACGATGAGTTCAATTTCAATTTTCCGACAAAAGTATTTTATTTCATATACTAATTTATAGCTTGTGATAAAACCCTGAGACGGGACGAACTATGGCATCACTCTGCTTTAGGCAACAAATGCTTTTAAAAATCAAATATTTATTTAAATTTATATAAAAAGATAATTGAAGAGATAGGATTCTTAGTAGACAATTTAAAAATGTACCCAAATTGTAGTAAAAGCTATAATAAACGAGAAAGCACAATAGGATGTTATAACAAACACACACAATTAAGCACACTGGAACGAAACAGAGGATAACTTCAAATGTAGGAAACGTCGTACTTCCAATTTTAGACAAAAACTTAAAAAAAATCTTAAAATATGTAAAATATGCAAGGAAAACATCTAGTGATAAACTTACAAAATGATCAATCGTTTAACCATTAGGAAACCATTAAAACGAATTTTATTTCGTTTTAGGTTATTTGTATTGTGTTTATATTGGACACAGCAAAGTACAATCAAGAAATAATACAATTTTATACCATGCTAATGATTATAAAATTACACATATCAGATAAAAAAAGAACTACAATTTTTAACATTTATAAACAAGTAAGATGCTCGAGCCGAGAGTTTCCAATTAGGGAATACCCTGAGTCCTCTTCTACCAACACCAAATGCAGCTCGCGAAACAAGCTCGTTTGTTTTAGCAGAAAACAAAATAAATTAAAAAAAAAAAAAGTTCCCTCGATAGGACTGAAACTCGTAACATACCATGTTACATGCCACCGCCTTTACTAAACAGTCAAACCAACAACTGATCGTTACTGAAAAAACAAAAACATAATTAAAATAGTGAATAAAATACAATCGTAACTTTAATGCTGTTAATAGAATTTAATAAAGATACGCGTAATTGAACCTATCTTAATGAAATTTTCAACAGTAGATCTTATTGTGCTAAAAAATATTCTTATATTCTTAAAAAGCCAATTACATTAATATTGTGGCTTAAATTTGTGGGCAATACAAATTGTTTTTTTCACTAGGTTCATAGCTATGTGGTGGAGGCGGGGTGGTGAAACATTAAAAAAAGTGATCTATTGGTATCCGAATCAACTTTGTTTGATTGGGCAAAATTCATCAAAATTTCACGGGGATTGCGTTTGACTAGAGGAAATAAAGAAAATTCTCGCTTTCAAAGCCTCTGGCTTATTAATTAACCAAATTGGACAATTAATTGGTCGAACATGCTGCGTAATCAATAATTTTTTAAAAACTCAAGAAGGATACGGTAAAAATAATAATGCTAGACGAAAATCCAAACTATCTGGCAGCACCAAGCGTCAAATTTTGAAAAAAAAAAAAAAAGCAAGTAATTCGACCTTGTCGTGTCGTCAACTTGCTGAATACAGCAGCATTTCAGGGCCTCAATGTGCGTTTGGCGTATTTTAAATACATCCAAACATAAATTGCGGGGAATAATGAGAGAAGAAGACAACTTTTACGAATCACCACAAGGCAGCACGACTTGAGTTAGCTTTTAAAAGCCTTGATACGTGCTGGGACTTGGTAAGGAAATGTTGTGTTGCAATGTTGCATGCAACATAAGTTTCTTAAATATGTTTATTCTCAACAAATTATTTCTTCGGATGAGAAAAAGTTAAATTTAGATGGTCCAGATGGTTTTCGCGGCTATTGGCACGATTTGCGAAAGAAACCCCTCGTATTTTCGAAACGGCATTTTAGAGGTGGTTCTGTTATGGTATGGGGTGCATTTACCTAGTGTAGCACCCTTTAACTCAACTTTGTGACTTCAAGAATGACAAGCGGAGAGTACGCTACTCTCCTAGCGATTCTACAGGAAAACAGGAAAAGTCCTTACATTTTCATGCAGGATACTGCGAGAATTCACACCTGTCGTCGCATGATGGCCCACCTATTGTCATCCTCAGCTAAAACTTTGGACTGGCCTGCGTGCTCACCTGATCTGAACCCTATCGAAAACCTCTGGGGAATTCTTGTACGTCTTGTTTACGGCGAAAATAAGAAATTTGATAGTGTACCTGAACGAAAAAATACGATTTTAAGAAAATGGGGAAAATTGTACCATATCCTTTTCGTAAATTTAATAAACTCAATGCAAAAGCAAATGCATAAAATGTGGCAAAAAAAAAAAAAAAAAGCAGGCCCTATTTAATATTCGATTTTTTTTAACACAATATCTCAAAGATAAATTCTATTATAAGCTTAAAAATATGTTTTCGTATAATATCGTAACACTCGAAAGTGCCATTTTTCTTATTTTTTCAAATATTTTTAAAAATATGATATATGATATATGCCTAAGTTATTATATATTGTTTCTTTGATATACATTTTCAAAAAAAAAGTATAACTACACTTCTAAGATTACTCAAACAAAAGAAAGTTATAAAACAAAAAGTTTCGTATAATTTCGTTACGCACCTTATACATAAAGTGACATATTCACAACAGCAGTGCATTGCACTGTATGCTTAAAAATTGAACAATCACAAGAAGAAGAAGGGATGCTACCTTATGCAGCTGAATTCAAATAATGCCTTGTGCAGCCGAGCTCAAACAATGTCAATAAATTATTTATACACAAAAACTGACCAATAGAAAGATGCCAGCTAAATTCGTTAAGTATAAACATGCTGATGTCGCTTTGCAAGAAGTCCCGTACTCCAATTATTGTTTTGCTTTAAATATAGCGTAAGCCAATTTCGTTACTTCAGTTTTAATCCAGATATTGCACAAAATAAACGAAGAAAATATACAGCTCGTGAAATAAAATGTTTCATCGAAAACTTACAACTACGTTATTATATACTATTCTAGAAGCTACTTGTCAAGTTTGGTGACTCTATCTTTTATAACTTACGAGATTTGCTTAAAAAATCCGATTTCGATATTTCATCGATTACTTGGAAACGGGGCGATTATCGTACTGCGCGGGCACTAGGTTCTTAAAGGTTTATATATACGGACGGACAGACGGACGGATTGACAGACGGTCACGGTTACATCGAGTCAGCTATTGATGCTGATCAAGAATATGTACTTTATGGGGTCGGAGATGCTTCCTTTTGCCTTTTACATACATTCAGGGCAAACAAATTAAATTAATAAGATATACGGCTTTGAAATTTGCTTTTTCGAGAATGTCGTTTATGTTTACAATGGCGTTCTTTGGTTTCCTCAATTTTTTGTTTATCGACATTGTTTCTATCACAACAATTTTGGTGCTATTTCACTTGACGAAAAGTGTTTGTGTCAATTGCATAAATTGTTGTACGTGACTGCATTTTTAGAAGCAAATAGCAGACAGTAAAAGAAAGAAGATTTGTGAACTAAGATGCACTCAACTGCGAAAAAATATGGCTGTGTTCATTTGTACATATCCGATATAAATTTTCATGCCATTAATGCTTTATTAATTTTAAGATTTGTGCAAAGCTTGAAATTGAGAAATGCCAAAAACTTCAAAATTTGTCAAATTTGCATCGGGCAGGCAGGCAGGCAATCAACACGCACACAAACGCATAAATGCTTCCATCCATATAGAAAAGTGTGTAAGTATGCTTGCTTGGCCGGCCCAAAAAGTTATCATGCACACATGCCAACGTTCAGGTACCCTTATTCTTACAACAAGCATGGAGAAGAGCTTATAATTTCATATAACTGCTTACTCGAAAGAGTGTGCGTGTGCACAAGTAGCAAGTCACAAAAATTGAACATTGGCAATTTTTGGTCTTGTCTTATAATTCTTTGACAAGCCGACGATGAATCACCCTTGCGGAAATATGACTTCGTTTTTTTTTTATTTTAAGCAAAATAGGTCCCCACAGTAAACAATAAAAAAAATATAAATATTTTATTTGGGTCAATTAATTGTTTATTAAATAAAAATATATCAAATTCTTCTCATTTTGCCTAACTGGACGACGAAATGCATGTTAGAGCATTTGAATGTGTGTGCCTATTGCTACCACAGTCACAAATGGGACACAATTGAAGAAAAAACCTCTGGCTCGCGACAAACGCCCTGATCTACTTGTGAGCACATCAACACAACACAAACACGTATGTATGTGTGTAGATCTCGGGGTTTTGTGAGAAGCTATGAAGGAAGAAAGAGATGCACAAAAGTGCGCAATGAGCAATATGTGAGAGCGAGGCACACTCTGCACATGCATAAACAAATATTTATGTATTTGGGCTGTAGGATTTAAAACTAACATAGATATAATTGTTTAGTTGGCTGGCTCGAGGTCCGGGTTTGTTTTAATAAAACAATGAGAACAATTTTGTTGTAGTTTCCTTCCATTATATTTCGGTTGCACATCGGCAAAGGTACAAACAAGTAAGAGGTTCTAGTCGGGAGCTCCCGACTAGGGGATACCCTGAACCCTCATATTCCAACACCAAATGCAGCTCGCGCTTATAGATAGAGAGTAGCGGGGAGGTGGCGATAGGTATAAAATGAAAGATACTTGATATATATATACTATTCTGGAAGCTACATGTCAAGTTTGGTGACTCTAGCTCTTATTATTTAGAGTTAAGTTATCGATTATCGGAAACAAACTCGATCTGCGCAGGCACTAGGAGCACCTTCATCTAAAATGTCTCTAGCTATATTCAGAAAAAGCATCAGCCGCAGCAACGACTTGCGCTGAGCGAGATGCGGCTTCATAGTGAACGTTCGACTTTCAAAGCCGGCGTTCGGCTGCCACTCTCAGCAGTCTTACCCTATCTGGGCACACTAAATGGCCTCAGGCTTCCTTGGGGTTCCCTCGTTGCGATAAATCTTGTTTCAATAAAAAGGCTGTTTGGTGTGTCTATGCATTGTATGGTTAGTGGTTTGAGATAGTATTTTTTAATATTTAAGTTTTGATACTTGGTGTTAAGTGATAGGTAAATTAATTTTAATGGTAGATTAACTCTGGCTTGCTTACAGGTGGGAAATTATAAAATGGAGATACCCAGGATCTTGCCATGACTTCTTTGTTTGGAGAAAAAGCTAGGCAAGAGCACATCTGAAATGGATTGGACACCACTTTTGTCTTGGCAGATTCATGATAGATCTACGGATAGCTACTTTAATAAACAAATTTATGCAGCTCGAAATATTGGTGAACGCACTATCGGATTCCTAATAAATACGTTTTTTTGGGTGTACGTACTACACCTGCTACGAGTGGTAATAATGGGGTGTTGAATGTTGCTGTTAGTTGCAGGTGAGGATGATGTTGCATCGTTTGCTTCTAAGTAAGCTGCCTTAATACGGTCAATGGTTACAGCGTTATGCTTGCCGTTGATATCGATTACACGTTGCTTATCGTTGCGGTTGATAACTAGAAATGGCCCCTAATAAGGTGCTTTGAGCGGCGTTTTGACTGAATTATTCCGTAGGAAAATGTGTGTGCATGGTAGTAGCGTGGTGTGACGTGTTTACAGGCTTTAGTTGGGACATGGTTGAACGTAGGCGCTTGATGAACATTGCGACATTGCGTTTGCCCGTGATGTGCTGGATATACGTTGTGTATTCGCTGATAAAGCTGAGCTGTCGAGTTTGCTGTGGCGTCGTTTTGTTTGGATTCTGCTGAAAAGCAAGGGTGTGCGGTTCATGGTCGGTGAGTACTGCGCAGCTGCGCCCTTCGATCATATTTAAAAAGTATTTGACTTACTTTGCTTTTTCTGCGATTATGATATCTGTTTTGAGAAGATACCGAGCGGCTTGAGGGATCCGTTTCGCAACTCACTCAAGGCTGTGCCCACGCAGAAGTGACTCGCGTCAACGTGCAGTACCATTTTAGCATTTGCGGACGGATGCGCTAATGTTGTCACGCGTGCCAAATCAGTCTTGCACTGCTCGAACTGCTCTGCTTCGGCGTTTGGCTTTTGGCGTCTTGTCCTTCTTAATGTTGCCTATGATTAGCTTTTGCAGCTGTCCTTGCTTTAAAGCTGCATTAGCTAAACATCGTCTGTACACATTCAGCATCGCTAAAAAACTTTTAAGCTCGTGCGCCAGCGTAAGTCTTTTGAAATCTATGATTGACTGTGTCCGATCCTTGGTCGGAGTTATGCCGGTCTGGTGGTATGATAGCCCAGGAAATCCACTTGTGGTTGCCCAAAGATGCATTTTGAGGCGTTTATGCGCAGTCCATGCTGCTAATGCTCCTCTTCATTTTGCGATGCGATGCAGATGTCATCGATGTAGACTATGACGTTGTCCATATCACGAAATATTTGGTCCAGAACCTTTGAAATGTTTGGCTTGCGTTACATAGCCCAAATGTCATTACATTAAATTACTATAGGCCAAATGTAGTGACGATTGCGGTTTTGCTGCGGTGTTCTGGGCCAATTGGTATCTGATGACATGCTCGTTTCAGATCAATTGTCGTGAAGATTGACTTGCCATTGAGTTTGTATGTGATATCATGAATATGCGGCAATGAACACCTGTCTTGCTTTGTAATATGGCTCAGCCGTCTGTAGTCACCGCTTGGCCGCCATTTGTTATTGTTCTTCTTGGCTGCCATGTGTAGTGGGCTTGCCTATTGGCTGCTGCTTCAACTGCAAATGCCCTGCTTCATCATGTAGTAAAATTCTAGTTTGGCTATGGCTAATTTTTCAGGGTTCAGCCAACGGCATTTTGATACTAGGGCTGGTCCTTTGTGATGATGTGATGCTGTACTGCCGTCATTACATCGTGTGCTGCGAACTTGCAGGGCATGGTCAAGCCGCTGTATTCGCGTAGAAGTAGTTCGAAACGGTCGTTGCTTAGTGAGAAGTTTATCGAATTCCACGCTGCACGTTGTGCCCCTTATGTACAGCTTTGGAGAGCTGTCCGTAAGGAGTTTTCTGCGTACGTCGACCAGCAGCTCGTATTCGTGTAGGAAATCAGATCCAATGATTGGTTTTGTGACGTCAGCGATGACAATTTGCCAGTCCATTTTTCTGCGTGGACCGAAGTTGACTGTGGATATTGGAACCTTTTGCTGCGTAAAGATAGCTTGTGGGCTGAGCCCTGCGATCTGTGGGAGGTAAAATAGAAAAATCAGCGCCTGTATCGATGAAGTATCTATTTTTTGTAGTTTGGTCCGTTACGAATAATCGACGACTGGTAGCCCCCAGAAAGGCTTTTAGTTTTCCGGATTGAGCTTTTTGAAGTCGCATGGCTCCGTGCACCGTCTAGCTTTGGCGCCAAATCTGCCGTGATAGTAGCAGAACGAAGAGCGCTCCGGCGACTTATAGTTGCTGCGTGCGTGTTTCCCGGGTCTCGATTTCAGTTTTCGCATCTCCTTGCGCAACGCATCGATTTCTGCTTGAAGTTTGCCGTCGTTGGTTGTTGAGTGGCGCTGGGCTTCCAATATTTTGTCTGTCTGCAAGAGACTCTAGCCGAGTCGCCGTCAACGATAGATACGATAGCGCGAACATTATCTGGAAGACGTTCCAACCAAAGTGATATATGACCTCGTCGGAAATTTGGGTGCCTGCTAAGTCTTGCATGCGCTTTAACAACTGCGACGGTTTGAGATCGCCCAATTGCACTTCGTATATAAGCTTGGTCAATTTTCGTTGATCGGAATCTGTGTATTCCTTGATGAGAGCTGTTTGATTGCGTCATACTTATTGATCTGTGGTGGATTTCGTATGATTTCGGCAATGTACTGTGGTTTCAGCGATGCGATCACTTGGTGATATTTTCTGCTGTCAGTAGATACTCCTGATACAGCGAACTGTGACTCCATCTGTGTTTAGTATAAGTTTGGCTGTTCCTTTTTTTAATTTTAGTAATTGCTTAGTAGTAGATTGAATATTTTTCTGAAACTTTTGCGTTTATTAAAACGTCGGGGTTACCAATGTGCGTCGTTACTCGCATATTTTATTTATTAACAAAAAGGTTTAAATATATTTTATATGATTAAGCAAATAAATCAGGAAATTCGCGTTAAAAAAAAAATAAAAAAATAAACCATTTTCATGACTGTCTCTCGAGAGTCGTTTTCGGGGACCGAGAACTGATCCAGTTCCGTACCCGTTCACGACTAAGCTATGATTAATCTATTATAGATATTTTATTGAGGTGATGAGACCGCCACATGCTCAAACATTATCTCCCTTGAAAAGGATAAAGATTCTTTTAATACCCATATATGAGAAGGCGATGGGTATACAAATGACTCCCTTTTTGATGTTAGGATATCTACATCTCGGACAATTTCATTTGTTCCTCGAATATCCCTATGACCCTAATAATTGTGGGATGTTGTCTTCAATCCTAACCAAAGACTAGTTTTTTGGCTGACAACTTTGTTGTGGCTTTAGCCAGCTCGAACGTTGCTATAACTTGTGTAAGTAGCTACTTTAGCAAATGCTGTTTGATTGACTGCCATTTTCGATATCAGTCGAGATTAGCAGCTCTAATGTCGCTTGACTGGCGCTTCTCACCGCGGTGGATGAATGATGCGATGTGCTCTAGGCCCCATAAATTATGTTGACTGAATAAACGTTTCTTAAATGCAGCTTTTTGCGAGTTCCCACCAGCAAAATTTGAGGCGATATTACTTTTGATCCTTACGAAAGAAGTTACTTATTGCTTTTACAGCTAGAATTTACTTATGTTGGTTCGACATAACAAATTTGTTTTATGTTCCGAAAATGTAAGATAATTTTTCTCCTAATGTTTCAGACACATTAGGATACATGAACTGATATTTGTCCTTTTTTATTTTCAAATGTCTATTTATTATTGCCCGCTGTTAACGTAGTGCTTATAACTTTCCTTCTATCGTTGTCATGCACCTTCAGATACAATACAGATCGCAAAGAAGTAAATAGAACAAATTTGTATTGAATAAACCTCTTATCTGCGTTGTGTTCTTTCTAACAGTAGGTAAGGATTATATGTCCAATGTATAGATGGAGCCAATTAAGGTTGTAGACATGAAATCAAACCGAGCTGTAAATTGAATCCGGTTCGGATTCCGGTACGTACTTACGTTTCAGTAAAAGGTTCTGTTTTGGTTCTATGAATACGGTTGTTTATTGGTAATTGGAATTTTATATTGGTATACCAGTACATACCGGTACATTTCAGTAAAAAATTATAAAGTACTTACCAATCAAGTTGCAATTTAATAATCATAGAGATTAATAAAGATAATGCCACTAACCAAACATCATATGCTTGGTTAGCGATAATGCTTAAAAAATAAAATACATAGGCACACGCATACATGTTCGAGTAATGACTTATACGCTCTGCGCTATTTGCAGCGGTAATTTCTTTGCTGGCACCTTAGTCATATATGTTTCCTGTATAATTTGCAATTCCCTGTCCGTCGAGAAAATTTGAAAAGCTCATATATTCTTTGGTCTAAGGACAGTTGTGACATAAAAGCCACGAAACATGTATCCTCTTAGGCTTAATATATGTATGTGTTCAATAGCGTCTTAGCTGGATTACCTTTCCCTACTACCTGGAAACAAGTAAAAATTCTTTTGATTCCTAAGGTAACCGTTTTGTTAAATTAATTAGAGCAATTAATTGAGTACTTAGTAAATAAATGTACCCAATACAATTAGATCCCTGTTAAACTGTAAGCTCTAAGCTTTAACAAAGTAGGAGCTGTGCTATTGCAATGATAATAAAATCACGAACAGGTACGCCGCCCAGGCAATCGATTTGAATCAAACCTGATCTGCGCGTGCCATATTGTCAACAGATGTTTCAAATAAATGCGCATTTAGTTGAGGAAACTTGAAAATGAATACGTACCTGTATTTATTAATACTTGCATACTCATATACACACCCATTCACATAAACACTGACCAGAAACAGATCACACCACGAATCGCTTGCTTAGCCTTTAGCAAAAAATTTTATTTTGTGAACTAATACCAATGAAAATATATAAAAAAGCAAGTAAGAGTGTCAATATGGGACTGCCCGTCTAGGGAATACCCTGAACCTTCTTCTAGATAAACCAGATGAAATTTTAGATGTAGGTCCTCCTAGTGCCTGCGCAGATCGAGTTTGTTTCCGATAGTCGATAACTTAATCCGTTTCCAAGCAATCGATAACGACATACTGTTTTTTTTTTTATAGCATTTTTGGTAAATATTAAAAGCTAGAGTCACCAAACTTGATATGTTGCTTCTAGAATATTATATATATATCAAGTATCTTTCATTTTATACCTATCGTCACCTCCCCGCTAGCGCCGCAGAGCTATTAATCAAGTTAATAACCCAACTTATATTGTCAACCAATCTAAGCCACAATTTTAATGCAATTGACTTTTTGAGAATACACAAATATTCTATGGTACAATAATATATATTGTAGAAAATTTCATTAAGATTGGTTAAGAGAAAACCAAAGTTATATGTAACTGCGCAATTGGATGGCACAGCCAGCGAAAACATCAAGTGTACACACACACATTCATGCGCGTCTGCTTCGCATTCTAACAGCATTGTAATTGCGATTTTTTTCTGTAATGCTATTTTAGTTCGGTTTTTTCTCAATAATACTTAATTATTGGTGTGGCTGTAGAGTAGAGTCGGCGGCAAGTGTTGCGGTCTGTCGCGAGTTTGAGCCCTACCGGGGAAACTATTTTTTTTTTTTTTGGTGGTTTGTCTGTTGAGTAGAGTCGTCAGCAAGTAATACGGTCAGTTGCGAGTTCGAACCCTGCCAAGGCAACTTTTTTTTTTAATATATCTTTATTACTTCAAACGAACTCTTTGCGCGAACTGCATTTGGTGTTGGAATAAGAGGGTTGAGGGTATTGCCTAGTTAGGAGCTCCCGACTAGAACCTCTTACTTGTTACATTTGCACAAAACTATTATACCCTTTTTACCAGTTTTCATTGAATTCAGGAACAATAAAAAGACAGTAATATTCGTTGGGTACAATATGCTACTTAATGTGCCTTGTGGTGTTAACTTTTATAGTATTTTCTCTTATGAAAAATGAATTATTTTTAACACATTGAGTTGTTGAGAAGAGAGCACATGCATATTTATAAGTAGTTAATATACAAGCATGAGTTTCCCAATTCGACATATTCATGCACAAACACAGAAATGACAAGAATGATTATTCGTTTATTTTAATAAACGTACATACATATATTCACATTGTGTTTACTTTGTTCACTTGTAAACGCATACATTCATTAGATATCCAATAAAATCATTATCCAAAATCCTCTGAGGTAGGTAGTTCTATATACTACTTACCTTAACCTTCAACGAAATATTTTCCACAACAGCTTTTCCATTATAAAGATCAACTTTTAACTGTTCCAAGTTAAGATTGTTTTCAAAAAACTGACCTAAATACCTTTGTAACAGGTATCTACAGGTCTTTGTTTTTAGTCCATCCCAGAGATTAAACCAAGACATCGTGATTACTTGGTTTAATAGTATAATAAATCGTTTGTACTTAGTCTTTTGTTATTGTTTTGCATTGCGGATACGTTGTTGACTTCAGTTTTCGATAAGAAAACGATTATAAAATCTTTGAAAAGATATGAAAAATAGTGCATTCTCACTTGATAGGAAGTCTATATGATACAGCATAAGGCACTTGCATCAAAAATATCGATAGGAATCAAACGTGTTTTGTAAAACATCTCGCGTCCATATCCACTTCCAATTAGCTGCTGTTCCTTTTCTATTGTCAGATAAATCAACTTCAGCTAATCTTGCTTTTCTACTGGATGCACTTGAAAACAAGCAGTTGCAGTAAGTAAAATTGTTATAAGTGCAATTCTATTGCAGAAAATTCAATGTATTATGAGCGGTGCCAGCGTCGTCTGAACTTTACTTTGAAAATTCTTTCTTGTTTTTTAATGATTTTATTTTAAAACGTTGTTTAGGATCCTTTTTATAAATAGCTTAAAAGCAAAATACTGGTGGCTGTCATGGAGAAACAGCAAATTCTCTTATAACAAAATGACTATTTTTCACATTCAAGTAATAAAACCAATTTAGGTACACAAAAATTTAGGTACACAAAGATTTGCATGTGTTCATGGGGGTCGGGTAGCTTCCGAATCATAAGATAATCCTGTGATGTTCTATCAGGGTAGTTTCGTTCAAGTGAGTTATTAGTTACTACATGTTTTATGTCATTCTGTGTGTAACGTTGAATAAAAACTGGCCGTAATTAAGAAGAGTTTCGATTCCAGGTGACTTAGGACGATACAGATTTGATCTAACGCACCTGTTACACAGCATACCCGGTGGCCAGTAATGCCTCAGAAGCTACTTCTAAGTAGTGTTCCGTATATCTTTCGTCAGTCAAACTGAAAAAGTCACTCTTGATGGACGATTGACTGCTTGTCAGCAATCCAGATTGTACGCAAAGAAGTGTAGTTAAGCGAGTATTAGGAAGTGTTTTCTCTCCCCTTAGTTGAGTATATGAAGTTGTGCTAAAAAAAATGTATTGTGAGTTACGAGTTGTTAAGTTTAGTAAGATTTGCTTATATTAGTAGGATTATTAATAAAACGTTGAACTTAGAGTTCCCAAGGACACTTTAGGATACTGCATTTACGTCGGCGGGGTTCCTGTAAATATAGAGGGCATCTTCTGAGTGTTCAGGCCGTAAGAGGACAAATGCAACGCTGCGCCGATGACTCCGAAACCTATTGTGCAGGACCAGGAAATGCTGCTGGTCACTAAGAACGATGAAGGGCTACAGCAAGGAGAAGCTCAACAGCTGAAGCTAAAACGCACTACATCTCCATTTTCGACCAGAATATGCGATTTAGGAGATTAAAATGTAGGAAAAAAGCAGAGCATACGCAGCGTTCACAGTACCGGGAAGGGACACTGTACCAGCTCCGTCATATGCTTTTCCGGCCCTGCAACGCTGCTCAGCAAATATGTAAACTCTTAGATAATACAATATCGGAGAACATCCTGAACCATCTCCGCTTTATCAAAAAACTCCGCTTAGATCAATTTTCCGTTGACCGACACCCTGTATAAACGAACTGGAATGTTTGTGCTGAACGATAAAGCCTATGTTGCCTTAGTTAAATTTCATCTAACACTTACTCGGTTGGTTCATGCCAATTTTAGAAGGGACTTCTTGATCCAGTGCTAATCCCCAGACATGTATTAAATAAAAAAAACGCTGTGACCGTTTTGGTATCTATTTTTTAAATGAATTCTGATTAAGCTTATCGTAGCTAACAATTCTAACTTAACATATTTTTTTTTTGAGTGCTAACATCTTCTGAGAAGGATGTATGCACATGCATTAATTCTGTGCGGTAATATGCTGTTAACTTTTTATACCCTGAACCCATTAAAAATGGGTAAAAAGGGTATATTTTATTTGTGCAAAAGTAAATGTATGTAACAGGCAGAAGGAAAAACACCCGACCCCATAAAGAATATATATTCTTGATCAGCATCAATAGCCGAGTCCATCTAGCCATGTCCGTCTGTCTGTCCGTCCGTCTGTATGAACGCAAGGATCTCGAAACCTATAAGAGCTAGAAACCTGAAATTTGAGCTGTAGGTTCGCCTTGTGCCTGCGCAGATCGAGTTTGTTTTCGATAATCGTTAACTTACTCCGTTTCCAAGCAATTGATAAAAATCGATATCGACATCCTGATTTTTTTAGCTGTTTTGGTAAATATTAAGAGCTAGGGTCACCAAACGTGATATGTTGCTTCAAGAATATTATATATATGTCAAGTATCTTTCATTTTATACCTATCGCCACCTCCCCGCTAGCACCGCAGAGCTATAAATCAAGTTATATTGCCAACCACTAATATATACTGTAGTAAATTTCATTAACATCGGTTAAGAGAAAACCAAAGTTATATGTAACTGCGCAATTGGATGGCACAGCTAGCGAAAACATCAAGTGTACACACACACATTCATGTGCGTCTGCTTCGCATTCTATCGCATTCTAACAGAATTGTAATTGCGACTTTTTTCTGTAATGCTATTTTAGTTCGGTTGGTTAGTTAGGAGCTCCCGACCAGAACCTCTTACTTGTTTGTATTATCTATGTATTTTTAGTAAAAAGTGTGAGTTATATATTACCAGCGGGTATTTTTCGGCCTTGCCTGTGGAACGTTTTGTGCTAAAAATTTAAGATATTACCTTTACACTAAGAATACGCCCGTGGAAAATTTAAATCCATGTTAGTTTTGCGATGAGATTCTTGAAGTTAAAGAATAAACTTTTGTTTTTGGAACCTGCATTTGTCTTCCAGGAAAGTATCAAAACAATTCTGGCAGCTATATGATATAGTGGTCTGATCCAGCAGACTCCGACATATGTACTGCGTGCAACAGAAACAGAGGCTAGATCGCATAGAAACAGGCAGACAAACATGGCTATATCGACTCGGTTGATCAAGAATATATATAATTTGTGGTGTCGGAGATTTCTCCTTCTATGCGTTACAAAATTCGAGACAAATTTATTATACTCTCTGCAAGGGTATAACAATAATTCATGTATTCTTAAAGCCACTGTTTTTCTCTAACAAGAAGATTTTGTTATGTTTGAATATTAATCCTTGAGAAGTCATCTTGTCTGCCGTGTACCATGCTGAATACTGTTGAAATGCGTTAGAGCTCTAACCATAGCCATTTCATATTTATTTTTAAGTGTTCTGGTCCAAAACTTTTGTTTAGTTCCGAGACTCACTCACTTGCTCTGTGAGCCAGAGAGTAAGAAATTAAATTTTTACCAAAATTTCGGATGCATTTTTTTCCTTTCAAAGGGAAGACTAATATAAAATAATGAAAGTTTTGCCACGTCGTTGCGAATTGGCATTTTAGCTCGATATTGTTGATAAGGGTACCTAAGCGTCGCCATGTGTGCTTGAAAACTTTTTAAGTTCTGCCATGCACGCACAGTTACACAATTTTATATATGGAAAAAAAACATTTATGCGTTTGTGTGCCTGCCTGACCGATGTAACTTTGACAGGATTGTAAGTTTTTGGGAATTTTGAATTTCGAGCTGTACACACAAACATGTGTGTACACACAAACGTGAGTGATTAAGCAGATCATAAAAAAAGTAAATGTTACTATTGGCACGCGTCTGCGCGAGCAAATCTTTCTTATGATTTTGGGTTTGGATCGCTAATTTTACCCCGATATTGACGGTACTCAAGACGAATATGTGGTATGGTGGTAATCAGCCACTGACGCCTTCGAACTGCTCAGGTCATTTAACGGTAGCAGCACTCATAACCAGGCTGTAACAATTATCAAAAAAATCATAGGGCCTGCGTGAACATTGATAGAGTCGTACAACACAGTACTTAACTTCGACGCTATAATAGCGAGGTTGAACCCTACGTATGCCGATAGAACATCGCTACGCCTCCTGCGACAGGGGCTAGAGATAGTTAGGCAGGGCGATTAAGTCGAACGAAAGTTGACCGGGTAACCAATTAAATCGTCATCTCTCATGACCAAGAAAGTGCTGAATTACTCAACAAAGAGATAAGATCCGATATACTGCATGCAAAATTTTTTGGCTTCGAAAGCCCCTAAAATCAATCGTGTTTCCGGTACAGTTAAAAGATTTTCTTTCCGCACTAGCACTAGCATGTTTGCGACTACGTACGTCAGAGCCATCGAAGAAGGAGCTCAGGCAACCGAGTTCAACAAACATCGCTCACAAATTAGGCAGGAAAAAATCAACAGGAATGAACGAGGCAAGAAAGAAACCCTCATTTTGTCAAAAGTCAGCATAACAATGGCAATCAAGAGCAAAACAAGGGAGAACAGCCCACAGAGTTCGGGAAACCCCAGATCCATAGTGCGCCGACCCAAAAACGGCTAAGCACGTCTGAACGCCTTAGCGCTATGATAATGGTGTTCAGGACGCGTCTAACATTTAAGAAGAGAGTTTTGAAAACAATGATATCAGACGTAAAAAGCTCTATCGTGCAGCTTATGAACTTTTATTCCCGAAACTAAAATCATATACTGCGATAATGAGGCATCCTTTAACATCGCCATCACCTCTTTGTTGAAAAACAGGTATGGAGTAGATGTTGTAAGCATGCCACCGTTCCACAGTTCTTTAACGGCCAGGTAGAATGTTTTCATAGAAGCTTACAGAAAATCGCAAGATGCATTCAGCTTGAAAAGAGAGTCAACGATACTGTCGAACTATTCTTACACGCTACCTTAGCGTGAAATCGGTCACTACACTCCGTGACGGGAAAGAAGCCGATAAAAATTATATATGCATCTACTGATGAATTCAGGGAAGCGATCAGATGTAAAATCGATAGGTCTCAACAAATACAGTAAGAGAGAAACAACTCAAACAGGCAGAACAGGGTATTTGATGTAGAAGAAAAGGCATTTACCAAGACCAACAGAAGGCTAGGAGACAAACTAACCCCCTTGTGCGGAAACTCTCCGTTCAGAACTAGTAACGTCTGTTCTCATTAAGGGGAGGGTGGTCCATAAGGACAACCTATGGTAGTAGCGAGGTCTCATCCTACGGCCATTATATTTAGGCTAGATAGAACCTTAAACAACATTATAATTTAGCTTAATCATTGATTAGAGGCGCTTGGGTATATTTTTCGAATCACCGACTACTTCCATGCCCATAACATTCCCGATTTAGATGGCAATGAACTGGTACGGGAACAGTATAGCTATGTAAAACATTCAAGTAACTTAACCGATTTTGCAAATATAGATAGATAGATATAGAACATATTCGAAATTTCTTGTCCGTGTTGAAAGTAAACCGTCGATTAGCCAGAAGTCTGGACTTCCTAGGCTGTTCCTAGGTATTAAAAGTCGTTAAGGGCACTCCAGACGCTGCTGACTGTAAAGGATTAGAATGTCTGAGTTATATTCAATAAAGTCAAACAATAGACAGGTAGTTATTAATACAAAAACTCAAAGACAGATAAACACGCTTACCGATACGGTAAACAAAATTCTTAAAGCAAGAAAGGCGATTTCTTTGACACTCCCCATTTATATGAGGCGCTTTTGGCCAGAAATAGAATATTACAAAATAGAAATAGAATGCTACACAACTTAATTCTTGGCATCACTCGCCAAGTCAAAAATTATTACTCTCGCCATTGTCGATCATAATAATTTGGAGTCAATTTTCACTAAACAACTGACAAAAGCCCCGATAGTTAGTTTAATGAAGGTACCAGACATTAGTGTTTCTACTAATAGAATATCCCAAAGTGAAATATATTTGCCATCAGGTCGTTATTTTCCCGGAGGCCCACAAATACGCCATACAACAACTGCAAGACGATACCGTGCCCGGAATGCGATGATGGAGTTTTGGCTGTTGCGGATTATACCGCGAGAAACTACGCAACCTTTTAAAATATATATATATAATATAAAATTCCAAACAAATAAATAAAAGTGCCTAAAATTCCTCAATTCCTGCAACTGTGGTAAGTCGTAGACTAAGAAGTGCGAAAAAGAAGAGGGGATAACATGGCGGGCGCCACCCCACTGGCGTCAGCCACAAAAAGATATGCGGATAATTTTGACATCTTTGGCCCGGAAGGAGAAGCCCCCGAATTCAAGAAATCAGCCATTTCAGCAAAAATCACCAACAAAGCAAATAAAACAGCAAAGCGCAACAATGAAACAAAACTATCCAAAACAAATTCCAAAGAGAATATAAATAAAGAAGTAACAAAAAAAAATGACATCTCTTCTACGGAAATTAGTGACAGCTCAATGAGTGACAATTCAATAAGCAGCGCTTACTCGATTAAAAAAACTCGCAAATATAGTAATGTTAATATGGGCTCAGCGGACAATTATCTTAAGAAGCTTCCTAACTCAGCAATTAAATACCTGAAAAACCCAATAACAAACTGCAACAAAGACAACGAAAATAAGAACAAAGATTTGATTTCAAACAATTATAACTCGGGTACTACCACAAATGGCCTTACTATTGAAAAACCTACTTCCTTATATGATGTCGAACATGTAGGAGCTGCTTGCGGGCTAGTAGACACAAGTCAAAATGAAGGCATCCAAAACAAAAACATAAAGAATGGTCTATTTGAAAAAATTCGTCACCTTAAGCTCAAAGGTCTGAAGAACATAACTGCGCTTGGAGTAACTCTATACAAATTGTATTTTGATAATGCTACCAATGCAAACCAACTAATTACAAGTGAAAATCTCAGCCAATTAAACTACAAAGCCTTCATCCCGAGGAGCTATACGGAGACATATGGGGTAATCCGAGGAGTACCAACAAGCTGGTCAGACGAGGATATTTACAATAACATACAATCTGAAATAAAAATTAAATCGGTCGAAAGAATAATGAGGACAAAAAAAAAATGAAGCAGGTGAACCATTAAAGGAGACTATATTAGAGCCAACTGAAACAGTCAAAATAGGCTTCCTAAATAATGAGATACCCAAATCAGTGCAACTTTTTAACATTTGCTCATTAAAAGTAATGTATTTCTTCCCCAATGTCAGACAATGCTTCAACTGTGGACGACTGGGACACACAAACTCTAGGTGCAAATCCAAGAAAAGATGTCTCAGCTGTGGCAAAGAAAATGGATGCCCCCCTGGATGCAAAAGTGGAAAGTGTATCTTATGTAACTGTACTGGACATCACTCCTGTGAGAAAAGTTCCTGCCCAGTGTGGAACAAGGAAACCGATATTTTGAAAATTATGACAATAAAAAAACTAGCTAGAAAAGAGGTTATAGAAAGCTATTCCCTCAACAACAATGAAATATACACCCAAAAAAACTATGAAGCCAATTTCCCCCAACTAAGTCCAAAAATAAAAAACGTGATCAGCAACGACACAAGTGTCAATCAAATCATTAACAAAACAAAATACAACAAGGTGGTGCAGCAGGTTGTGGGGTTTAATAAGCCACGCCCACATTTCAGTCTACCCTCATACACCAATGATACAAGCGATTGGACATACAGTTACCCAAAGAAGGATGAAACTATAGCAATATGTAAGGAACTATTTCAACTATTTTCTCCACTTTACCACGATAACAATGAACTCAGTACAAAATTAAATCAATTAAAAGACAAATTTGAAAATACACTTAAACATAATAATGAACCACTGAACTCAACACCCAACAATAGCCAAAACCAGGATGCCCATTAAAATACTTCAATACAACATACAATCCTTAAAAGCCAATAAAGACAATTTAGAATTTGTCCTAAACACAGAAAATTTTGACATAGCCTTCCTTTCCGAAATTTTTTCACACGATGAAAACAGAAATAACAGGATGCTTGGTAATTTTAATTTAATCAAAAAATGCAGAGCAGATGGATATGGAGGCGTAGCCTTAGCATTTAAAAACAACATTAAATTTAGAAAACTGCAGTACAGTGCAAATTGTGATATCATCATGGCAATGACGAACAATCTAAATACAAATCTTACCTTATGTTCCGTCTATTTTGAGCCGAGAATCCCCCTCGAGGAGTTCAAACAGGAGGTGTCGAAGCTACTTGCGCAGTCAGAAAATATGGCAAATATAATAATAGCTGGGGACTTTAATGCCAAGAGCACTGCCTTTGGCGGCAACATTACAAATGCACGGGGCAAATTTCTGGAAGACTCCATGACAAATGCAGGATTCATATGTCTGAATACAGGTGATAACACCTGCCAAGCGCAAATTGGCAGCAGATCAGGTTCAGTCCTTGACCTAACCTTTACAAAAATAAATGCAACTCAAAGCTGGCTGGTCAGGCCAATCCAGTTAGGGGGAAGCCATCATTTCCCAATAATAGTCAACATAGACTACACAGCAGTCAAGCCAACTACCTTTCTTGCCAAGAAAAAATTGTTAAAGGATATAGCGAACCTCACATTCAGCAATAATCTTGCTGACTTCAATAAAAAATTCTCCTCTGCAATCAATACATGGTCTGAGGTCTGATGACCTCCAAAAAATATACAGACATGTTGTAGCTTCACAAGCAAAGGCCAACAAGTTCCCCACCATCATTAAATTCAACAAAGCCATTGCTCTAAAAAAACTCTGGAAGAACGCAGTTGCCAAAGCAAAAAAAGAAAGCTACAATAGCAAAATTAGCATGTTGAACAAGCAACAACACAAGAACGGCCTGGAGGTTCCTAAATTCCCTGAAAAACTGCCCCCAACCAGAACCATCCAAACTCTGCCCAACTATGCACAAGCATTTTCTACTTATGTTAAAAGCCCAGATATCACGAACAACCAACTTCCAGGAACTGAGATTCCCAAATGAACAAAGTTCTGCAGATGTGCTCTTCTCCATGGCAGAGTTAACCGAAGCCCTGGTTCATAAAAGGTCCACGGCGGGGGGACAGGATAAGATAACATATGACATGCTCAACGCATTAAATAAGTTCGGAAAAGCAAATCTGATTGACATATACAATGGCCTCTTTAAAGATTGTATAATTCCTCCTCAATGGAGAATTATAAATATAGCACCAATACTTAAACAAGGTAAAGACCCTACGAACTTCGAGAACTACAGGCCAATATCGCTCATATCGGTCCTTGCAAAAACGGTTAACATGATGATAAAAAACAGAATCTCCAAATATGTGGAAGAAAAAAAAAATATTACCTATAAAGTCCTATGCATACAGAAATAACAAATCTACGACCATGTGCATAAATGATTTACTAACCGCAATTTCGCTACTTAAACAACAAAAAAAAACAGTAGTCATAGTCAGCCTGGACATAAACAATGCGTATAACTGTGTCTGTCTAGAATTCCTAAGTAAAATTATGTTACATGAGGGCATACCCACAAAATACGTCAAGTGGATAATGAACTTCATGTCCAGCAGAATTCTAAAAATGGAGAAGAAACTTTAGAAGTAAGCGGAGGAATACCGCAAGGTAGCTGCCTGTCTCCTATACTATTCAACTTGTATACTAAAAGATTGCACCAAATAGAAGACCCAGACACTAAAGTGTATCAGTATGCAGATGATTTTATCATCTTATCCAGCAAACGATCCTTCCCAATTGCAGTAAATAACATACAGGACAAGTTATCAACGTTCCATTTACTATGTGAAGATATAGGCTTAAACTTCAATGCCAGCAAAACAGCCTTCCTATCGATGAGCAAAAGTAAGAAAAGAATAGTTAACTTAGTCGTAAACGGGAGGAACATTCCGCAAGCCTCGGAGATCAAATTCCTGGTAAGGTCGCTGAGCGCAAATATGTCGACAAAAAATCACGTAAAAGATGTAAAAGCAAAAATGCTGAAGAGCCAACAGGTATTGCAATTTGCAACTTCAATCAAAGCGGGCCTCAGACCAAATGTTGCCGTGAGCATATACAAAACCTTCATTAGAAGCAGGGTAGAATATGCCTGCACAGCATTAAACATGAACAAAGGCATAACAAAAAATCTCTCCTCACTGCTTGCAATCCCACTTAGGAGATGTATGGGAGTGACACCCTCCACACCGACTCACATCATTTATGCGCTTGCAGGAGAACTCCCTCCCCTGTTCAGGGCTGAATTATTAACCGTAAAAGAAATACTAAAACTCAAAACATATAATCAAGACCTGTATAACACAATCAAATCAACGGATCACAAATCTTCATACAGGAAAACATATGCATTGCACAAAGACATACTGGACAGCACAAAACCAAAAACAAAGTATATTTCAAACCCAAATATAAAACTAACCACGAAAATAATAAGCAATAATAAAAATAATACATCTCTAGAGGAAATACAATCGACCTTCAAAAATACACTCCACAAATTTCAAGACTTGGGATACCGCATTTTTGCAACAGATGCCTCTATAACTGAAAATGCAGTTGGAATAGCGGTATACAACGTTACCGACGAAGAAGAACACATCTTCAACTGCAACAAAACAATCTCCTCCACCTCTGCGGAACTATTTGCCATAAAAACGGCAATGAAAATAGCGCGGCAAAAAAATATCGCCAAATATGTAATATTTACGGACAGCATGGGGGCGATAAAGCTTCTTAAGCAAAAGCATTCATCCTCATACATAGTAGCGGAAATACATGAGGTATTAGATTGGACAAGCTTAGAAGAAGTAGAAATTATATGGATCCCAGGACACAAAGGGATAAAAATTAATGAAAAAGCGGATGCATTGGCCAAAAAGGCATGTACAGAGGGAATCCCTCTAGACATAAGCTATAGTGTGGGAGATGCATTTAGAACAACAAAAAGACGCGTGTGGCAGACATGGAATAACCACTATAAAGAGTTATGCAGAACCAAAGGCAACACATTCCTCAGCTATTTCCCGGTCCTAACAGAAAACCCATGGCATAAAAAGATAAAGTGGACAGCCTCTAATATTAAACTTATAAACCGCCTTTTCACTGGTCATACGTATGACAAAAAATACCTTCATAAAATCAATAAAGTTGATACCGACATGTGTGAAACATGCAATGAAGTAGAAAGTGCAGAACATTTAATTTTCCAATGCCATAAATATAACATATTACGTAGAAAATATAAAATTTTCGCTCGAGCCAAGACAATTAAAGATATCTTAAAAACAAAAGAACAGCTTTATTTAAGAGAACTAACAAAATTCATAAATGAAGCAAGAATAAATATTTAAAACCATTACCATTACAATTACAGATACACACCAGCTTGCTGAACCAACACAAACAACAGACTACACACAGGACTGCCTCGCGCCGTCTTAGCCACAACGTATCTGGTCATCTGCCGCATTGCTTTGCGACGACCAACCCCATAAACAGTTCTCGCAACTGTTTTCCTCAAATCAAAAAAAAAAAAATGAATGTATACAACAAAAGTGATACGCTAATATAATTTAACAAAAAATCACTATTAATCCACTTTAGTTTTCCAGATCGGGTCCCGGTTCTGGACCCAGCGTTCCCGCTCTACCATGAGACGATCTCCTTCTCTCGTCTCCCTCATTTTGGCCACTAGATGGCCTGAATTAGCCTGTGCCGGCTGTTATGCCAACTCTCCCCATCCATGAAAATTTAGCCGGACATTTCTCTCTTCAGGTACGGTATATAATTTCTTATAAATATTTACAATTAACGTTTCTTATTTTATTTATCTTCAGCCACTTACAATCTCATGCAAGCGGACCCTTCATTAACTTTACGAGTGCGTATAACTCTATTGGCGTAGTATAATTAGTGTTGATTATTATTACTCATATTGAAGGTATCTCGGCAGGTTATCTACGCACAACTATTTACGCTCTAGTGTACGTCGATGTTTCTTCACCAGGTGCGTATAATGGTTGCAGATTCTCATAGTTATTAATCTTAATTTCTAACATTTCATTTTTCTTACAGAATACGTCTTGTTTATTTTTACAACGTTGAAATGAACAGACGACGATATCGCGGCCAAAATTATTGCTAGTCAACAAAAGAAACCACCAATGGGGAGCAAGTACCCGCTGAAATAAATCTGTATATATATATGTGCCACAAAGAACGATGTTTTATGTGAGTAAAAGCGCTTATTATGCCTTGCCTGCCTAAAAAGATCTCTAGGTGGGGGCGGTAAGGGCGATCATAATGTGTAGTCAGTACGTATGGTGCATAGCATATAAGTGGGTATCACTCGTGCACCAGTTAATAAAAATCTAAATTTTTAATTTTCTTATATATTAGGCAGACTCACTACTTTTAAGTGAAGCTTGGCGTAAGTACCTTTATACATATATATGATTTACGAACAAACGAAAACTAAATTTAACGATTGCAAAAAAAATATCTTCTCTTTTAGGAGTCTATGTCTGACTCGGCCATTTACTCGGGAGAAGGAAGGACGACTTGGAACGGACTCACTCAGTGATGAAGTGGGCGTGGTATCGCCTGTGGCCGCCTCTTCGCTGTTGGAGCTCAGTTTTTGTTGGCTCTTCTTGCCGGTGGCCGCTTCGTCGACGTGGGAGCCTCGTCTGTGGTGGCTCGTCAAGTGCGCGGAGTATGGCCGACGTGCTTCGCTGCTATGGCTGAGAGCCGGTCTCGTCGATGCGGGAGCCGTGGGTCGTTCCCTTTATTAAATGTCTTATTGTTTTGTGTGTGTTTGTCGCGGGTCGTACGTAAGTGTTATGTTTGCATTCGACTCTTTATTTGCCGGCACCAGTTTTAAAATAAAGCTTTATTATTCGCAAGAACAAAATATTTTGTACTATACATATATTTATTTATTTTTATATTTGGTACATATCTTAGTTGTACGGCTAGAAACTATTCTTTCGGGTACTTTTGTACGGGACCGGTATGAAAAAGGAAAAAAACTTTAATGCGCTTTTGAGTACGGGACGCCCGCCGTTGACCGCTGACAAAATCGCACTCCCGCGCTCTACATTGGGCAGCAACATCCAAGGTATTCGGCACACGCATACATGCAAACATGGTTCGTTGCTGCCCATATGCACAGCTGCGTTGTTTTGGGTCAACGGCGCAAATGAAGGCCAAGGGCATATTCAAGGGCATGCGATCCACTCTCCCTATCATCTCTTTGGGAGCGAATCGGGCGGCCAATAGCGATCGCCCCTTCTGGCGCCATGGATCGCAAGCTCAGCCACTCCTCCATAATTTGAGCACCGTTGTGTGCCCGGCTTCCCCCCGATACTTTGCCCCTATGACAAAATATATCGGCGCGGCCGATAATAAAGAACGCAACCAATTGCGGGCAATATCGATATGTCGATATGTCAAATGCAACATGATCCACCATCGTCAAGCGACAGGAGGTTAATTTTTCAACAAACAATGAACTAAAAGAGTTCAACGAATTCAGACTTGATCATCTAAACAATGAAAAGAGGAAAAGCCTTACTAAAGCCCTGTTAATTTAGAGACATACAGTACATAGAAGGTGATTTGACGTTCACAAGTACAACAAAAAATGTCATAATCACTAAATACGAGAATCCAATTTACAAAAGAATATATAAATACCTCCAGTGCTTTGATGAAGAAGTCGAACAACAAATAAAAGAGATGATACAACAAGGTATCGTTCGAAAATCTAAATCTCCTTATGGCTCACCAATTTTAACTGTTCCAAAGAAAACTGTTGCATCAGGAAAGAACAAATTTCGAAAGGCAATTGACTATCGAAATTGGAATGAAATGACAATCAATGATAAATATTCCATACTGGTCGTGAATGAAATTCTGGATAAATTTGGTAAATGTCAATACTTCACTACCATGGACCTTGCCAAAGGTTTTCACCAAATCCAAATGGGAGAAAACTCAGTTGCCAAAACAGCCTTTTCAACAACAAATGGACATTACGAGAACACTTGAATGTCATTTGGGTTAAAATATTCCCCAGCAACTCATTAACGTTGCATGAATAATCTCTTAGAAGACCTTATGTATAAAGATTTTTTAATATACATGGATGACATAATCGTGTAGTCCACTTCATTGGATGAAAACATTTTGTCTCTACATAAAGTATTTGCGAAAGTAAGAGAAGCAAATCTTTAAGTACAGCTCGACAAATGCGAGCTTATGAAAAAGGTAACAGAATTTTTAGGGCATATTAAAAAAGCTGAAGTCATAAAGCTAAACCCAATTAAAATTAAAACAGTAAAAAACTAACCGATACCTAAAACATCAAAACACATCAAATCATACCTAGCACTTTGCCGAATGTTTATCCTCAGTTTCGGTAAAATAGCCAAGCCAATAACATTAAAATTTAAAAAAGTTGCAACAATTGAATGCATTTCAACATTTGAAAAATGGAAATTATTATTTATATCCGACCCAATATTAATTTATCCAAACTTCGAGACACTATTCTTATTAACTACTGACTCGAGCAACATTGCTATAGGCGCTGTGTTATCACAAGACCATAGACTCGTCTGCTAGGCCAGCAGACCGAACATGAAATTAACTAGTCGGCAATAGAGAACTCTAAGCAATTGTCTGCCACCATATTTTCTTTTTTCGCAGAATGGGCTTAATAATATAAAAGAACCAAACATAAAACTTTAGAGATGGCGACTCAAGCTAAATGAGTTGGATTGCTATATCAAATAAGTGCCAGGCAAAGAAAATTAAGTCGCAGATGCACTTTCTTGAAAGAAAGCCCTAGCAGTATAGAAGCAAACATACATAGTGATCAAGAGAATAACGAAAGTCATATACATACATATAACGGGAAGACCAATTAACTACTATAACAGACGAATCGGATTTGTCAAAAACTAAATATTTCCATAAGAATAAGGTAAAAACAAGTAAGAGGTTCTAGTCGGGAGCTCCCGACTAGGGGATACCCTGAACCCTCATATTCCAACACCAAATGCAGCGCGCTCTTATAGATAGAGAGTAGCGGGGAGGTGGCGATAGGTATAAAATGAAAGATAATCGATATATATATACTTTTCTAGAAGCTACATGTCAAGTTTGGTGACTCTAGCTCTTATTATTTACCAAAATTGCTTAAAAAACAGGATATCGATATACATTTTTATCGATTACTTGGAAACGGGGCAAGTTATCGATTATCGGAAACAAACTCGATCTGCGTAGGAACTAGGAGCACCTACATCTAAAATTTCAATGTCTCTAGCTCTTATAGGTTCTGAGATCCTTGCGTTCATACATACGGACGGACGGACGGACGGACGGACGGACAGACAGACGGACATGGCTAGATCGACTCGGCTATTAATGCTGATCAAGAATATATATACTTTATGGGGTCGGAGATGCTTCCTTCTGCCTGTTACATACATTTGGTTTTTGCACAAAAACATAATACCCTTTTTACCCATTTTTAATGGGTTCAGGGTATAACAAGTAAGAGGTAGTCAGGAGTTCCCGAGTAGGGGATATGCTGCTGGCGCTTCGAGCTCGTTTTCTTTAGTAAAATACAAATACTTTTATAAAGAAAAATAAATAGCTTTCTCGATAGGACTCGAGCTTGTAACATTCCACACTACTTGCCACCACCTCTACTCTCCAGCCAAACCAACAACTAATTGCTAATAAAAAAGAGCCTATTAAAATATCAGCACATACACACAGCGCACAGAACAATTGAATCGCAATTGCAATACTGTTGATAAAATTAAATAAAGACGAGCATGAATGTGTGTGTGTACTTATACACAGAAATACTTGCAGTTTGTGCTTTCTGTCCCAAACTCGTGGCCAGCTAAAACACATTTCCATTAATAATTTCCGTTTCTTAATCAATCTCTATGAATTTTTCAATAGTAGTGTAGAGACGATCAGGTGACCGCCGGTTCCGAAAGCCATTCGATACTGAATTGCTCAGAAGTGGCACGCTGTTGCCAGATGCAAAGCAAACAAGTGCAGAGTATGCAGTCGTTTCTAACACTCGAGAGTTACCACCATCCTTTGACTACACTTAGGATCAACCATCGACTTCACAAGCTATGCATGCGAATGTGTCTGGGAGTGTAATCCTAGCTACAGAAGTCGTTAGCGTTTAAAGGAGAAGTGACTTACTCAATTCTGGTTCACAAATTAATTTTGTAGCAGACGAGCTATCACAACGGTTGCAGCTGCGTAGAGAAGAGGCTAGTATCAGCTTACTTGGGATTGCTCAATGCAATACTCAAGTAAGAAAGAAGATTCATACAGTGGTGAAGTCGCGAGGCAACTGCAGTTAGTTCTCGTTAGATTTGTGGATTTTGAAGACCATTTCGGGTTACCAGCCTGACCATACGGTCAATGTCAGTGGTTGGAAACAACAGAAAACCTGCAATTGGCTGATTCATATTTTCATAATTTCATTTCTCAGACGATTTTTCGATTCTGTAAAAGACACTTGTTGGCTGGATTGTCTCAGGGCGTTACACGCCGTCAAGTCATGAGAAGACTCATGCTGTTAATCTGAGTTGCCAAGAAGAGTCGTATGCCTCTATAGACATAACATTGCAGAAATTTTGGTAATTGGAAGAATTGCCTTTAGCCATAAAAGTCCGAACAGTTGAACAGCAGTTATGTGAGAGCCACTTTCTAGAAAATTTTGAAATATTGCCGTAAGATCAATTTAAAGTAAGACTGCCATTTAAATCAGAGCCCAATCTGCTTGGTAACTCCTTCGAGGTTGCTGAGCGTCGTTTTTTGTCGCTTGAAAGACGCTTCTCCCGCTATCCCGAGCTTAAGCGTATGTTCTTGGAATTCATGGAGGAATATTAAACTTTAGGGCACATGTCTGAAATAGATGATCAGATTCCAAGTACTCCACACTACTTCATGTGTGTTTTAAGACCACAAAGCACATCGACGCAATTGCGCGTTATTTTCAAATTGCATTGAATGACCATCTTATGGTTGGACTGACCATTCAAGAGGAGACAAATTCGACTCTGGTTCGATTTAGACTATACACAAAAAAAATATACAACAAAAAGATGTATAGGCAGGTCATGGTGCACGAAGCAAATCGATATTTCCAGCTCGTTGTGTGGAGAACGAACCCATCTGACTCTTTGAGGTTTTTCCGGTTAAACACTAATTTACGGCACTGCGCCTGCCCCGTATTCGGCTATACAGTGTTTAACAAAGCTAAGAGAGATGAGCGAGTCACCTTTAGAACCTTCAGACAATTATGTCTGAAGTGTCGCAAATACTTCAAAGCGCAGGTTTCGAAAAAACCAACTGGTTTTCTAATTCTCCTGAGTTCTCCGCATCAAACTCAGCCAAGCCGATAACGATCTAAGAGTCGGACCCAACCAAAACACTTAGCGTGTTATGGTTGCCGAATGAAGACGCCTTTCAATTCAAGCTAGACGATTCATTCATGGGTCTTAGAGCGACACAACGGAACATTCTCCCTGATAATCAAGGCAAAAATCCTACTTCAAGAGCTCTGGCTTCATAAGTTCGACTGGGTTGAATCTGTCCCTCAGAGTTCGGATAACTCGTGGCAGCAACTGAAATTTCCTTGATTCAGATGCAACGAATAAGAATACCACGATACTTGTTAACAGTGCCATTTTCACCGATCGAAATACATTGAAGACGCCTCAATAATAGCGTTTGGCGCATGCGTATATATACGCAGCCATACTGCAGAAGGTTGTCGTATTTCGTTGTTGACATCCAAATCTAAAGTAGCAACCCTCAAGACGAAGACTCTTCCCCAACTTGACTCGCAGATCTTTGTCATCGAGTCGGAAATCTCATAAGATTACCGATTGAACGGACGGTGCTTTTGTCAGATTCTGAAGTCACGCTTCAATGAGTTCGGACACATCCGTCGTCTTTGACAACATTTGTGTCGAATCGAGTGGCTAAATTCCAAGAATGGACAGAGAAAGCTTAAAGGCGCCATGTACCTACAAAGCTAATCCCAGCAGATATTGTTTCAAGAGGCTGCGATGTTGATGAGTTACTTGCGTCGATGTGGTTCGATGGGCCTTCATTTTTGAAGGAACCAAGAGAATCCTGGCCGGTTAACCAGCATCTGATGACAGACGAGATGCGTACCCTAAAGGCACGCAAAACAGCTGTTGGACTAGCAGTGAACAGTTGGACAGTGAAGTCTGCAAAGCACCTACTCCTACGGACGGTAAGCAGCCTGTTGCTAACGGCCTAGAAGGTGCAGACGACTCTTGTCTCAGTGGAAGCCGTCCCCAATTTCAGGTCCCTGGGAACAACAAGCGAGGACCCAAGCGATGGCGAGCCTCTGACGCCACGCCTACTGGTGGGAGGCCCATTGAGGGCACTGCCAGCAGAGGGGACCTCGGACCAGCAGTGTCTCACCTGCTTGAATCGATGGCGAGCTGTCTCTTTGCTCAAGCAACAAGTCCTGCTCGAACTCCAAGTGCGGAGCAAGTGGCACCATCGCTTGCCAAAAGGCATCATGGAAGAGCTGGTGGTCGTCGCCGAGGACAATCTGCCGCCCCAGCAGTGGCTAATCGGCAGAGTGACGGCGGTGTACGCAGGAGAAGACGGCGTCGTTAGAGTGGCAAATGCAAGAACGGACAGTGGCGGAAAATTTAAAAGGCCGATCCACAAGTTTGCTCAGCTACCAGTTGAATGATGCCCCCAAGCGCCTCATGGTGGCCGGTGTTGTCGCAGGTCCACGCATTGCTTTAGAAAATGAATTTCAAACTTGAAGTATAGTGTAAGTTAGGTTAATGGTGGAGCGAGAGCGCAATAAAGCTTTAACAGTCGCTCTGGGAGCGAATTCGCCTCTCTTCGCCACCAATTTTAAGAAAGCGATAAGCACGCCAATTGTCGAATTTTAAGAAAGCGATAAGCACGAAATGCATAATCTGCCTTAAAAGCCACCATAAAGTTCGTTTTTAATTAATTATAATTTAGTTGCTAAAATAGAATAGCCCTCTGTAAACTGTAAACTGCAAACTAGCGATGTGCCTCACAGATATGGGGTTAATCTGCTCCATCTAGTCGAGAGTGCAAACTTTCCAAAGTACGACTCTGTGTAGGAGAACAGGACTCCATTTACATAGACAACGGCATAAAGATATAAAGACTTAAAGGTCTTAAAGGTCAACAGCATACAGTCATAAAGAGTTAAAGGTGTCCAGAGCAAAGAACCAATTCAAACAAACAGCGCGCCATATAAATATCGACTAGCCGCATAGGCTAAATAGCAACCTTCAAGAGCGCATCCCATCAGGAGGCTAAGGAGGAAAACTTTGCCCCAGATACTACCCCCAGGTAGACGAGCTCAGGCCTACGAAATGATAGATCAATTGCAAAAAACATGTAAGCCACATTCAAAACAAAACTATAAATTAATCAAGATTCTATATTATTTGACGTATAGTAAATAAATAAAGTAATAAACAAGTAAGAGGTTCTAGTCGGGAGCTCCCGACTAGGGGATACCCTGAACCCTCTTATTCCAACACCAAATGCAGCGCGCGCTTATAGATAAAGAGTAGCGGGGAGGTGGCGATAGGTATAAAATGAAAGATAATCGATATATATATACTTTTCTAGAAGCTACATGTCAAGTTTTGTGACTCTAGCTCTTATTATTTACCAAATTTGCTTAAAAAACAGGATTTCGATATACATTTTTATCGATTAGCTCTAGCTCTAATAGGTTCTGAGATCCTCGCGTTCACACATACGGACGGACGGACGGACGGACGGACGGACGGACAGACAGACGGACATGGCTAGATCGACTCGGCTATTGATGCTGATCAAGAATATTTATACTTTATGGGGTCGGAGATGCTTCCTTCTGCCTGATACATACATTTGCATTTTTCACAAAAACATAATACCCCTTTTACCCATTTTTAATGGGTTCAGGGTATAAAAACAAGTAAGAGGTTTTAGTCACGAGTTCCCGACTAGGGGATAACCTAAACCCTCTTATTCCAACACCAAATGCAGCACGCGCTATGCGCTCGTTTGAAGTAATAAAGATAAATTAAAAAAAAAAAGTTCTATTGGCCGGGTTCGAACTCGCAACTGACCGCATTACTTGCTGTCGACTCTACTCAGCAGCCATACCAGCCAAAAACAAAACGAGATAGAAGGGCTATCTTCGGCACGCCGATGATCTAATACCCTTGCAGATCCAACCCTTACATAATGCTCATAGTGCTTTGCCCGTATCTAAGATTTGTCAAGATATCTTGATAAACAAAAAAGGTTTTTTATACAAGAACCTAGTTTTCGACCGATCGTTCCTATGGCAGCTATATGATATAGTGTTCCGATGTTGATAGGATTTTGCATATATATGAGGAGCATAGAAAAACTAATAAATGCCGACTGTCAAGATATCTTAATAAACAAAAAATTTTTTCATACAACAACTTAATTTTCGACCGATCGTTCCTATGGCAGCTATATGATATAGTGTTCCGATCTTAAGAGGTTTTAGCCAAAATATGAGGGCATAGAAAAACTAATATATGCCGACTTTGGTCAAGATATCTTAATAAACAAAAATTTGTTTCATATAACAACTTAATTTTCGACCGATCGTTCCTATGGCAGCTATATGATATAGTGTTCCGATCTTAAAATGAGGAGCATGGTAAAACTAATAAATGCCGAGTTTGGTAAAGATATCTTAATAAACAATAATGTTTTTCGTACAACAACTTAATTTTCGACCGATCGTTCCTATGGCAGCTATATGATATAGTGTTCCGATCTTAATAGGATTTGGCATATATATGAGGAGCATAGTAAAACTAATAAATGCTGAGTTTGGTCAATATATCTTAATAAACAAAATGTTTTTCGTACAACAACTTAATTTTTGATCGATCGTTCCTATGGCAGCTCTATGGTATAGTGTCCCAAGCCAGCTGGTTCCGACATATGAACTGCGTGCAACAGAAAGAGGGACTTATGCAAAGATTTATAAAGATAGCTTTAAAACGCATAGAAACAGACAGACGGACATGTCTATATCGACTCGGCTGTTGATACTGATCAAGAATGTATATACTTTATGGTGTCGCAGGTGTCTCCTTCTATGAGTTACACATTTGACGACAAAATTATAATATATAATATAAAAATATAATATATACCCTCTGCAAGGGTATAAAAAATAGTTTCCCCGGTAGGGCTCAAACTCACGATAGACCCCACCCACGTACCACTGCCTCTACTCAACAGCCAAAACAATAATTGAGTTTTATTGAGAAAAAAAAAACCAATTAAAATAACAGCACAGAAAACAATCGCAATTGCAATGCTGTTGACAGAATTCTAAGCAGACGCGCATGAATGTGTGTGCGTACATGCATACAGAAATTCTTAAAATTTGCTCTAGCTGTTGCAAAAACGTGCGCAGTCAAAACACATAACTTCTGTGTGTTTCTTAACCGATAATCATGAAATTTTCTATATTATTCAATATCTTTTTGTACCATAAAATATTTGTGTATTCCCAAAAAGTCAATAACAATTAAATGGTGGCTGAAATTGATGGGCAATACAAGTTGGTTTATTAACTTGCTTATAGCTTTGTGGTGGTAGCGGGGAGGTGGCGATAGGTATATAATAACAACAGATACTTGATATATATATATATAATATTCAAGAAGCAACATATGAAGTTTGGTGAGTCTAGCTCTTATTTTTTTACCCAATTTGCTCAAAAAACAGGATGCCGATATGGATTTGTATCGATTGCTTAAAAAACGAAGTAAGTTATCGATTATCGGAAACAAACTCGATCTGCGCAGGCACTAGGAGGACCTACAGCTAAAATTTCAAGTATCTAGCTCTAATAGGTTCTGAGATCCTTGCTTTCATACATACGGACGGACGGACGGACAGACGGACAGACAGACATGGCTGGATCGAATCGTCTATTAATACTGATCAAGAATATATATAGTTTATGGGGTCGGAGATGCTTCCTTCTGCCTGTTACGAGGCATTAAACGGAACTACTCACAAAAGAACAACGTAAAGGACTGTGGCAACAAGTAAATGAAAACAACAAAGTGAGATTCAAATATAAATTAACAAAAAACAGGTAAGAGGTTCCAGTCGGGAGCTCCCGACTAGGGTATACCCTGAACCCTCTTCTTCAAACACCTAATGCATATATATATAGTGACATATGTACCACACCCACAACATATACTATAAGCACACACACACATAACATATGTATGTCCACAGCACCTAATGCACACCCTTTATACATAAGCCCTAGCAACTAAGCGCACTAAATATGTAACATGAGACACCCCAATTTGTAACAATAAACCTAGAGCCCCAAAAATCATAAATTCTTGGTGAAAATAACAATTCTGGCGTGGGACCGATCATAAAATCGAAAACCATTAGACATAAACATCCGCCACAATCGTTATTCCCACCAAATGCCCGAATTGCCAACGCAGCTCAAATTCAGGCTCTTAGAATATTCCAGAAACTCATTAAAGAGAATGAGGGCATTGTTTTAAGAGAGCGAGCTCATGATCTTGAGCCCTCAGCCGAGGTTTGCTAAGCGTTGACAAAACAACAACAACTGAGTTCTACTGACGTCTTCGACCAGTCAAGTTGTGTCGTGTACAATTGTAAAATTCCAATAAGTCGCGCCTACTGTTAATAAAGATATTTTTTTTCAAGTAACGCGTAGTGACTTATTTAATTTGCGCAGCCGGTAGGATACGCGAGTGATATAAGACCATTAAAGGACAATTGTAGTCCCAGGCCTTAAAGCAAATCGTAGTCGGCGCTGATGATCAACGCGAACGCACAATCATTCTAAATCGTATCCGTAAAAGGACACACGCGAAACTTGCCGCGAGTGCCTATTGACCGTTCACGGATCCTATATATCCCAGGTCAATCAAAAAACCCGACATTGCAATTCCATTGCAATTAACTAGTACTCAATTAAGTATTGATCCTTTGGACAATCCGAGTTACTAGGTAGTGAATTTTATTCACTACATAACAGTGAGTGTGCCCTTGGTTTTGCATATCCTTTGATCCCTGCAAATCGCACTCATTGGTAACGCGCGCGAAATAACGCCATACCAAAATAAAAAGACTACACCAAGAGCAACAACAACAAAAGTGAAAGTGAAAACAATGGCACAAGCAGCAGAGCCAGTTTTGCAATTAAGCGAACAACACCTTTCACAAGCACTAGGCCAGATAAGGCAAGTGCCAAACTTCCATGGAGCCACAGAGGAATTAAGCGCATTCATAAAGCGCATTGATTTCATTATGCAACTATATCCAACGAGGGACATTCGCCAACACAGCGTCCTGTTCGGAGCTATAGAGATGCAAATAGGAGGAGACGCGCAGAGGGTCACGCAGCTATCCGCTGCCAACACTTGGACCGAATTAAGGTCGGCGCTCATCTCGGAATTTAAAACACAAACGCCATGTGAAGAACTGCTGAGAAGAATCTACAATACGCCTTTTACCGGAAGTATTCGTAAGTTCGTAGAAGAATTAGAGTATAAATCCTATGTTATATCCAATAAGCTAATATTAGAAGAAAATCAGATGAATACTATGCTGTACACAAATGCATTAAATAATACAGTTAAAGACGTGATTATGAGGAAGTTACCCGATAGGTTGTTCATGACATTAGCCCGTCATGACATAACGACAATTTCAAAGCTAAAACATGTAGCACAGAGAGAAGGTGTCTATGATTAAGCATAGTCCGATAGAAGCAAAAATCCGAATAACCAGAATAATCCGACTACTTCCAATAAAAATAGGAGTAACAATGATCAACACGAGTTCAGAAAAAACCAAAATTATAGTAATACTACACAAAAACCAAAATCCAAAGTTGACTATAGTCCGCCGATAAACCAAGAGTTTAGTCAGAAGTTAAACCAAAGCAGGGCACAAAACCCCCTTAATTATCAACCCCAACATAAAAATTCATCCGCCCCTAATCCGCCAACAAAAGGCAACGCGAAAGCGGTAGCAGTCAAAAAAAAATGGACACGTCCGAAAATTTTCTTCAAACTGCCTCGGAATCAGAAACCGAAGGAGAACCAACCCGTTTATTAGACTAAATATGAATAACAAAATATTAAAATGTGTAATAGACACGGGGTCGTCTATTAATTTAATGAAAGAAAACTTTTTAAATTTCCCCATAAAAGCTTGCAAATTAGAAGTTCAAACGATCAATGGTACAATAGTATTAAATCGAAGCATTTCGCTGAAACCCAGCAAACTGTGCCCCACACATCAGAAATTTTATTTACATAATTTTTCAGAAAATAATGACGTGCTATTAGGAAGAGACTTACTGGAGAGTACTCAAGCCCTAATAGATTACAGAAATAAAACCATAAGAATAAATAAATATACATTCACAATGCAAAACAATTCAGAAATCGAATTGCCAGCGAACGAAACAAAAACCGAATATCTCGTTCCACCCCCGTCTGATGACGAACAATTTGTGTTCGCCATCAACAACGAACTCTCAGAGTTCAACGAATTCCGCCTAGATCATCTGAACGATGAAGTGAGAGGCAAATTAACAAAAGTCTTACATGAATTTAGTGACTTCCAGTACCGAGAAGGTGAAAATTTGACCTTCACAAGTACTGTTAAACATGTCATCCAAACTAAACATGAGACTCGGTTTACAAAAAACCGTATAAATACGCCCAAACATTCGACCAAGAAGTCGAAAACCAGATCAAAGATATGATCAAACAAGGGATAATTCGCAAGTCGAAATCCACTTACTGTTCGCCTATTTGGATCACACCCAAGAAGAGGGATGCATCTGGCAAACAAAAATTTAGGATAGTCATTGACTATCGAAGCCTTAATGAAGTTACAGTTGATGACAAATACCCTATACCAGCAATGGACGGTATACTAGACAAACTTGGTAAATGTCAGTATTTTACTACCATTGACCTCGCAAAGGGCTTTCACCAAATCCAAATGGATGAAGGTTCTATTCCTTAGACAGCGTTTTCAACTAAAAATGGACATTACGATTACACTCGAATGCCATTTGGTCTGAAAATGCACCTGCGACGTTTCAACGCTGCATGAACAATCTCCTTGAAGATTTATTCTGCACGGATTGTCTTGTCTACATGGACGACATTATTGTATACTCCACATCATTGGAGGAACACATATTGTCACTGAGGAGGTTATTCACAAAATTAAGGGAGGCCACTCTAAAATTGCAATTAGATAAATGCGAATTCATGAAAAAGCAAACTGAATTCTTAGGCCATATAATAACAACAGAAGGTATAAAACCTAACCCAGCCAAAATCGAATCCAAAAATTCCCAATACCCAAAACAACAATGGGAATCAAATCATTTTTAGGACTTTGCGGTTTTTACCGAAAGTTCATCCCAAATTTTGCCAAAATAGCAAAACCAATGACAGCAAGATTAAAAAAAGGTGCAGTCATAAATACAAAAGACAAGCAATATAGTGAGGCATTTGAAAAGTTAAAATTACTCATAATGTCCGATCCGATACTAGTATATCCCAATTTCGAGAAACAATTCTCACTAACCACAGATGCCAGTAATATTGCTATAGGAGCAGTATTATCACAAGATCACAAACCAATCTGCTATGCAAGCAGGACATTAAACGAACACGAAATTAATTATTCGGCAATAGAAAAAGAACTTTTAGCTATTGTCTGGGCCACCAAATATTTCAGGTCTTATCTTTTCGGAAAAAAATTCGAGATCCTTAGTGATCACAAACCCCTAGTTTGGCTAAGCAGCATGAAAGAACCCAACATGAATCTACAAAGATTGAAAATCAAGCTAAATAAGTTTAATTATCATATCAAATATGTCCCTGGAAAAGAAAATTATGTAGCAGACGCTTTATCGCGAATCAAAATAGAGGAAAATCTATTAGGTGAAACTCCAGATAGCTTAGCTGTAACAATCCACAGTGCACAGGAAGATAATGAAAATCATATTCCTATTACAGAAAGACCCGTTAACTATTATAACAGGCAACTAGAATTCATAAAAACCAATAACAACCAAGTAGAAACAATATGCTACTTCCATAAACTAAAAATTAAAATTTCTTATCAGGAAATGACCCACGAATACGCTAAAGAATTGATAAAAGAATATTTATGTACTAAGAAAAGTGTAATTTACTTCCATAATGAAGCAGACTTCATAATTTTCCAAAAAGCTTACATTGAAATAATTAATCCCAGTAACCTAACAAAGGTAATGAAATCTACCAAACAAGTTATAGATATCCAAACTTACGCACACTTCAAGGAAATTATCCTTAAAAATCATAAAGACTTATTGCATCCAGGTATAGAGAAAGTCACCAAGGAAAAATATTACTACCGTGATCACCAAAAGTTGATTGAAAATATCATAAATGAATGCGAAATTTGCAACATAGCCAAAACGGAAAACAGAAATACTAAACTTTCCTTTCAAACGACTTCAGAAACGTTTAACCCCCGAGAGAGATACGTCATAGATTTTTATATCATTGACAACAGACAGTTTCTATCTTGCATAGACATTTATTCCAAATACGCAGCATTAATAGAGATAAACAGTAGAGATTGGCTCGAAACAAAACGAGCAATCCTCCAAATTTTCAACCTAATGGGTAAACCAATAGAAATCAAAGCCGACAAAGATTCAGCATTCATGTGCGCAGCACTCCAATTATGGTTATAACCACTAGTAAAAACGGAATTTCTGACATTGAGAGATTTCACAAAACAGTTAATGAAAAACTAAGAATAATAAACAGCGAGTCCGATCCAGAAAACAAATTAACGAAATTCGAAGTGATACTTTATACGTACAACCATAAGACAAAACATAATACAACTGGTAGAACACCAGCTGATATCTTTATATATGCCGGAATATGCCAAGAAAACAAACTTAACAAAATAAATAGACACTAGATTTAAGAAATCACCTTTAGTAAGATCCAAAACTACAACCCCTTTCAAGAAAACGGGAAACCTCGAAGAAACTAACAGAGGTAGAAAAATCACACACTACAAATCTAAATTTAACAAGTAAGAGGTTCTAGTCGGGAGCTCCCGACTAGGGGAAACCCTGAACCCTCTTATTTCATCACCAAATGCAGCGCGCGCTTATAGATAGAGAGTAGCGGGGAGTTGGCGATAGGTAGAAAATGAAAGATTATCGATATATATATACTATTCTAGAAGCTACATGTCAAGTTTGGTAACTCTAGCTCTTATTATTTACCAAAATTGCTTAAAAAACGGGATTTCGATATACATTATTACATTATATATATATATCGATATACATTATCGATTACTTGGAAACGGGGCAAGTTATCGTTTATCGGAAACAAACTCGATCTGCGCGGGCACTAGGAGCACCTACATCTAAAATTTGTCTCTAGCTCTTATAGGTTCTGAGATCCTTGCGTTCATACATACGGACGGACGGACGGACGGACGGACAGACAGACGGACATGGCTAGATCGACTCGGCTATTGATGCTGATCAAGAATGTATATACTTTATGGGGTCGGAGATGCTTCCTTCTGCCTGTTACATACATTTGCATTTTGCACAAAAACATAATACCCCTTTTACCCATTTTTAATGGGTTCAGGGTATAAAAAGAAAAAGAAAATTAATATAAGTAAGTACGATAATTCCAGATCAAATGGCCAAGAAAGCCCAACTTAAACTGACATCATATTTAATGCTATTCATAATAAGCACTTTCGTCCGAGAAACCCAACTCCAAAGCATAGAAATCAACCCGACCCAAGCCAAAAATGGTTACTTAATCTCTAAGATAGGAGAAATACACCTACCCGTAAACTACGAATACCATTCTCTGTCCGTTAATATAACTAAAACAGAACAAACTTATAACAAATTAATCAAACAAACCGAAGAATTCGCAACATATTCACAAATAAAATATTTAAAAGAAAAATTAGAAAGAGAAATGAACGGCATAAGAATAGTAAAACGCAGCAAACGCGGTCTTGCTAACTTTATGGGTACAATTTATAAATTTCTATTCGGCACATTTGATCAACAGGATAAAGAAGAATTAGAATCCAAAATGAATAATATAGCAGAAAACAGCGTACAAGCAAACGAACTAAATCAAGTAATAGAAGCAGTCAATACAGGCATAGAAACTATAAATTTTTTAAATCAAGCAGACGAGGAAAACCAAAGGCTAGCATTCCTCATATTTAACCTCCAAGAATTCACTGAATACATAGAAGACATAGAGTTAGGTATGCAACTCACTAGACTGGGAATTTTCAACCCGAAATTACTAAAACATGACACTTTACAGCATGTCAATTCAGAAAAAATATTAAATATCAAAACCTCAACTTGGTTAAAAACAGACACTTACGAAATTTTAATCATTTCACATATTCCAAAGGAAATAATCAGAACACCAATTTTCAAAATATTGCCTTATCCAGATAATGATAACAACATACTAACAGAAATTATCCACGACAAGTACTTCATACAAAACAAACAAGCCTACACGGCAAGCACCAAATAATTAACTACAAATAAATGCATAACAGGAATTTTAAATCAAGCCAAAACCGAATGTAGCTACACAAAAACAAGAAAGAATTTTGAGATTAATTACATCGAGCCTAACATGCTCATTACTTGGAACCTACCCAAAACACTTTTAAAACAAGATTGCAACAATAGAGAAATAATAGTTGAAGGTAACAACCTTATTAAAGCGTCAAGCTGTACAATCCAATTAGACGAAATAATAATCACAAGCACATTATTAGATTATACACAAACAATCTATGTAAGTAATAACGTAACCAAATTAGAACCACTGTCATACATTCAAGCCAAAAAAATCGTGAAAAATCGTGAAAACACCAAACAAAAATGCACAATACTTTCCAAATTGTAACGTTAACAACACTTTGTATAATCATAATCGTTATAGTATTGTATATCATCTATAAGTTCAAAGCACTACTACAAAGAATAATTGTCAAATACAAGAAACAAAAAGAAGAACCACACGCAATAGAACCAATCAATATACAACCACATGAAAATATCATAAATAATAGCAACTTAAACGAAACTATTGTAACTAGTAATAATCCAACTTTATACCCAAAAATGTCCGCCTGATGACAGGCTAATTTCTTAGGGATGGGGAAGTGACATATGTACCACACCCACAACATATACTATAAGCACACACACACATAACATATGTCCACAGCACCTAATGCGCACCCCTTATACATAAGCCCTAGCAACTAAGCGCACTAAATATGTAACATGAGACACCCCAATTTGTAACAATAAACCTAGAGCCCCAAAAATCATAAATTCTTGGTGAAAATAACAATTCTGGCGTGGGACCGATCATTAAATCGAAAACCATTAGATATAAACATCCGCCACAATCGTTATTCCCACCAAATGCACAAATTGCCAACGCAGCTCAAATTCAGGCTCTTAGAATATTCCAGAAACTCATTAAAGAGAATAAGAACATTGTTTTAAGAGAGCGAGCTCATGATCTTGAGCCCTCAGCCGAGGTTTGCTAAGCTTTGACAAAACAACAACAACTGAGTTCTACTGACGTCTTCGACCAGTCAAGTTGTGTCCTGTACAATTTTAAAATTCCAATAAGTCGCGCCTACTGTTAATAAAGACATTTTTTTTCAAGTAACGCGTAGTGACTTATTTAATTATATATATTTTTCTAGAAGCTACATGTCAAGTTTTGTGACTCCAGCTCTTATTATTTACCAAAATTTCTCAAAAAAAAAGGATGTCGATACCGATTTTTATCGATTACTTGGAAATGGAGTAAGTTATCGATTATCGGAAACAAACTCGATCTGCGTAGGCACTAGGTGAACCTACAGCTCAAATTTCAAGTTTCTAACTCCTAATACATACGGACGGACGGACGGGCGGACGGACAGACAGACAGACATGGCTAATTCGACTCGGCTTTTGATGTTGATCAAGAATATATATACTTTATGGGGTCGGAGATGCTTTCTTCTGTCTGTTACATACATTTACATTTTGCACTAAAACATAATACCCTTTTAACCCATTTTTAATGGGTTCAGGGTATAAAAACACTATTTATTCTCTTCCTTCACCAGATCGGGCCCTGGTTCCGAACCCACCGTACCCTCCCTACCTGAGACGATCACCTACCCTCGTCTCCCTCATTTTGGCCACTAGATGGCCCTTATCAGCCCGTGTCGGCAGCCATGCCCCCTCTCTTCATCTTCAGATAATTAGCAGGACATTTCTCTCTTCAGTGTTTGCATATGATTGCATAAATAATAAAATATTAACAATTAATATTATTTCATATTGCATTTATCTTTGCAGGATATTTCCACTCTGCTATTTATATTCTTATGCAAGCGAACTTTTACAATTCAACACATTACATTATTTTACATTTACATTAATTTCTAAAATGGCATTTTTATACAGGATACATATTTTTACAACAACAAGCTGAACAGACGACAAAAACACTGCCAAAATTATTGCCAGTCGCAGAAAAAGCAAGTTAGAGGATCTAGTTGGGAGCTCCCGAATAGGTTATACCATGAACCCTCTTATTCCAACAGGAAATGCAGCTCGCGCTACGCGTTCTTTTGTTCTAGTTGTAATAAAGATGAATTAAAAACAAATAAGAAGTTCTAGTCGGGAGCTCCCGACTAGGAAATACCCTGAACCCCCTTATTCCAACACCAAATGAAGCTCGTTTGAATTAATAAAGATAAATTTAAAAAAAAAAAATACATTGGCAGGGTTTGAACTCACAACTGGCCGCATATTTACTTTCCTCGGTAGGGCTCGAACTCGCGACAGACCGCACCACTTGCCACTGCCTCTACTCAACAGCCACACTAATAATTGAAACTTAGTGAGAAAAAAAACAAATTAAAATAGCAGCTCAGAAAACAACCGCAGTGAAGACAGAATTCGAAGCAGACGCGCATGAATGTGTGTATGTACAATTTACACTGTACACTGTACATGTATATAGAAATTCTAGAAAATTGTGTTGCGAACACGTGCGCAGTAGTGCCCAAAATACCCAAAAACAAAGCAAAAACCGATCTTAATGAAATTTTCTACAGTATATCTTATTGTACCATAGAATAATTGTGTATCGTGTAAGTCAATAGCATTTAAATGGTGGCTTAAATTGGTTGGCAATACAAGTTTGGTTATTAACTTGATTTATAGCTCTGGGGTGGTAGCGGGGAGGTGGCGATAGGTATAAATGAAAGATACTTAATATATGTATACTATTCTAGAAGCAACGTACCAAGTTTGGTGACTCTAGCTTTTATTATTTACCTAATTTGCTCAAAACACACGATTTCGATATCGATTTAAATCGATCGCTTGGAAACGGGGCAGGTTATCGAATATCGGAAGCAGACTCGATCTGCGCGGCCACTAGAAGGACCTTCAGCTAAAATTCCTAGTTTCTAGCTCTTATAGGTTCTGATATCCTTGCGGACGAACGGACGGACAGACGGACATAGCTAGATCGTCTCGGCTATTGATGCTGATCAAGAATATATATACTTTATGGGGTCGGGGATGCTTCCTTCTGCATGTTACATACATTTTCACAAATAAATTATACAATAAATAAATTATAAAAAAAAAGTTCCCTTGGCAGGGTTCGAACTCGCAACTGACCGCATTACTTGCTGCCGACTCTTCTCAACAGCTACACCAGCAAAAAAAAAAGTTTCCCCAATAGGGCTCTAACTCCCAACAGACCGCTCTGATCGCCGCCGCCTCTACTCAATAGCCACTTCAATAATTGAGTCTTAACGAGAAAAAAACGAATTAAAATAGCGGCACATAAAACAATACAATCGCAATTGCAATGCTGTTAATAAAATTCAAAGAAGACACGCATGAATGTGTGCATCTTTACAGAAATTCTTGCAATTTACGCAAGCTGCTGCTAACACGTGCGCAGCCAACACACATAACTTTTGTGTATTTCTTAACCGATCTTAATGCAATTTTTTACTGTATATCTTTTTGTACGATAGAATTTTTGTGTATTCTCAAAAAAGCAATTGCATTTAAATTGTGGATTAAATTGTTGCGCAATAAGAGTTGGGTTTTTAACTTGATTATAGCTTTTTGATGGTAGCGGGGAGGTGGCGAAAGGTATAAAATTAAAGATACTTGATACATGCATACTATTCTACAAGCAATATATCAACATATCTAGCGTTTATTATTTACCCAATATGCTCAAAAAACAGGATTTCGATATCGATTGTTTAAAAACGGAGTTAGTTATCGATTATCGGAAACAAACTCGTACTGCGCATGGACTAGGAGGACCTACAGCTAAACTCTATAAAAAAAAAATAAAGATCTGTAGCTCTTATAGATTCTAAGATCCTTGCATTCATACATACGGTCGGACGGACAGACGGACATGGCTAGATCCACTCGGCTGTTGATGCTGATCACGTATATTTATACTCTATAGGGTCTGAGATGCTTCCTTCTGCATGTCTCATACATTTGCACAAAAACATTATACCCCTTTTACCCTTCCTCAATGGGTTCACGGTATAAAAAGGAAAATATACGAACAAAAGGTGATTGTTGCACCAATTGGGGACAACCAACTAAGCAAGATATCGATGCTGCCAATAATGTCATATGCAACATTCGTTTTTCGACTCGACATTCTCATCGTCGTCTTCCTCATCGTGATTATCTGTATTTTTTTTTTACGCTTCTTTATTTTTTTTCTTTGTACATCATCTTGTAATCTTTGAATCAGATTTATTGATTTATTTATTGTTCCAGATTTCACTTGTCATAAATCGAATACCAAAGTGCAAATTTTTTTATCGAAGTTAAAGGTTATTATCCGGACTATTCTGGATTATCAATTTCTGGATGATCCCAAGTTCTTTTATAATTGGGATCGTCCAATTGTTTCCGGATTGTCTAACATTGGGGGCTCTCACTCACCATCCATTTCATCTTCCTACTTAATTTTGTTCGACAGAAAAAAAGTGAGTATATATATTATTATGTAATTATTAAGTTTAGTGTCAGTCAAAATGACAGTAATATGAGAAGTTTGTATTGCAACCGATGCTCGGCAAATGGCAAATGGGTTCTTGTATGAAAAACTTTTTTGTTTATCAAGATATTTTAACCAAACTCGGCATTTATTACTATTACTATGCGTCTCTTATATGTATATGGCTTGGTAGCATCAGGGTCAGGAATGCATTTTAGCTCGTTATTGTTTGTAAGGGTACCTAAGCGTTGCATGCATGGGTACATTGAAACTTTTTGGATTTTTAATGAACGCACAATTGTTCAATTGTACAATTTTGTATATGAACCCAGCGGACCAACACGCGAGCCTTTAGCGAGAGTGCTCACAAATGAGCTCGTATGTGAGCAGAAAACGAGTGGGATATATTTTTATCGCAAAACAATCGCACACGAGCGTTGCAGTGTGATCTTTGCGATAAAAATGCGTGTACAGTAGAGAGAATGGTGTGTTATTTTTTATTCATACATATATTAATCGTACTTAGAGAGTGCAAAATCGTCAAGAGAGAGAGAGAATAAAAAAATGACGTGGCATGCGGATGCTGTTGTTGCCTACTCATCCCGTTTTCTTGGGGTTTGAAAAATTCCTTTGATCTCTTTTCTATTGTCCGCCGAAGCAAACAGACACGTGTTTTAAGTGAATTTTAAAAATTTCAATTCTGTAGAGAGGTAAGTAATTAACAAGTGTTTTTTATTTTATTTTATTTTTTTTATTTTATTATTCCCTTTCAGAATATTATTCAATATTTCAAGACGCACAGGAAAGAGTGGCGCGCTCAGGAAGGTGATTCCAAAAAAATGAAAGTATAATTTTTTTTTCTTTAATTAATAGTTTAAAATAAACTGTTTTATTTATGTATTAACTTTTTTTTATAATTATAGGATTGCCAAGGAAAAATAAAATGTTATATATTTTTTAAATAAAATTTGAATTGAAAATGAATATTAAAAAAAAACAAAAACAAACATTTTAACGGGAACGAAATGTGCATGAATCAAAAAAAAAAGTTTCGTAAATCATAGTTTATGCGAGCCTTTTGCGATATCTTTGAAGAAAGATAGATCGCAGAAAATATTTTATTAGACTCGTTAGAAATATCAGAAAAGGCTCTCAAAACATATAACAAATGGCTCGCTAGCCGTATTTCATGCGACAGTCGTAAATGAAACTTTGACTGCCACAAACTGAACGACATATGATTCATATTGCTATCGTTTCCCGATGAGTTTCCGAGAGTTTTGTCGGGTAAAGTCTCGCGTTTGACCAGTTTGCGATATCATTTGCGACAGTGGGGTCCGCTGAGAATTGAAGCATTTATGCGTTTGTGTGCCTGTTGGTTGCCCGGTTAAAGTTTTTGGGCTATATGAACTTCGAGCTCTACACAAACACACACACACACACAAATGTGTGTGAATAAGCATATCCATATGTTGTATAGTTAATGGCTGTACATAATAGCGTGTTATACTACAGCATACTATCTTCATCAGCTTTCATGATATCCTCTTCAGATCCTTATGACAAAAGCGACCATTTTATTGCAGGTATTTAAAAAATAAGTTATTTTATTTAAGAGAATCATGTTGTCTGAGATTCGCGAATGCGCCTAATAACGATCTGATCTGATCTATAATCAGAAAAAATATGGAAAAATTGTTTTTTTTTTGCGGCCTTTTATGATTGTTTGAAGAACTACTAGAATTTAAAAAACAGATGTTACTTGCGCTTCGTTCTCAATTTTTATTAACGATACTTCAAGTAAAAAAATGTTCTAAAAACGAAGTTAGCCCTGTGACCTGTATCCGTTGATGTAGCAATTCGTCCAAGCGAACAGCCAATGCATGGGAAAGCTGACGTCAACATACATAGTTGTCTGCTAAGGTTGGTGACCATTTCCAAAAATTTTCTATTCTAAATGATGAAAAGGTATTGTATCAGCATTACCACTTTTTTGGACAAACTTAGTTTTGTTAATAATGTAAGCAAGCCATATTAAAACTCGAAACTATATTTGCTTTTAAAATTTAACAATTGCATTTAGGATCATCATCATTTAATATATGATTCAAACACACATGTATTTACAATACTTTTTCGTTCATTTTGATTCGAAATAAAACAACGCAGATAAGCACCGATCAGCTTTGCTGAAGGTTTGCTTGCGACTGACTTTGTTACTCGCATCATATTTATTTCCGCACTTGAAGCGAACAGACGTGTTTTGTTTTGATTTTAATAAAACACCGGGGTTTTAAGATTTACATTTAAAATATTTCCATTATTCTGTTCTCGGTTTGTTTTTTATTCTATCGCGCGTGCATGCTTGTGGCCTGTGCATTTTATCATTTAAATATTGTTACTTTTTAATTTGTGTTCTTGTGCATTTTTGTTTGTGCACTTGCGCTATTAGATCTGTGGGTAAGCTCATTGTTGTTTATGTTTAACTGCACATCGCCTCTCTTGGTGTGCAAGAATTCGTGAGCAAGCAAGCAATCTATAAATAGACTACTATCGCACTCTCGCGCTCTCTCACTTTTTTTTTCAACTTGCGCTTTGATCTTTTTCTACTTTCTGCCGCTTGTTGGTGTTCTATACGCTATTAATCTAAACTGCTCTCTTTTTACATTTGTCTGCGATATACCCACGATAATGGACCATAAAATTGTCTGCTTTAAAAAAACTTGCCAAATGCAAATTACGGCAAGTCAATCCTGCATACCAAATTACACTGGTCTAGTGGGTGATGCTATTGACAAACGAAATGGTTTTCACTAGAGGTGCGACTCGTGTAGGGAGATTGATGGTGAAATGCGGGCGTTTATGCGTCAGACCAGGAGTGGCTTTAGGGGTCTGATTGTTGGTTTTCGTAAGCTCAGCTCACAGCCCTGGACACCCAATTTAATAGCCTTAAACTGTTGGATCTGCCGTTGCCTAATACCCTTCAGCCTCCGACTGCTATTCAGGAGCCTACTACACCGATTACACAGCAGCTCATCTCGTTTGTTACTCCGGTAGCTGTGAGGTCTGCTGTGGACACTGTTTCTGTCCCGAAAAGTGTGACATCGGCACGAGAAAAACCAGTCGAATTATCCGTGTCGTCCGCTGTCGTGGGTGTTCCGAAAGGGCGACAGCAACAATTAAATTTACAACAGCCGCTAGAAGGCTCGTCGTCCGGACTACCGGCTGTTTTAGGTACCATAGTAAATAGTGTTCCCACTGTCCTACCTGTGGCACCTAAGCCTCTAGTCGGTGTTCCACCGAAGAGACTTATTTTTGTTTCTAGGCTTGCCCCTCACTTTTCATCAGATGAGGTAAAAGCCTTTATACGGGCAAAAATTCAAGCCCCAGGTATACTGGTGTAGAAATTTAAGTTCGCTTATGAAAGGGATATTGCGTCCTTTAAGATAAGTGTTCCGCCAGAAATATTTACTGATATTTGTTGAAAGAGTTTTGGCCGGAGCACTTAATAGTAAAAGAATATAAGGCCAAAAAGAAAAATCGGACTCCGATTTTATTACCACCTATTTCTAATGGCGCATCAACTTTAGTTGCTGCGTCAAAAAACTAATTTCATCTTTCGAGCTTGCCTACCAGAATGTTAGAGGTCTTAAATCTAAACTCGCTAACCTGTATTTAGACTCTCTTGCTTTTAATTTTTAAAGTATCGCTTTTACTGAGACCTCCAAGTACACCACTTACAGATGCGATCGAGCTTCCCGTATCGGAGGAGGAGTACTTAAAGCTGTCGAGTCTGCTCTTTCGTCGGAACGCATTGATCTTCAATGGTCTACATGAAATGTCCTTACGGCAGGTTAATCGTGTGTGCAATTCAAGAAACAGATCTCTTGATCTAATTTTCGTGTTGGATTCGTTCAACAGTGTTGTGCACAGGATCAATCCGCTTACACTTCCTGAAGACCCTTTTCATCCAACTCTGGAAATGGTCATTGATTTACCAGCCCGAGTCCCTATCAAGGAATCGGAATCAGCTGAACGTATGCGTTGTTTCTGAAAGGCTGATTTTCATAAGCTAAATGATCTTATTCTGCAAGTCGACTGGTCCCAACTGTACAATTGTGCAGACATTGATGTTGCCTTGAAACTTTTTTACGACACCTTGTACTCGATTTTTGATGTCTGCGTTCCTCTTGATCACCCAGCGAGGCCTGATAGGCCTCCCTGGTTCTCAAATGAACTGAAGAGGTTAAAAAACGTGAAGTCGAGGTGTTATAAAAAGTTTAAGAAATCGGGAAATCACTCTGATTTCTCCCGCTATGCAGTTGCCCAATCAAATTTTTTCACCCAAAATTCCATCTGCTATAAGAATTACCTTCGGCGTTGTCGCTTTCAATTTTCACATAATCCTAAGCAATTTTTTAACTTTGTCAATTCTAAACGAAAGACGTCTACTTTGCCTTCTTCGGTTAAGTTTGCAGATGAGAGCGCGAACACTGATCCAGGCATAGCCGATCTGGTCGCAAACTTTTTTCAAACTACCTACTCCTCCTCCAGGTATAATAAAAATCAGCCTTATCCTTATTAGTTACAGAGGTCAAACTGCATCTTTAATCCCATTATTACCGAAAGTTCGCTTCTTAGTGACCTTAAAACTATCAAGCCGGTTTACTCACCGGGCCCTGATGGTGTTCCTGCCTGCGTGCTTAGATACTGCGCTGCAGCATTATGTATACCTGTTTTAAAACTTTTTGAATTATCCGTAAACACTTCATCATTTTCGACCATTTGGAAGGAATCATACATTATCCCTCTCCATGAGAAAGGGAGTAAGTCCGATGCCGAAAACTATAGACGTATTTCCAAATTATCCGCTTTACCTAAAGCTTTTGAGAGAATTATAATATCTCAACTGCAACATTTATGTAGTTCTATTATTTCACCTTCCCAGCATGGGATCGTGAAGCGCAGATCTACAACCACTAACCTTCTTGAGTTTATTTCGTATGTAATTGATGGGTTTAAGAAAAGAATGCAGAGTGACGTCATATATACTGACTTCAGTAAGGCTTTCGACTCTGTCAACCACTCCTTGCTGTTTCATAAATTATGCCTTCTCGGCTTCCCAGTCAACCTCTTGAACTGGATTTTAGAAAATTTGCGTGATAGAACCCAAAAGGTTCTTTTCAGAAATTCGTTTTCTAAACGTATTCTGGTGACTTCCGGTGTTCCTCAAGGAAGTCATCTTGGATCGCTACTCTTTACTCTTTTCATCAATAAGCTTCCCTCGATACTGTCTCACTCTCGAGTATTAATGTATGCTGATGATGTAAAATTATTCCTTGCATAAAAAGATATGGCACTATGTTATCTCTTAATCTTAATCTCTTAATCTGTCTAGCCAACCTTTTAAACTTAAACTGCTCTAAATATAAGACCTTCTATAGAACCCCTTCTCAGCTGGTCACTTACATCCTTGAAAGCTTACCGCTCGAGCGGCTTAACAGTACTTCTAATGAAGTTAATAAGGTATCATCCTGGATCATAAGCTTAAATTCGACTCTCATGTCAAGACCATAGTCAATAAGGCCAGAAGCGATGGTCTAAGAAGATTGACGATCCGTACACGACAAAAACACTTTGGTACGACCAATTCTTGAGTATGCCTCATGTAACTGGTCACCACAATATGCCATCCATCAGCACAGAATTGAATCTGTTCAGAAACAATTCTTGTTGTTTGCCCTTCGTGGCTTAAATTGGGATCCTCGTGTGCGGTTACCGTCATACTCCAGCAGACTTCTGATGATTAACCTTCCTTCTTTGATTAATCGTAGAACCATGCTGGGTGTAATATTTATTCATAAATTAATTACCTGTAGAACCATGCTGGGTGTAATATTTATTCATAAATTAATTACTGGTGAAATCGACTCTTCTGTGTTGACTAGCCAACTAAATTTCTCTATCCCTTATCGCTTCAATTTTGCTCAACTAATTATGATTTGCATGAACCGTTCAGGGTTCTCTGTGATGACTATACCAAGCATCGCAAAGTATTCTGATCGGAGTCTTCTCTTCCTCCACTAAAGTCTTCTATTCTAAACTTTTTAGCAAGTAGATTATCTTATTTTTATTTGTAATTGTATTTGTACACATACTCGTAGTATGTATCGTTTTTTTTTTCTTATTATTATTTTTTTTTTTCTTTTTTAATTTTCATTTCGTGTCGTACGTTACACGACTGCGCCCGACTGCGCCTGCTTAAGAGAGAAAAGCAACCTAAAAAGCCTCCAATACGAGACTATGAACTATGATGAAATAAGAAAACACAGATTGTAATGCTTTGTTATCGCACAAATGTCATGTCCCTTATTCCAAAAAAAAAAAGTATTTTTTTTTTACATCCGCATCAAAGATTAGTAAGAGGTATAGTCAATATATTTTTGGACATATTTATTGGAGAATAATATGCAAATCCTTTATTTATAAATTATATTATAAGTCTTGCAAATTGTAATTCTACATAAACATTAAAAAAGTTGCTTGTATTTGTCAAACCACTCAAATAGGGACAATTGAATTCGTTTATACTTTTATTAATTACTATTTTTCATAATTACAATTCATCGTGCCCATTGTCTTCTGATTCGTTTTTCGACTCGACATTCTCATCGTCATCGTCATCTTCCTCATCGTGATTTTCTGCATTTTTTTTTGAGTCTTCTTCATCTTTTTTTCTTTGTACTTCATCTTGTAATTCTTTCATTTTTTTTTCACCAGATTGTGTATCCTTTACGCTAGCCGCCACTTTGGCTGCCAGCTCAATGTCATCAGTAATAAGAACATTGTCAAATATTGTTCCAGATTTCACTTGCCATAAATCGAATCCCAAAGTGCAAATTTCTTTTCGAAGGTAAAGGTTATCATCAGGACTATATTCAGGATTATCAATTTCTGGATGTTCCCAAGCTCCTTTATAATTGGGATTGTCCAATTGTTTCGGCTGCCACTCTCCTTTATATTCCGGATTATCTACCATTGGGGGTTCCCATTCACCATCCATTTCATCATCCCAGTCCTCGGGCTTGGTAGCATCAGGGTCAGGAATGTGTTGTGGCTTATCCCAGTCCTCGGGCTTCTTATCATCAGGGTCAGGAATCGTCGCCTGTGTAAAGGAGATTTAAAATTTTAAGCTGATGCCGAAATTTAAATTTCTATAAGGCTAGGTAAAGTCAACTTGGTAGAGGAGATTGTGCATCTACTGTGAATGCTTTGTGAAATACTTAATGCTTTTAAAATTAATGTGAAGCCTGCCTATCGGGACCAAATTTTACAAATGATACTATGCAGCAAAAAAAATTTATTAATTAGCTTTTCAGTCAGCATAATTATATATATATAATTTGTTATCGAATTCTATTTGATACGTAATTAAAAGTATTTAACTAGCATTTAAAATTATTAAAATGAGTAAAAATAAAAGTTGGTTAGGTTCAAGGCTCGAAGTATTTGATACGGGCCTAGAAAAATACTTAAAGACCATACTTTTGATACAAACGCGATAAAAAAAAAAAAGAAAAGCGCTGATTAACTTAAAAAGAAGTATTTTCCTTATTTCAGATTAGTTTCTACCTTTAAATATAAAAAAAAAATGTTCAATTCAAGAGATATTGGTTATTTGGTTTTTAACTTAAAACTTGAAAAGACAGCATTACGGTAAATTCAAGTTATTGAATAAATTACAGGATTTTCAAAGAAAATGCCAAAATATCTTCGCTAAAATTAAGATGGTTAGCTAAGTTTTAGTTTTACAGAGTTTGCTAGGCAGAAGGTATTGCCTTTTGTGAATTATGACTGAATGAGTACTTCAAACTATTCATATATTTGTTGTTCACAGCAGTGGCTTTCACTGCCGATGAAATCAATTTTGTTAGTTTTCATGTTCCACCATGACCTATCCCTATTTAATTTGTAACATTAGTTGGGGAACCATTTAAAGGAATTATATGCATAATTGAAAGCGACTTCTTTTTTGTTTTTAATATTATTTTATACTAGAGGAAAGGCTGAATAATTTAGAAGTTTGAAATTTTTCTATATTGACATTTTTCTATATTGATTGTTTTTTTGGTTCAAAGGTTATTCGTATTAAATATATTCTATGTTTTCATCAAATAATATACATATACTCTATGTGTATACATAAAAAGATCAATTCCGAGAATATTCATGTTTAAATTAGCAGCGTACGTGCCCAGCTATGTTCATATGTAGTAGTAGTATTAAATAAAGTAAAATATATATTGAAACAAATATAGATAACTTACCTTATCATCCCAATTTTCTGGTTTGCTCGCATTTGGGTCTTTTATTTTTTTGGGTGCCAAGAAATTCCAATCATCTTCAAGATTTCCAGATTCCACTTTCTCATTGTCTATTAAAACTTCATAAGTGTTGTCTGGCTTAATAATTAAAGTGTAGAAGTGGGTATATACATCATCCTTGCATCTTATGTCCTTGTTTATCAAGTGATTTTTTCCCTTGTAGCTTAAGATTACATGAACTTTTTTTGTACCAGGTCCACAAATATCTGGACCAAACATAATTTCATAAGGCGATTCACCATGCATGTCGGTTTGGTCTAGGGAGCAATCAAAAAGTTTCACATAACCTCCTCCACAATCAATATTTTGCTCATGTTTTACGGAAAATTGTACTACCAAGGGCTTAGCTTCATTCGAAAATCCATCGAATCTTTTAGACAAGGCATAAAACCGAGCATCTTGCGATGTCTGAATGCCTAAACGTAATATTTTTTTAATATTTTCTGGTATTCGGTTGCTTTAATATTGGTCACCTACCTTTATCTGCCTCAGCATCATTAAAAAAAGAACCAGCAGAGTGTATAAATTTGCCAAATTCTTTCCCAGGATGCTTACTGTAGATCCATTCATCTTTCCAATTTTCTATAGAATATATAAGACTTAAAAACGTGACGATATTACTACTTTAAAAATTTACCGTTTTCGAAATTTTCTTCAAAAAATACTTCGGCACTAATAACGCCTATTGTTAATAATGCAATAATTGCTTTAAAACACATCATAATGCGTGTTACCTCAAAAAACTTTATTAACGAACTTCTACAAACTGAACAATTTGTATATTTCTGTCCAAATGCCGGCTATGAGAAAGGTTATTTAAACTGCATAAAGAGAATGTCAAAAAGAGATGAAGATATGAACTTAGCAAATCGGTGGAACGATTTGATTGGACAAATGTGGACCAATCAAAATAGTCTACGTATTAAGAGTGTTGAAAAATAGCCCAACATTGAAATCCATTCGATAGGCGAAATTAAATTTCGATTTCAAATTCATGAGCCTAGTACGGAGCTCAATGTAAATAGCCGAAACAAATTTTGCATTGTTGTTAATAATGCGATTATTAGAATCAGATGTTATATAGTCAGGAAGACCAGAATTGCGTATTGATTTTTCTGGTAAACTACATAAATACTTTATTTACTCATACTTTTTTTGTTTTAATTTTCACCCCTTTTTTTATTTAAGTATGGACAAATATTATCTCTTAGTCTCTATAGACAGTCAGTGAGTTTCGAATAAAACAAATATTTTATATGGCGGACTATCATTAGATCTCAGTAGAAAAATAATAAGTATCATACAATTAATGAATGAGTAAAAGGGCTTGTAATACGAATTTAGGAAATGAAAGGTTAGAAATAAATACATAATTATGAATAAACTATCTACCAAATGTGTATATTTAACCTGAAAAACAATAACAATTAAAAATTTGCTCGTCAAAGGTTGTGAGCACTAGTATTTAAACAAAAACGTGAATCGTTATCGGTTGCAGAAGATAAAAAATACATATTTATTAGCTGGGGTTTTTACGAAATTTGGTACCGTCGCAAATCAAAATAGTTTACAGACTTTATGATTTTCTCATCAAATAATTGTTGAATTTGAGCTTGGATACTTCACTAATTGTGATTGTGCACTGTGTATGTACTGCCCTTTCAGATCAGTTTTTCATTAAAAATATATTCTTGGTATGCCTGTGATGTATGAGGCAAGTAGTTTGGTTGGTTGAAAGTAGTTGATCGTTCGAGACCTGTGCGGGCATTATCTTTTTTTTTTTTTTAATGCTAAGGCAAAAAAGGTGTTAGCGAGAGAGGGTTTAGGGTATCCCCTTGCCGGGCACTCCGGACTAAGTCACTCTTATCATTACCAAACAATGAACATAATGGCAATAAATTTTAGCTTTTCTTTGGCATAAGCAATAAAAAGAAAACCGCTTGGTTGTAATGTGCTCAACTATCACGATTGAAGAGATTTAATTTTAAACAGTATGTACATCTATCTCTCACTGAACGGACTTCACTGGGGTCGAACAATTTGGTTATTTATTAAAAAGCCGAGGAAGCCATTTCATATTCGTATATATACATTTGTTAAAACTAAAATTCATTTGCGGAACGTCTTGGCTTGCATTGTGCTTTGCCGTCTGGCTCATCACTTCTAATCAACCTACAACACTGCTACACAAAACATCTCTATCGATCGGGCTAAAAGCTAAAACAGAACAGTAAAAACTAACCACTGATATGAACAGCAAAAAAATTGTAAGAATTTATAAATATAAACAAAACGACACTAATTCAGTTTTTTTTGCCCAAAAAGGAACCGAGGCTGTGATCAGGTGAAGCTTTCGGTGTTCTGAAGCTATCATTTTCGTCGGCCTGACTGCCCTGTCTATTGTCGGTCGTTAAATCTAATCCAATGCTGTACTCTCTTGGTCTCTGGTCTGCTATGTTATAAGCATGTGGTGAATTTCTCGTTTTGCTGATGTTCACTGCTGTGTAGTAAGGTGTATTTTCTGGATTCTAGGTTTTGGTGTTGTTGTCTTCCCTCCTTCCTCCTCCTTCCTCCTTCCTGTGCCTCGTATCTGGTTGATATGTCTTTTATGGCATTTATTGTTGTGTCGAATTTCATAGTGAAGGTCGCCCAAACGTCTTACGATTTCTCCTCGCATCTACTTCTCTGCGGGTTTCCAGAAATGAAGTAAACTACATCCTTAATCTCAAATTGGCGCCACGATTCAAAAATTGTTTTGCTGATACCTTTCCTTGATGGTTTCTGGTCTGATCAAATCCAGTCGTGTACGTAATTTTCGACCCAAGAAAAGTTTCTCTGGAGCTTCGCCAGTTGTGCTATGCGGAGCGTTTCTGTATTGCAGTCAGAATTCGTTTACCTTTCCTTTAAGTGTGTTGGATGTCGTTTCCATTGCCTTCAGCGCACTTTTTACCATTTGGACGTTTCTTTCTGCTTGACCGTTCGTTGCGGGGTGATAGGGTGCTGATAACTTGTGATATTTGACGCAAACAGATGTGCGGTATTGCCTTAATTCGGCCGAAATTAAATTTGTCCCGTTATCGGGCACTACCATGAGGGGGACGCCATACATAGAAAATAAATCATATAGTAATTCGCTTGTTGTTTTTGCCGTAATTCATTTTGGGATCTTAACGTCCAACCACTTTTAGTATGCATCCGTCACAATTAGAATCATCGCACCTTCATATGGTCCCGCGAAGTCGATGTGAATGCGCTCCCATGTCGACTTAGGGTGTTCCCAATTATGATCAAAGCATTTTGGAGGCCGACTCGCATGTTTTGCACAGAACTCGCATGTTTCTGTCTTTATCGATTCCTGGCCAGTAGACGAGCGTGCATTATACTTTATTTTTACTATACCCAAGTGGGCCTGTGTAGTTCGTTCAGGATCAGTTTTTGAAGTTTAGTCGGGATAACCACACGATCTTCCAAAGTAATGCAGCCAGATGATATCTCATACTTGCATGTTAGTGATTTGTATTCATTTCTTGCAAGACATTGGACGCTCTCAAGTATTTGGAAGATTTTGCCAACTAGCGAAGCTGTAACTGGAAGCTGCTATATTTGTCGTATTAAAAAATTATCGAATTCGTCCCGATTTGCTGTGTAAGAATGTATACCATTACTTGTGTTGAGTGATAATCGAGAAAAGTAGTTAGCATTTACATTTTCCTTAAATGTTTTGGTAATTACTGTGAAATTGAAGTTGCTTAAAAATTCTGCATAGTTTGCCATCCTAGAAATGCATAGTGTCGGTATTGATTTGGAAGGGTGTAAAATTTTTGCGAGTGGTATATTATCGGTAATCAATGTCCAACTTCTGGCGTATAAATATTTGAAGAATCTTTGTACTGTCCATACAATTGCTAGAGCTTCGTTGTCGATTTGTGTATATCGCTTTTCTGTGGGACTCATTGTACGACTTGCGTATGCAATTGGACGTTCGCCACCATTTTCCAAACGATGCGATAGTACAGCGCCTATACCTATTTTGCTGGCGTCCGTTGCTAGCCCTAAAGGAAGTGTTTGGCTGCTGTCTAACTAGAATTTGCTTAATTCTGTTGTAAGCTGTTTTTTTAACATCCCACCTCCCGCCCAACCGACCGAGGGGCGCAGTCGTATAACGTACGACACGAAATGCAGGAGGGTAAATATAAAAAAAAAAAATAAAAAAAAAAAACGATACAAACTACGAGAATGTGTATAGATACAATTACAAATAAAAACAAGTAAGAGGTTCTAGTCGGGAGCTCCCGACTAGGGGATACCCTGAAACCTCATATTCCAACACCAAATGCAAATATATATACTATTCTAGAAGCTACATGTCAAGGTTGGTGACTCTGGCTCTTATTATTTACCAAAATTGCTTAAAAAACTGGATTTCAATATACATTTTTATCGATTACTTGGTGTTGATGAATTTCCACTCGATGTCATCGGCGAGGCAGAACTGCCGAACTGCTTCCATGTGGGGATCGCTAAGCAAGAGACGTTTCAAATCCACCAGCTCATTCTTCGATCCGACGAACTTTGTTGCGTTGTCGGACCAAATTTGACTGGGTTTGCCACGAGTGGCGATGAATCGCTTTAGGGCACTCAAAAATGTAGCAGTCGATAGGTCCTTGACTAGCTCTAGGTGCATTGCCTTGCTGGTGAAGCAAATGAAGACGCTGACGTTGCACTTGATGGATGGCCTCGTACGAACTTCCGACTTATAGAAGAAGGGTCCGCAATAGTCGACTCCAGTTACGGTGAAGGCTCGAACGACTTCCAGACGTTCCCTTGGAAGACTTGCCGTCACAGGCTCGACAAAAATGGGCCTCGCTCTGAAGAACCTCACACATCTACCGACTGCTTTAGAGACTGTTCTTAATCCACCAATCGGCCAATATTTAAGTCGAATTTTGGCTAGAGGTGCATGGGGACCAGGGTGTAGATTCCTCTCATGAAACTGAACGATGACAGCTTAGGTGATTGCATGACGCCGAGGCAGTATAATGGGTTGTTGCGCATCATAGTCCAGGGATGAATTGCTAAGCCGGCCACCAACACGGAGGAGGTCTCCATCATCCAGAAATGGTGCAAGAGATGCAACGGAGCTGGATTTTTTCACATTTCCATGAGAATGAATCTCCTTGATGTCATCCCACAAGTTCGCTCTCTGTACAACCCGAAGAAGAATGCGAGTGCCGTGATGAATGTCTGCAACAGTGAGTCCATGATGCCTTATACGCTTCATAAATTTGTACACATAGACGAATGTGCGCTGCATGGAGCCAGAGAGTTAAATCTGCATGTGGAGACTTAAGGATTAGTACTCTTTTCCTCAATTCAATGGTTGGAGCTTCAGGCAGACAGGTCGCCGGCCAATTTAGGCGACCATTTAATAGATACGATGGGCCATGAAACCAGAGATCCGATTGGGCTAGGACGTCGGGAACTGTACCTCTAGAAAGAATGTCAGCTGTATTTCGGTCCGTCGGAACATATCGCCACTCCATACTGACAGTGAGTTCTTATGTGGCAGCCACACGATTTGCCACGAAAACATTAAATTTGAAGGGCTCATCTCTTATCCATGATAGGACATCGGACGAATCGCAATAAAACTGACCGACAAAGATGCCTGTGCGCTTGACTTCATGCATCAGACTAGCCAACAGCTTCGCTCCACACAATTCCAGTTTTGGGACAGTCAATGTTTTTAATGGCGCAACTCGAGACTTGGAGCAAAGGATACGACTTGTGGTTAGTGGACTCCTGGCCACTACGTAGATGCAGGCTCCATAGGCCTCCACACTGGCATCGCAAAATCCATGTATTTCAACATCAGCTACTTCGAAGAGTACTACTCTGGGAAACGATACATGGCGAATGTTGCGAAAACTGCTGCATATCTCCCTCCAGGTCGTATCACGTGCAATCGGCAAGCTTTCATCCCAAGTTAATTTGTCCTTACAAAGCTGTTGTAGAAATATCTTTGCCTTAGTTATGACTAGTCCCAAAAAACTAAGCGGATCATAAAACCGGGCAACAATAGACAGAACTGATCGCCTGCAGGGTTTAACAGTAAAATCTAGAACAGAAAATGAAACTAGCAACTGGTCGATCGCTGGATCCCATACAAGACCAAGGGCCTTGGTGACATCGCTTCCATCGTCGAACTTCAAGTACTGTTCCCTATCTTCATAAGCTATTCCATTGAGTACTTCTTGGTGACTGGAACACCATTTTCGAAGCTTGAAGTTTCCACGAGACAATATCCCAGCCATCAGACGAATTTTCTCTCTGGCTTCAGTAACTGAGTTGGCTCCGGATATCAAGTCGTCAACGTAAAACTCCTGCTTGATGGCATCCGATCCAATTGGAAATGCATCACGCTCATCAAAGGCCAACTGGTGCATTGCGCGCACGGACTGAAATGATGCTGATTTGATCCCATATGTTACTGTATCTAATTTAAAGATTTCGATATCCTTCTGAGGCGAGTCCTTCCACAGGATGCACTGGAAGTAACTATCAGGCGAAGTCAATCGGACACAACGATACATTTTGCAACAGGATATGTGCGGAAGCGAATCAGAATGTGAAACAACTTAGGTTGAATGATTGGTCCCGCCATCAGTACATCATTAAGAGAATGTCCAGAATCAGTAGTTGCTGAGCCATCAAACACAACACGCAACTTGGTTGTGGTGGTGTCTTCTTTCAAGACGCAATGATGTTGGAGGAAGTATTTACAACATCCACTCGCGACATGTGACTTAGATCCAGAAACTCTTTGATGAATGCCGAATACTGCTCTTTCAGATGCGAATTCCGACCCAATTTTCGCTTAAGACTGAGAAATCGATGATGAGCCTGGCCATAAGACTCTCTTAGAAGCTCTGCACTCTGCTTCAGAGGCAACCGCACTGAATACTCGCCGGATGGTAAACGGGAGAAGTTATTGGCAAAATGCTGCTCGCATTCCGCCTCTTCTTTGGTGGCCTTTACTGTAGGCTCTTCCAAGCTTTCAATTTCCCAAACCGCCGAACTAACTCATCCAGACGGACGTCCAACTGACTAGCTTCGCTATTAGGAGTGAGGCCGGCAGCCAACAACGAGGTACTGCGCAGTCTCTCAAATCCACCGGTCACGACCCAACCAAGACGAATTTTTTGCAGAAGAGGTAGTCCTGGCAAAAGCACAATTTGCCCAACAGACAAAAGCTCATAGAAAAGGCTCGCTCCAATTAAGAGATCCACTCGCTGTGGTTTGTTGAACGCAGGATCAGCCAAGTTTATGTTCGAGGGAATTTTCCAGTCTGATGTATCGGTGACGAAGCTGGGATGACTATCGGTAATTGTTGGAGTCACAAGAGCATCAAAGGTGGCTGAATAATCTGAGTCTTGTGACTTCATGTTAATTCTAACAGCTGATCCTTCAGTGGAGACTCCTGTGTCTCCGAGACCCATGACAACTGTCGACGACCTGGTTTTCCTTAACTGAAGTCTCTGTGCGAAACGGGATGTGACCATGTGCAACTGCGAGCCTGAGTCTAATAAGGCCCTACAGGGAAACAAGGAACCAGAACTATTCCTTACCAGTACCACTGCAGTGGCCAGGAGCACAACACCAGACTGAGACCTTGGACTGCAAGAGAGGTAGTGGAGTGAGAGTGTGTCGAAGTGGCGGCGCCCAAATCAGCCGATTTATGTAATGGTGTCGGCGCTTCAGCTTCTCTTGAAGTGGCAAAATGCAACAGTGTATGATGCTTTCCTCCACAAGTACGTCAATGACTACTACTGCAAGACCGAGTTTGGTTTCCCTTCCTTAGGCAGTTACAACAAAGGGCCAGTTTCTTGACTTCCTTATGCCGAAGGGATGGAGACAAATTTCCAAATTTACTACAGGTGTAGATCCCGTGACCAGACGCATCACGAAAACTGCACCCATTATGGTTAGTCTCAGCTACAAGCACTCTTTTGCTGTGGTTAGTGTTATGGTTGGATTTGCCCACCTGATAATTGGTTATATGGGATGACATGGCATTGCACGCTCTTCAGCCTTTGACTACGCCTTTCCAGAAATGTGAAGAACTCATCGGCTGTCGGGATTTTTTCAATGCCTGCGGCCTCCTCCCATTTGGTCTGAGTCTGGGTGTCCAACCTTTGAAGCAGCGTGTTCACTATTATGCATCCTGAAATTTGCTCCAAACTGCCCAAATTCTGTAAGGCACGCATATGCGAATTGACCTTGTCCGAGAACTCACGCAGTTTTGAAGCCGACTCCGAATCATTGGTGTGTGCCTGGAAAACAAGACGTTTGTTACTAAATCTTCTATTTAGGATATCCAGAGCCACATGATAATTGGCACCGGAAAACTCCAAAGATCGAGCCGAACCAACACAGGGCCAGACAAACATGAACGAAGATTCTGCAACCTTTCAATATTAGACAGCTCGGTATCCTTGTCGACAACTGACTCAAACATAGCGATAAAGTCCGAATATTCGGTATAACCACCGGAAAATGTTGTTAATTTGAGCTCGGGCAGGCGCGTTCTGTTGGCTAACATCAAGGTTTGGTTTGGCAAATCCTCATGACGAAGAAAGGTTGAGTGGGGCGGGCCGTTAGATTGACGACGCTGAATATTTACGCGAACGCGAGCTTCAACCATGGCAATCAACTCGTCAAAATCATCGCGTAGTTTGCTGCCAATTTCATCGAAATTAAGCTCCTCTAGCGAGTTATGCGAGATATTAAAAGCAGACTTAGTTTGTTCAATTAGCAAAAGGCGCACTTCTAAGTCGACGGCACAAGAGTTGTTAATTTTATCCTCAGATAATTCATTTTCAATACAATTGGCTCGCTCGAACAATGCAACATCCTTGCGCTTAAGAAAAGACACCCTGTTTGACTGCGTATCATCTGTGTTCTCGCCTTGCAACAATTTTTTTTTTTCACAAGCACAAAGTCAGTACACTTAACTGAGCACACAACATGCGACGAATTGTGCAGCTGCTTATGTACAAGCGTATGAATATAAGCTGAGCCGGCGAATGACCACGCAAGGGGAAGAGCGCGAAAGTCAACTAGCGGCGTTTATGTATATGCGAATATTTGGGAGCTGTAAATGGTCAGCTCACACAGGCGGTTTGCACTTGCCTAATTATAACAATTTTCGATGATTATGTTCTACTTGAATAATCACAATTTTAATTTGATAGATTTATTTTGCTTGTGTGCACTGCAATGTTAGATCTCGCCGGGGCCTCCAAATGTTGAGTTACTAATGTTTTTTAGAAACTGTTTAGAACCTAAACCAAGAAATAAGTAAATTTTTGGCTTTTCACAACAACACGTTATAATTCAGTTTATTAGGCAAATTTATATAAATTATAAGGTTATTTGGCTGTGGCTCAGAATTGGTTCTTCGCTTCGCCTCGATCAACAACGAACTACGGGGGCAAGACAAAAGGGAATATGCAATTTATAGCAGCTGCGACAAGTGCAAGAAAGGCTTGCCAACCTTGGTAATAATAAACAGCTGTTCCACTAGACCAAAATTACGACCTCTTCTTATGTTTACTTATGCTGATTTGATGCGGATACTGCAGAATCCAACACTTGGAAACGGAGTATAATTGAGTATTATTGAGAAAAAACCCATAAACATGTATATAAAAGTTCTTCAAATTGCGTCGCAACACGTGCGCAATAGTGCGCAAAATACCAAAAAACAAAACAAAAACCGATCTTAAAAAAATTTTCTACAGTATATCTTATTGTACCATAGAATATTTGTGTATTCTCAAAAAGTCAATTGCATTTAAATTGTGGCTTAAATTGGTTGGCAATAAAGTTGGGTTAATAACCTGATTTATAGCTCTGCGGTACTAGCGGGGAGGTGGCGATAGGTATAAAATGAAAGATACTTGATATATATATAATATTCTAGAAGCAACATTTCAAGCTTGGTGACTCTAGCTCTTAATATTTACCAAAATTGCTAAAAAAAAAAAAAACGATGTCGTTATCGATTTTTATCGATAGCTTTAAAACGGACTAAGTTATCGATTATCGATATTATTATTATTATAGAAACAAACTCGATCTGAGTAGGCACTTGGAGGACCTACAGCTAAAATTTCAAGTCTCTAGCTCTTATAGGTTCTGAGATCCTTGCGTTCATACATACGGACGGACGGACAGACGGACGGATGGACGGACGAACGGACGGACGGACAGACAGACGGACATGGCTAGATCGACTCGGCTATTGATGCTGATCAAGAATATATATACTTTATGGGGTCGGAGATGCTTCCTTCTGCCTGTTACATACATTTACATTTTGCACAAATACATTATACCGTTTTTACCCATTTTTAATGGGTTCAGGGTATAATAAGACTATCTACATGCTATATAGTTTAGAATAGAAGACTTAATACGAGGAAGAGAAGATTGCGAGCAGTATACTCTGTAATGCTTGTCATAATCATTACAGAGAACCCTGAACGGTTCATGCAAAGTATAATTAGTTGAGCAAAATTGAAGCGATAGGAGTACAAAATTGCGTGTTAGTCTAGAAGGAATAGCGAAATTTAATTAGCTAGTCAACACAGAAGAGTCGATTTCACCAGTAATTAATTTATGAATAAATATTACACCCAGCATGGTTCTACGATTAATCAAAGAAGGAAGGTTAATCATCAGAAGTCTGCTGGAGTATGACGGTAACCGCACACGAGGATCCCAATTTAAGCCACGAAGGGCAAACAACAAGAATTGTTTCTGAACAGATTCAATTCTGTCCTGATGGATGGCATATTGTGGTGACCAGATACATGACGCATACTCAAGAATTGGTCGTTCCAAAGATATATAAAGTGTTTTTGTCGTGTACGGATCGTCAATCTTCTTAGACCATCGCTTCTGGCCTTATTGACTATGGTCTTGACATGAGAGTCGAATTTAAGCTTATGATCCAGGATGACACCTTATTAACTTCATTAGAAGTACTGTTAAGCCGCTCGAGCGGTAAGCTTTCAAGGATGTAAGAGACCAGCTGAGGAGGGGTTCTATAGAAGGTCTTATATTTAGAGCAGTTTAAGTTTAAAAGGTTGGCTAGACAGATTAAGAGATTAAGATTAAGAGATAACATAGTGCCATATCTTTTTATGCAAGGAATAATTTTACATCATCAGCATACATTAATACTCGAGAGTGAGACAGTATCGTGGGAAGCTTGTTGATGAAAAGAGTAAAGAGTAGCGATCCAAGATGACTTCCTTGAGGAACACCGGAAGTCACCAGAATACGTTTAGAAAACGAATTTCTGAAAAGAACCTTTTGGGTTCTATCACGCAAATTTTCTGAAATCCAAATTAAAATTAAAAAATTGCTTAGGATTATGTGAAAATTGAAGGCGACGACGCCGAAGGTAATCCTTATAACAGATGGAATTTTGAGTTGAAAAATTTAATCGGGCAACTGCATAACGGGGGAATCAGAGTGATTTCCCGATTTCTTAAACTTTTTATAACACCTCGACTACACATTTTTTAATCTCATAAGTTTGATTAAGAGGAACGCAGATTTCAAAAATCGAGTACAAGGTATCATAAACAAGTTTATTGGCAACATCAATGTCTGCACAATTGTACAGTTGGGACCAGTCGACTAGCAGAATATGATCATTCAGCTTATAAAAATCAGCCTTTCGGAAACAACGCACACGTTCAGCTAATTCCGATTCCTTGATAGGGACTCGGGCTGGTAAATCAATAACCATTTCCAAAGTTGGATGAAAAGGGTCTTCAGGAAGGGTAAGCGGAGTAATCCTGTGCACAACACTGTCGAACGAATCCAACACGAAAATTATATCAATAAATCTGTTTCTTGAATTGCGCACACGATGAACCTGCCGTAAGGACATTTCATGTAGACCACCAATAAATTCGTTTGACGAAGACGGACAGCTTGGGTCTGATGGCGATGACCACTCGACATCTGGGAGATATCGAGTCCCCAAGAACTACTGAAAGGTCTCTATCAGAAAGTAGGGAGGAGATAGATTTAATAGCGTTAAGATGGGCTTGATAGGTGGACAATTTAGAAAGAGGAGGTAAATATGAACATGAAATAAAGATAGAAAAAGTACCAAATACAACTCTTACAGCCACCAACTCAGTCTCTGAGATGGGAAGATCAATGCGTTCCGACGAAAGAGCAGACAGTACTCCTCCTCCGATACGGGAAGCTCGATCACATCTGTAAGTGGTGTATTTGGACCAGTAGAATTGTCCTCCTTTGACTATATCGCGCGGCGGTCTTTCCAAAGTTGACAGATTTGGTATGAACTTTTAGTAGTAAGCTACTTTCACTAAAAACAGCTGCACGTGTTCGATTGTAGATGGTTTCGGTGCTTTTAAGATGGCCTAAATATGCTTAGTTGATTTATGTATGCCTTCTGCGTCAATCTTGTGTCCCAGAAACTCAATCGAAGATGCGGCAAATTTACATTTTGATTTGTTCAATTTAAATCCCAGGCTCAGTAATTTTTTTAATGTTGCTTCTAAGGTTCTAAGCAACTCATCAACATCTTTTGCAAATATTAGAATTATGTCCAAGAAGTTAACTCCATTGTTCTCTGCCAAATTGCCGGTACGTTCGCTACTCCGTACACTGCATGAGTCGGTCGAATGAGACCGTGTGTTGCCGTATTTTATGTCAGTACGAGAGCGATTTCGTCATCAATGCGCAAATGTGAATATGCATCAGTGACATCCAAGGGTGCGAACACTGTGCAACCTTTCATTTGGTTGAATATATCCTCTGTCCTCGGAAGCGGATGCCCATCAATGATCATTTGGGCATTTACGGTCGGGTTGTTGTTGCCAGTGATTCGTATACCTCCCGTGTGCTTCGTTACCACATGTGTTGTGGATGCCCATTCTGAGTAATCAAGTCGTTTGTAGAAGCCTGCGGTTATTTTTGCGTCGATCTCTTTGGCATAAGCATCACGCAGCGCGAATGGTACTTCTCTTGCGCCAGCAAAAATTGATTTCGCGTCCGGCTTTAGGTGCACCTTAATAGCTGGTCCTTTTAAGGCTCCTACTGCAGAGTCAAATATCGAATCAAATTTTGTTAGTATTTGCTCTAGCTGTGCCCTCTTACTCGTAGTCAGTCCCGCCGCTTGTACTGCTATTGTTTTCGCCTCACTTCCTTTTGTCGACATTTCCAGATCTATGTCGTTGGTTTTGACAGAAATGTTTGTAAAGATTCCAGTTAAATCAATTTCTTTTGCAAATTGGGAGATCCATTCACGCCCACACAGTGTGTCCAGGTTTCCTTCTACTACATATAGATTTAGTTTACGTGTACTTACTTACTTATATGCCCTACTTTATCACACACGCAGCATTTCTCGTTTTTGAATTTGCAATCTTTGCGCAAGTGTTGGCCTCCACATCCGTAGCATTTGCTTCCCTGCTTCATTCCGCTTGACAGCATCCTCCTGATTGGCGAGAAGCCCAGTTTGCATGTGGGCTCTGTATCTGCAGCTTGGTTGTCATTAACCGTGTTTGCTGATCGTAGTAACGATTCCCTGGAATATCTAGCCTCGTATGCGTCTGCAAAGGTTGTTGGCTGTTTTACGAATACCTTATCGCAAGTGCTGCGATTTTGCGTGCCGAAAAGCAGTTATTCTGTAGCATTCTGTCTAAAAACGAGTCGTACTTGCAAAATGATGCTGGCTTTTTCAAGCGTAGAATAAACGCTGCTAGTGACTCCTCTGGTTCCTGGCGTAGTGGGCGGAATTTGAAACTCTCTGCGCAAATGTTTCGTTTGCCATCGAAGTGATTAATTAGCACTTCCTTAATCTCACTGAATTGTAGTGTCTCTGGTTGCCTCGGACTTATCAGGATACGTAGCGCTGAATTCAGTTCAGCTCCCATATGCACCCTTTCATAATGGTGGTGGTCAGCATCATGAATTTTACTCAGTTGCAGTACCCATTCGAATCGGTGGAAATAGTCTTGCACTGTACAGGCTTCTCCGCCCTTGAAGTTTGGCATTGCAAACGGCGGTACTTTCGTAAAGATTGCTGCCCACTTACATTTCGACCCGCTTGTTGCACTGCTGCCTGAATAGCGCTAGTCAGTGAACTGATGACGTCTCGTAGTTGGTCGTTAAAAGTGCTCATTTTGACCACTTCTGACACCACTTTTATGTTCTTACTTAATTTTTTTTAAATTAGGCAATTTCACAAGTTGTGTGTTAAGCTATTTCATCATAAAGAGATGATAGAGGTCGCAATTCAATCGGGCGATAACTTACTTAATCCAAAAGCAACCATAGAGTTGAAAGCACCGGTTCGTCAATTAATAAATATTTTCCCGAAATATAAAGGCTTTCTATTGTGACAACGTAAGGTCACTCAATTCGAAATCCAAGAGATCTATTGCAAATAATTTTGAAACTCAAATTTCCAAATCAGCTCCTTTACACTCTCGCAGAAATTGTACATTGAATGAAATTCGCTCGACAGATTCACGAAAGCATAGAATTTGTTATTATCTTCAAAATATAATAAAACAATCCGTTCCGTCACAAATTAAAAGCCAATTGAAATCATTCACAGAGCCCCTGTGGAACTCAAAACACACATCAGCCAAAACAACCAAGAAATATTTGAGACAAGAAGTTAACCAAACGTACTTAAATAAATATAACAGAGAGTATCAGGTAGGGGCTGAAGTCTGGTTAAAAACAATTTAACTACACAGAAAGGTTCTTACACCGCTATGCTAGGAAGAGGTAGAGAAGAGATGAGAAGCGAAGAGGTAGAAGAGGTTTTAGATAATAAAATACTAAGGTATATTAAGTAACAGACTTCAAAAACTTTTGACGACCTATACGTCTGCTTTTGAAACCTTCAACACATTTCTTAGAAAATAAAACAAAATTTATGCCGAAGTAATAGAAATACCGTGGGCTTCTTTTTTGAAGAACATATGAGGCACAACATCACAATGGACTTCAGACAAAAAGAGACATTACTGAACACTCTGAGAGCTTATCATAAATAAAAAAATTCAAGGCCATCTTAATTAATCACAAAAAATGACATTGATGTTGACGAAGTAAAAAATGAACATCTTACCAATGTCAGCATAGCAGATATCTAAGAAGTAGCTAGTATCTTAACATTCGAGTATAAAGAATGATTGTATTTTCTTATTTAATTTCCAATACGGCTGCTGAGTATGGTACGACAGTCTTCGTTGTCAGCGAGTGAGATTCATCAGTAGCACCACCTTTTTTAAGAGATTTCAGACACCAACTAGTATCTAATATCTTGTAGGCGGAACTAATGACAATGCTGCACTCAACTGGGCAATTTGGACTCGGTGGTCATCGAGGGGATGGTTATTATCAATGATACAACCGTCGTAGATAATAGGTCTTCAAGGCCTTCTTCAACAAAACGTTGTACGGGGCTCTAACCCAAATCAAGTTACAAGGCAGCTGGAACGGCTCAGATTATTCTTCATTTATGAACTGGGCATAGGGAACTCCCAGCAGATAGTTACCTACAAATCAGTATACTAGCTAAGTAAATACTGATCAGGTTTACCATCTTGGCAGTAGCCTTCGTGTACTAAAACAAAATTTGCATTGTTCGTCCCTGTCCGAAATTAGATAGTACTGTAATTGTCGGAGATGTACGTAAACAACGATTAAGGCCATATAGCTTCACATTTATTTTCTTATTGGCAGACATCTGGCTCTGGCTAACAATTTTAGTATTAAAAAATAACTGATTAATGAAATGTTGAATAAGAAATAAGAAAGAAACTGGGTAGAAAGTTGAACTCCCTATCTACAGAGAACAACACAACTAACTAAAATAATGAGAAATATGTGCAATTCGATCATTACCAGTTTGGACTTTTAGCTTTTAGCTTTGCTTGTAAGGCTATTTATTATAACATTACAAAGCAGCAAACCAATAGAGATCTCACCTAAGCACACAGTGACTAATATTTATCAACCGACTTACGAACAAACGGGTGAAAAATTAAAAATGCTTTTAGATAATCATCAAAGGCAGATAACAAAAATCAACTACCTACGGGATATGTGCCAGCTCTAATGTACGAGGCAATCAAGACAACATTCAAGATCTGCATGATCAAGAAAAGAAGTTTTATACAACTACAATAGGTGAAAACAAGTAAAAGGTTCTAGTCGGGAGCTCCCGACTAGGGGATACCCTGAACCCTCATATTCCAACACCAAATGCAGCGCGCGCTTATAGATAGAGAGTAGCGGGGAGGTGGCGATAGGTATAAAATGAAAGATAATCGATATATATATACTTTTCTAGAAGCTACATGTCAAGTTTGGTGACTCTAGCTCTTATTATTTACCAAAATAGCTTAAAAAACAGGATTTCGATATACATTTTTATCGATTACTTGAAAACGGGGCCAGTTATCGTTTATCGGAAACAAACTTGATCTGCGCGGGCACCAGGAGAAACTACAGCTAAAATTTCAAGTCTCTACCTCTTATAGGTTCTGAGACCCTTGCGTTCATACATACGGACGGACGGACGGACGGACGGACAGACAGACGGACATGGCTAGATCGACTCGGCTATTAATGCTGTTCAAGAATATATATACTTTATGGGGTCGGAGATGCTTCCTTCTGCCTGTTACATACATTTGGATTTTGCACAAAAACATAATACCCCTTTTACCCATTTTTAATGGGTTCAGGGTATAAAAAGAAGGGCGCGCGTCAGACGCGTGTCAATAATGATATTTTCTTTTGCACCCATGATCTGCCCATTCTGTGTGTCGAAAATCAGAAATCCCAAAATATAGTCAAATTTGCATCGGACAGGCAGGCAGCCACCAACAGGCACAAAAACTTTTAAATGCACACATGCCAACGCTTAGATATCCTTTCCAATAATAACGAAAAATGCAAGAATTTCGCACGACGTGGCAAACCCTTACATTATATCATAATACTCGTCCCTTCAAAAGGGAAGAAATGCCTCCGACATGTGAAAAATTAAAATTGTGCGTAAATTTGCTTGTGCGGACACATACACACACAACCATTTTAACGGTACCTAGACATAAAGAGAGCACTGATTGTAAGTGCGAGCGAGATAAAAATAAACAGCGATGCCATTCTATCGCACAAATCATATGGAAGAGAATAAGCCAAAGCATTTTCCTGTAGTGTACTCTTTTTTGCGGCAAGAAAATAATGTGTACAAACACACATATGTATGTAAATTATTATAATGTATATACGTATGTGTATATGCACTGGTTAGGCCGAAGCTCATATGTATGTATGTATGAGAACAGATTTACATACATATGATTACATTCTTTTGTAAGATTTAATAAAGATAATGACTTCTGAATAAGGAAATTAAATTTTGCGGAAATTGACATTTTATTGATTTAATTTTAAGATGCATCCACATTTATGCATACTCTCATACATACACACAACTAACCTGAAATAGCTCGCACTTTTAATGGGTAAAGGAATAAAACTAACATTATTAGAAAAATAAATAGTCAAAAAAATTTTTTCTCCCCATTGGAATTGAACTTGCGCCCCGCGACCAATTGTTTCCTGTGGCTTTTTACCTTGCAGCCATACCGAAAGTTGCTACTAATTGAAAAAAAACTGAACTAAAATAGGACCACATATGTACATACATATGTACATAGAGCATACGATGCAATCGCAATTGTAATTCTTTTTGTGTGTATTAGTGCACATGTATACAGAAACTCCAGCGCTTTGTGCCAGCTGCCGCTGACTCGTGGCCTGCCAATATTGTATGTATATGTATGTACATATATAACCACATGGTTTCTTTAATAACTTCTATGTATCTTAACCGATCTTGATGAAATTTTCTACAGTATATCTTATTGTACCATAGAATATTTGTGTATTCTTAAAAAGTCAATTTCATTTAAATTGTGGCTTAAATTGGTTGGCAATACAAGTTGGGTTATTAACTTGATTTATAGCTTTGGGGTGGTAGCGGGGAGGCGGCGATAGGTATAAAGTGTAAGATACTCGATATATATATACTATTCTAGAAGCAACATGTCAAGTTTGGTGACTCTAGCTCTTATTATTTACCAAAATTGCTTAAAAAAAGGGATTTCGATATATATTTTTATCGATTACTTGGAAACGGGGCAAGTTATCGTTTATCGGAAACAAACTCGATCTGCGCGGGCACTAGGAGCACCTACATCTAAAATTTCAAGTCTCTAGCTCTTATAGGTTCTGAGATCCTTGCGTTCATACATACGGACGGACGGACGGACGGACGGACAGACAGACGGACATGGCTAGATCGACTCGGCTATTGATGCTGATCAAGAATATATATACTTTATGGGGTCGGAGATGCTTCCTTCTGCCTGTTACATACATTTGCACTTTGCACAAATACAATATACCCTTTTTACCCATTTTCAATGGGTTCAGGGTATAATTAACTGCAACCTCAGCAAACATCCCAACAGTACTTGTAGCAACAACTTAATTGATCTAGTCTACATTATATTGAATAAACTAGATCAACAAAAACAGATTGAGATTTGTAAAATGCTATGATTTGCTAAATTGTTTGGGATTTTGATTAAAAATTTACTGAAAAATATCCACTGGCCACACTCCGACTAGCGTATATAATAGCACATATATGTTGGGGCAATGCAAGAGTATGCATTAAGGAAGCTGCTTTTCACTTGTGCATGCCGCAAAATTATATCAATCTGCTAGTTAATGGTAAGGCATTTTCCCAATAAAGCAAGGACTGTTTTTTTCTGTCATTGACTTCGCTAGGTATTGCTCACTCAATAATTTCAAATATACCTCTCCATTATCTTTCTTCGGACAATATTGACTCAGGACTTAGATGTACCTGCGGACTCCTTTACCATCCACATGCATTCTGCTGCTGTTCTCGGCTAACCTCCAGGACAACATAAACAAGTCGCACCCTCAGAAATGCAACATGTCTATGCCCTTCAGTCAGGAGACCATTAATTTAGGAAAGGACTCTGCACAAATAGTACGCAAAGCGTTTTGGATGATCCTAGCGAGGACGGCAGGTTCCGTCCGACCAACACCTTTTTGGGAAATGCAGCCAGCCGCAAATCCCTTTTTCCTAGATGATAAAGCGCGTGCTTGCGGACAAAATAATTTTCTGTTTTCACCATATTACACTATTAGTCGAGAGCATGCGAGCAGAGTACATAAGTTCTGAAATGCGCTATTACAGCTGTGCCAGTCAGATATTCTTGCTAATGCTACTTCCCTAATCTATAGAATATAGAAAACGCTAGTGAATTATAGACCGTCTACTATAAGTCTACTATGCACAATTTAAAAATTTTTGAGAAAATGTTGCTGGATAGACTGACGGCCCCAGCTGTTTGGCTTATTTGACTTCAGAAGAAAGCACGGCTGCCCACAGCAAGTCCATTGTATGGTCAGACAGATTCTTCAGGATTTGAAGAATAAAAAATTAATGCTGCGTTGCTGCCTTTTAAGATGTGTAACTAGTATTCGACTGGGTCTGGCAGCACGTCTTCTGCAATCACATCTTCCATCTTGGTATTACTTAACCTTATAGCAGCGATAGAAAGCTTACCTAGCAAACCTAGCCAAATTTCGTCAAAAGCTTGGAATTTTATTTTCCTTTACAGAGGAAACGATTCTTGATCCTGATGATAAGCAACCTGACGATTGGGATAAGCCACAACACATTTCTAACCATGATGCTACCAAACCCAAGGAGTGCAATTATGAAATGAATGGCGAATGGGAACTCCTATGGTGGATAATCCAGAATATAAAGGAGAGGACAACCAAAACTATTGGACAATTCCAAATATAAGAGAGATTTGTATTAACCTGAAATTAATAATCAAGAATGTAACACTGATGATAAGCCACATTGAGTTGGCGGCTGCCAGGGGCTAGGGTATAAGATACACAATCTGATGAAAATATGAAGTATTATAGATGAAGAAGATGAAAAAAAGAGTCACTATGAGAATGATGAGGATGATAACGATGACAACGTCGACTCAAAAAACAAATCGAAGGTTAGTGATGAATTGTAATTAGCATCCACAAAAATATAAACTAATTCAGTTATTCTTATAAGTATGAATGGTTTGACAAATACAAGCACACTTTAATGTGTTTATGTAGAGTTTAAGTCTGCAAAGCTCAAAATATATTTTAAAAATAAAGGATTTGCGTATTATTCTCCAATAAATATGGCAAAAAATTTATTGATAATTCCTCTTTTTGATGTTTGGTCTGGATTAAAAAAAAAACAATTAGAGCTATCGATCTGCGCATTCAATAATGAAATGTACAAAAAAAGTTTAAGTCTATAGTATGTTCGGTTTAGGGCGGAGCGAAAGCGCAACAAAGCTTTGTCACTCGCTCTGGGTGCGAATTCTCCTCGCTTCGCAGCCAATGTCAGCATAGCAGATATCTAAGAAGTAGCTAGTATCTTAACATTCGAGTATAAAGAATGATTGTATTTTCTTATTTAATTTCCAATACGGCTGCTGAGTATGGTACGACAGTCTTCGTTGTCAGCGAGTGAGATTCATCAGTAGCACCACCTTTTTTAAGAGATTTCAGACACCACTAGTATCTAATATCTTGTAGGCGGAACTAATGACAATGCTGCACTCAACTGGGCAATTTGGACTCGGTGGTCATCAAGGGATGGTTATTATCAATGATACAAACGTCGTAGATAACAGGTCTTCAAGGCCTTCATCAACAAAACGCTGTACGGGGCTCTGACCCAAATCAAGTTACAAGGCAGCTGGAACGGCTCAGATTATTCTTCATTCATGAACTGAGCATAGGGAACTCCCAGCAGATAGTTACCTACAAGTCAGTTTACTAGCTAAGTCAATACTGATCAACTTTACCATCTTGGCAGAAGCCTTCGTGTACTAAAACAAAATTTGCAGTGTCCGTCCCTGTCCGAAATTAGATAGTAATGTAATTCTTGGAGATGTACGTAAGCAACGATTAAAGCCATATAGCTTGACATTTATTTTCTTATTGGCAGACATCTGGCTCTGGCTAACAATTTTAGTATTAAACAAGTAAGAGGTTCTAGTCGGGAGCTCCCGACTAGGGGTTACCCTAAACCCTCTTATTCCAACACCAACGGGATTTCGATATACATTTTTATCGATTACTTGGAAACGGGGCAAGTCATCGATTATCGGGAACAAACTCGATCTGTGCGGGCACCAGGAGGAACTACAGCTAAAATTTCAAGTCTCTAGCTCTTATAGGTTCTGAGATCCTTGCGTTCATACATAGGGACGGACGGACGGATGGACGGACGGACAGACAGACGGACACGGCTAGATCACTTGTGCATGCCGCAAAATTATATCAATCTGCTAGTTAATGGTAAGGCATTTTCCCAATAAAGCAAGGACTGTTTTTTTCTGTCAGTGACTTCGCTAGGTATTGCTCACTCAATAATTTCAAATATACCTCTCCATTATCTTTCTTCGGACAATATTGACTCAGGACTTAGATGTACCTGCGGACTCCTTTACCATCCACATGCATTCTGCTGCTGTTCTCGGCTAACCTCCAGGACAACATAAACAAGTCGCACCCTCAGAAATGCAACATGTCTATGCCCTTCAGTCAGGAGACCATTAATTTAGGAAAGGACTCTGCACAAATAATACGCAAAGCGTTTTGGATGATCCTAGCGAGGACGGCAGGTTCCGTCCGACCAACACCTTTTTGGGAAATGCAGCCAGCCGCAAATCCCTTTTTCCTAGATGATAAAGCGCGTGCTTGCGGACAAAATAATTTTCTGTTTTCACCATATTACACTATTAGTCGAGAGCATGCGAGCAGAGTACATAAGTTCTGAAATGCGCTATTACAGCTGTGCCAGTCAGATATTCTTGCTAATGCTACTTCCCTAATCTATAGAACATAGAAAACGCTAGTGAATTATAGACGGCCCCAGCTGTTTGGCTTATTTGACTTCAGAAGAAAGCACGGCTGCCCACAGCAAGTCCATTGTATGGTCAGACAGATTCTTCAGGATTTGGAGAATAAAAAATTAATGCTGCGTTGCTGCCTTTTAAGATGTGTAACTAGTATTCGACTGGGTCTGGCAGCACGTCTTCTGCAATCACATCTTCCATCTTGGTATTACTTAACCTTATAGCAGCGATAGAAAGCTTACCTAGCAAACCTAGCCAAATTTCGTCAAAAGCTTGGAATTTTATTTTCCTTTACAGAGGAAACGATTCTTGATCCTGATGAAATGCAACCTGACGATTGGGATAAGCCACAACACATTTCTAACCATGATGCTACCAAACCCAAGGAGTGCAATTATGAAATGAATGGCGAATGGGAACTCCTATGGTGGATAATCCAGAATATAAAGGAGAGGGCAACCAAAAGTATTGGAAAATTCCAAATATAAGAGAGATTTGTATTAACCTGAAATTAATAATCAAGAATGTAACACTGATGATAAGCCACATTGAGTTGGCGGCTGCCAGGGGCTAGGGTATAAGATACACAATCTGATGAAAATATGAAGTATTATAGATGAAGAAGATGAAAAAAGAGTCACTATGAGAATGATGAGGATGATAACGATGACAACGTCGACTCAAAAAACAAATCGAAGGTTAGTGATGAATTGTAATTAGCATCCACAAAAATATAAACTAATTCAGTTATTCTTATAAGTATGAGTGGTTTGACAAATACAAGCACACTTTAATGTGTTTATGTAGAGTTTAAGTCTGCAAAGCTCAAAATATATTTTAAAAATAAAGGATTTGCGTATTATTCTCCAATAAATATGGCAAAAAATATATTGATAATTCCTCTTTTTGATGTTTGGTCTGGATTAAAAAAAAAACAATTAGAGCTATCGATCTGCGCATTCAATAATGAAATGTACAAAAAAAAGTTTAAGTCTATAGTATGTTCGGTTTAGGGCGGAGCGAAAGCGCAACAAAGCTTTGTCACTCGCTCTGGGTGCGAATTCTCCTCGCTTCGCAGCCAATGTCAGCATAGCAGATATCTAAGAAGTAGCTAGTATCTTAACATTCGAGTATAAAGAATGATTGTATTTTCTTATTTAATTTCCAATACGGCTGCTGAGTATGGTACGACAGTCTTCGTTGTCAGCGAGTGAGATTCATCAGTAGCACCACCTTTTTTAAGAGATTTCAGACACCACTAGTATCTAATATCTTGTAGGCGGAACTAATGACAATGCTGCACTCAACTGGGCAATTTGGACTCGGTGGTCATCGAGGGGATGGTTATTATCAATGATACAAACGTCGTAGATAACAGGTCTTCAAGGCCTTCATCAACAAAACGCTGTACGGGGCTCTGACCCAAATCAAGTTACAAGGCAGCTGGAACGGCTCAGATTATTCTTCATTCATGAACTGAGCATAGGGAACTCCCAGCAGATAGTTACCTACAAGTCAGTTTACTAGCTAAGTCAATACTGATCAACTTTACCATCTTGGCAGAAGCCTTCGTGTACTATAACAAAATTTGCAGTGTTCGTCCCTGTCCGAAATTAGATAGTAATGTAATTCTTGGAGATGTACGTAAGCAACCATTAAAGCCATATAGCTTGACATTTATTTTCTTATTGGCAGACATCTGGCTCTGGCTAACAATTTTAGTATTAAAAAAGTAAGAGGTTCTAGTCGGGAGCTCCCGACTAGGGGTTACCCTAAACCCTCTTATTCCAACACCAACGGGATTTCGATATACATTTTTATCGATTACTTGGAAACGGGGCAAGTCATCGTTTATCGGGAACAAACTCGATCTGTGCGGGCACCAGGAGGAACTACAGCTAAAATTTCAAGTCTCTAGCTCTTATAGGTTCTGAGATCCTTGCGTTCATACATAGGGACGGACGGACGGACGGACGGACAGACAGACGGACACGGCTAGATCGACTCGGCTATTGATGCTGATCAGAATATATATACTTTATGGGGTCGGAGATGCTTCCTTCTGCCTGTTACATACATTTGCACTTTGCAAATACAATATACCCTTTTTACCCATTTTCAATGGGTTCAGGGTATAATAATAACTGATTAATGAAATGTTGAATAAGAAATCAGAAAGAAACTGGGAAGAAAGTTGAACTCCATATCTACAGAGAACAACACAACTAACTAAAATAATTATTAATATCTGCAATTCGATCATCACCAGTTTGGACTTTTAGCTTTTAGCTTTGCCTTGAAGACTATTTATTATAACATTACAAATCAGCAACCCAACAGAGATCTCACCCAAGCACACAGTGACTAATATTTAGCAACCGACTTACGAACAAACGGGTGAAAAATTAAAAATACTTTTAGATAATCATCAAAGGCAGATAACAAAAATCAACTACCTACGGGATATGTGACAGCTCTAATGTACGAGGCAATCAAGACAACATTCAAGATCTGCATGATCAAGAAAAGAAGTTTTATACGACTACAATAGGTAAAAATTAACTGCAACCTCAGCAAACATACCAACAGTACTTGTAGCAACAACTTAATTGATCTAGTCTACGTTATATTGAATAAACTAGATCAACAAAAACAGATTGAGATTTGTGAAATGCTATGATTTGCTAAATTGTTTGGGATTTTGATTAAAAATGTACTGAAAAATATCCACTGGCCACACTCCGACTAGCGTATATAATAGCACATAAATGTTGGGGCAATGCAAGAGTATGCATTAAGGAAGCTGCTCTTCACTTGTGCATGCCGCAAAATTATATCAATCTGCTAGTTAATGGTAAGGCATTTCCCCAATAAAGCAAGGATTGTTTTTTTCTGTCATTGACTTCGCTAGGTATTGCTCACTCAATAATTTCAAATATACCTCTCATTTATCTTTCTTCGGACAATATTGACTCAGGACTTAGATGTACCTGCGGACTCCTTTACCAATCCACATGCATTCTGCTGCTGTTCTTGACTAATCTCCAGGTCAACATAAACAAGTCGCACCCCAGAAATGCAACATGTCTATGCCTTCAGTCAGGAGACCATTAATTCAGGAAAGGACTCTGCATAAATAATACGCAAAGCGTTTTGGATGATTCTAGCGAGGACGGCAGGTTCCGTCCGACCAACTCCTTTTTGGGAAATGCAGCCAGCCGCAAATCCCTTTTTCCTAAATGATAAAGCGCGTGCTTGCGGACAAAATAATTTTCTATTTTCACCATATTACACCATTAGTCGAGAGCATGCGAGCAGAGTACATAAGTTCTGAAATGCGCTATTACAGCTGTGCCAGTCAGATATTCTTGCTAATGCTACTTCCCTAATCTATAGAATATAGAAAACGCTAGTGAATTATAGACTTTCCGTCTACTATAAGTCTACTATGCACAATGTAAAAAATATTTGAGAAAATGTTGCTGGATAGACTGACGGCCCCAGCTGTTTGGCTTATTTGACTTCAGAAGAAAGCTCGGCTGCCCAGAGCAAGTCCAAGGTATGGGTATGGTCAGACAGATTCTTCAGGATTTGGAGAATAAAAAATTAATGCTGCGTTGCTGCCTTTTAAGATGTATAACTAGTATTCGACTGGGTCTGGCAGCATGTCTTCTGCAATCACATCTTCCATCTTGGTATTATTTAACCTTATAGCAGCGATAGAAAGCTTACCTAGCAAACCTAGCCAAATTTCGTCATAAGCTTGGAAGTTTATTTTCCTTTACAGAGGTAACGATTCTTGCTCCTTATGATAAGCAACCTGAGGATTGGGATAAGCCACAACACATTTCTAACCATGATGCTACCAAACCCAAGGAGTGCAATTATGAAATGAATGGCGAATGGGAACTCCCATGGTGGATAATCCAGAATATAAAGGAGAGGGCAACCAAAACTATTGGACAATTCCAAATATAAGAGAGATTTGTATTAACCTGAAATTTATAATCAAGAATGTAACACTGATGATAAGCCACATTGAGTTGGCGGCTGCCAGGGCCTAGGGTATAAGATACACAATCTGGTGAAAATATGAAGTATTATAGATGAAGAAGATGAAAAAAAGAGTCACTATGAGAATGATGAGGATGATAACGATGACAACGTCGACTCAAAAAACAAATCGGAGGTTAGTGATGAATTGTAATTAGCATCCACAAAAATATAAACTAATTCAGTTATTCTTATAAGTATGAGTGGTTTGACAAATACAAGCACACTTTAATGTGTTTATGTAGAGTTTAAGTCTGCAAAGCTCAAAATATATTTTAAAAATAAAGGATTTGCGTATTATTCTCCAATAAATATGGCAAAAAATATATTGATAATTCCTCTTTTTGATGTTTGGTCTGGATTAAAAAAAAGCAATTAGAGCTATCGATCTGCGCATTCAATAATAAAATGAAAAAAAAAAAAATTAAGACTATAGAATGTTCGGTTTAGGCCGGAGGGAAAGCGCAACAAAGCTTTGTCACTCGCTCTGGGTGCGAATTCGCCTCGCTTCGCAGCCAATGTCAGCATAGCAGATATCTATGAAGTAGCTAGTATCTTAACATTCGAGTATAAACAAGTTGTAAAGCCTTGTTGCTCAAGCGGAGAGTATATAATTGCATAACAAGCAATATAGTAATGTCAAAGCTAGCTTTACGAATTCCACGCGGTCATAAAATAGCTCTATGGGAGATCAAATTATAAAACCATAAAAAACAAGTAAGAGGTTATAGTCGGCAGCTCCCGACTAGGGGATACGCTGAACCCTCTTATTCCAACACCAAATGCAGCGCGCGCTTATGGATAGAGAGTAGCGGGGAGGTGGCGATAGGTATAAAATGAAAGATACTCGATATACTATTCTAGAAGCTACATGTCAAGTTTGGTGACTCTAGCTCTTATTTTTTACCAAAATTGCTTAAAAAACGGAATTTCGATATACATTTTTATCGATTACTTGGAAACGGGGCAAGTTATCGATTACCGGAAACAAACTCGATCTGCGTAGGAACTAGGAGCACCTAGTCTCTAGCTCTTATAGGTTCTGAAATCCTTGCGTTCATACATACGGACGGACGGACGGACAGACAGACGGACGGACGGACATGGCTAGATCGACTCGGCTATTGATGCTGATCACGAATATATATACTTTATGGGGTCGGAGATGCATTTTGCACAAAAACATAATACCCCTTTTACCCATTTTTAATGGGTTCAGGGTATAAAAATAACTGATTAATGAAATGTTGAATAAGAAATCAGAAAGAAACTGGGAAGAAAGTTGAACTCCCTATCTACAGAGAACTACACAACTAACTAAAATAATGATTAATATGTGCAATTTGATCATCACCAGTTTGGACTTTTAGCTTTGCTTGTAAGGCTATTTATTATAACATTACAAAGCAGCAAACCAATAGAGATCTCACCCAAGCACACAGTGAATAATATTTAGCAACCGACTTACGAACAAACGGGTGAAAAATTATGCTTTTAGATAATCATCAAAGGCATATAACAAAAATCAACTACCTACGGGATATGTGCCAGCTCTAATGTACGAGGCAATCAAGACAAAATTCAAGATCTGCATGATCAAGATAAGAAGTTTTATACAACTACAATAGGTAAAAATTAACTGCAACCTCAGCAAACATCCAAACAGTACTTGTAGCAACAACTTAATTGATCTAGTCTACGTTATATTTAAGAAACTAGATCAACAAAAACAGATTGAGATTTGTTAAAGTCTAAAATTTGCTAAATTGTTTGGGATTTTGATTAAAAATTTACTGAAAAATATCCACTGGCCAAACTCCAACTAGCGTATATAATAGCACATAAATGTTGGGGCAATGCAAGAGTATGCATTAAGGAAGCTGCTCTTCACTTGTGCATGCCGCAAAATTATATCAATCTGCTAGTTAATGGTAAGGCATTTCCCCAATAAAGCAAGGATTGTTTTTTTCTGTCATTGACTTCGCTAGGTATTGCTCACTCAATAATGTCAAATATACCTCTCCATTATCTTTCTTCGGACAATATTGACTCAGGACTTAGATGTACCTGCGGAATCCTTTACCATCCACATGCATTCTGCTGCTGTTCTTGACTAACCTCCAGGACAACATAAACAAGTCGCACCCTCAGAAATGCAACATGTCTATGCCCTTAAGTCAGGAGACCATTAATTTAGGAAAGGACTCCGCATAAATAATACGCAAAACGCTTTGGATGATCCTAGCGAGGACGGCAGGTTCCGTCCGACCAACTCCTTTTTGGGAAATGCAGCCAGCCGCAAATCCCTTTTTCCTAAATGATAAAGCGCGTGCTTGCGGACAAAATAATTTTCTATTTTCACCATATTACACCATTAGTCGAGAGCATGCGAGCAGAGTACATAAGTTCTGAAATGCGCTATTACAGCTGTGCCAGTCAGATATTCTTGCTAATGCTACTTCCCTAATCTATAGAATATAGAAAACGCTAGTGAATTATAGACTTTCCGTCTACTATAAGTCTACTATGCACAATTTAAAAAATATTTGAGAAAATGTTGCTGGATAGTCTGACGGCCCCAGCTGTTTGGCTTATTTGACTTCAGAAGAAAGCACGGCTGCCCACAGCAAGTCCATTGTATGGTCAGACAGATTCTTCAGGATTTGAAGAATAAAAAATTAATGCTGCGTTGCTGCCTTTTAAGATGTGTAACTAGTATTCGACTGGGTCTGGCAGCACGTCTTCTGCAATCACATCTTCCATCGTGGTATTTTTATACCCTGAACCCATTAAAAATGGGTAAAAGGGGTATTATGTTTTTGTGCAAAATGCAAATGTATGTAACAGGCAGAAGGAAGCATCTCCGACCCCATAAAGTATATATATTCTTGATCAGCATAAATAGCCGAGTCGATCTAGCCATGTCCGTCTGTCTGTCCGTCCGTCCGTCCGTCCGTCCGTCCGTCCGTCCGTCCGTCCGTCCGTATGTATGAACGCAAGGATCTCAGAACCTATAAGAGCTAGAGACTTGAAATGAACGATAACTTGCCCCGTTTCCAAGTAATCGATAAAAATGTATATCGAAATCCCGTTTTTTAAGCAAATTTGGTAAATAATAAGAGCTAGAGTCACCAAACTTGACATGTAGCTTCTAGAAAAGTATATATATATCGAGTATCTTTCATTTTATACCTATCGCCACCTCCCCGCTTCTCTCTATCTATAAGCGCGCGCTGCATTTGGTGTTGGAATAAGAGGGTTCAGGGTATCCCCTAGTCGGGAGCTCCCGACTAGAACCACTTACTTGTTTAACCTTATAGCAGCGATAGAAAGCTTACCTAGCAAACCTAGCCAAATTTCGTCATAAGCTTGGAATTTTATTTTCCTTTAAAGAGGCAACGATTCTTGCTCCTGATGATAAGCAACCTGAGGATTGGGATATGCCACAACACATTTCTAACCATGATGCTACCAAACCCAAGGAGTGCAATTATGAAATGAATGGCGAATGGGAAATCCTATGGTGGATAATCCAGAATATAAAGGAGAGGACAACCAAAACTATTGGACAATTCCAAATATAAGAGAGATTGGTATTAACCTGAAATTAATAATCAAGAATGTAACACTGATGATAAGCCACATTGAGTTGGCGGCTGCCAGGGGCTAGGGTATAAGATACACAATCTGGTGAAAATATGAAGTATTATAGATGAAGAAGATGAAAAAAAGAGTCACTATGAGAATGATGAGGATGATAACGATGACAACGTCGACTCAAAAAACAAATCGGAGGTTAGTGATTAATTGTAATTAGCATCCACAAAAATATAAACTAATTCAGTTATTCTTATAAGTATAAGTGGTTTGACAAATACAAGCACACTTTAATGTGTTTATGTAGAGTTTAGGTCTGCAAAGCTCACAATATATTTTAAAAATAAAGGATTTGCGTATTATTCTCCAATAAATATGGCAAAAAATATATTGATAATTCCTCTTTTTGATGTTTGGTCTGGATTAAAAAAACCAATTAGAGCTATCGATCTGCGCATTCAATAATAAAATGTACAAAAAAAAGTTTAAGTCTATAGAATGTTCGGTTTAGGCCGGAGGGAAAGCGCAACAAAGCTTTGTCACTCGCTCTGGGTGCGAATTCGCCTCGCTTCGCAGCCATATCAGCATAGCAGATATCTAAGAAGTAGCTAGTATCTTAACATTCGAGTATAAACAAGTTGTTAAGCCTTGTTGCTCAAGCGAAGAGTATATAATTGCATAACAAGCAATATAGTAATGTCAAAGCTAGCTTTACGAATTCCACGCGGTCATAAAATAGCTCTATGGGAGATCAAATTATAAAACCAAAAAAAAAATTGAGTACGAAAATTACACAGAATTGAAAAATAAAATAAAAAACAGCCATGTTATAAGGCGAGTCAAACGAAGGACAGTGGAAAACCGACAAGAGAGCAGAAACGCAAAAAAACATTTTGTACATGATTTTCTATGACAGAAAAAGAAAACTTCAAAAAACGATGGGAACAAATTGAGGAATTCTCAAAAAATGGCGTATGAAAGAAATCTCTTAAACAACTAATAAATGTTTGATAAAAAGATATAAAAAAGAAATAAAATTAAACTAGTTGAGAAGTGCCTAGAAGAGTCTTAATAAGAAATTTTTAACATACGGACGGACAGACGGACCGTCATGGCTAGATCGACTCGGCTATTGATGCTGATCAAGAATATATATACTTTATGGGGTCGGAGATGCTTCCTTCTGCCTGTTACATACATTTTCACTTTGCACAAAAACATAATACCCCTTTTACCCATTTTTAATGGGTTCAGGGTATAAAAATGATTGTATTTTCTTATTTAATTTCCAATACGGCTGCTGAGAATAGTACGACAGTCTTCGTTGTCAGCGAGTGAGATTCATCAGTAGCACCACCTTTTTCAAGAAATTTCAGACACCAACTTGTATCCAATAGCTTGTAGGCGGAACTAATGACAATGCTGCACTCAACTGGGCAATTTGGACTCGGTGGTCATCGAAGGGATGGTTATTATCAATGATACAACCGTCGTAGATAACAGGTCTTCAAGGGCTTCATCAACAAAACGCTGTACGGGGCTCTGACCCAAATCAAGTTACAAGGCAGCTGGAACGGCTCAGATTATTCTTCATTTATGAACTGGGCATAGGGAACTCCCAGCAGATAGTTACCTACAAGTCAGTTTACTAGCTAAGTCAATACTGATCAGCTTTACCATCTTGGCAGTAGCCTTCGTGTACTATAACAGATGTACGTAAACAACGATTAAAGCCATATAGCTTGACATTTATTTTCTTATTGGCAGACATCTGGCTCTGGCTAACAATTTTAGTATTAAATAATAACTGATTAATGAAATGTTGAATAGGAAATCAGAAAGAAACTGGGAAGAAAGTTGAACTCCCTATCTACAGAGAACAACACAACTAAATAAAATAATGATTAATATGTGCAATTTGATCATCACCAGTTTGGACTTTTACCTTTTAGCTTTGCCTGAAGACTATTTATTATAACATTACAAAGCAGCAAACCAATAGAGATCTCACCCAAGCACACAGTGAATAATATTTAGCAACCGACTTACGAACAAACGGGTGAAAAATTAAAAATGCTTTTAGATAATCATCAAAGGCATATAACAAAAATCATCTACCTACGGGATATGTGCCAGCTCTAATGTACGAGGCAATCAAGACAAAATTCAAGATCTGCATGATCAAGAAAAGAAGTTTTATACAACTACAATAGGTGAAAATTAACTGCAACCTCAGCAAACATCCAAACAGTACTTGTAGCAACAACTTAATTGATCTAGTCTACGTTATATTGAATAAACTAGATCAACAAAAACAGATTGAGATTTGTTAAGTGCTATGATTTGCTAAATTGTTTGGGATTTTGATTAAAAATTTACTGAAAAATATCCACTGGCCACACTCCGACTAGCGTATATAATAGCACATAAATGTTGGGGCAATGCAGGAGTATGCATTAAGGAAGCTGCTCTTCACTTGTGCATGCCGCAAAATTATATCAATCTGCTAGTTAATGGTGAGGCATTTCCCAAATAAAGCAAGGATTTTTTTTTCTGTCATTGACTTCGCTAGGTATTGCTCACTCAATAATTTCAAATATACCTCTCCATTATCTTTCTTCGGACAATATTGACTCAGGACTTAGATGTACCTGCGGAATCCTTTACCATCCACATGCAATTTGCTGCTGTGCTAATCTCCAGGTCAACATAAACAAGTCGCACCCTCAGAAATGCAACATGTCTATGCCTTCAGTCAGGAGACCATTAATTCAGGAAAGGACTCTGCATAAATAATACGCAAAGCGTTTTGGATGATCCTAGCGAGGACGGCAGGTTCCGTCCGACCAACACCTTTTTGGGAAATGCAGCCAGCCGCAAATCCCTTTTTCCTAGATGATAAAGCGCGTGCTTGCGGACAAAATAATTTTCTGTTTTCACCATATTACACTATTAGTCGAGAGCATGCGAGCAGAGTACATAAGTTCTGAAATGCGCTATTACAGCTGTGCCAGTCAGATATTCTTGCTAATGCTACTTCCCTAATCTATAGAATATAGAAAACGCTAGTGAATTATAGACTTTCCGTCTACTATAAGTCTACTATGCACAATGTAAAAAATATTTGAGACAATGTTGCTGGATAGACTGGGGCCGTCAGCTGTTTGGCTTATTTGACTTCAGTAGAAAGCTCGGCTGCCCAGAGCAAGTCCATTGTATGGTCAGACAGATTCTTCAGGATTTGGAGAATAAAAAATTAATGCTGCGTTGCTGCCTTTTAAGATGTACAACTAGTATTCGACTGGGTCTGGCAGCACGTCTTCTGCAATCACATCTTCCATCTTGGTATTTTTTAACCTTATAGCAGCGATAGAAAGCTTACCTAGCAAACCTAGCCAAATTTCGTCATAAGCTTGGAATTTTATTTTCCTTTACAGAGGCAACGATTCTTGATCCTGATGATAAGCAACCTGAGGACTGGGATAAGCCACAACCAGCCAAGGAGTGCAATTATGAAATGAATGGCGAATGGGAACTTTTATGGTGGATAATCCAGAATATAAAGGAGAGGGCACCCAAAACTATTGGACAATTCCAAATATAAGAGAGATTGGTATTAACCTGAAATTAATAATCAAGAATGTAACACTGATGATAAGCCACATTGAGTTGGCGGCTGCCAGGGGCTAGGGTAAAAGATACACAATCTGGTGAAAATATAAAGTATTATAGATGAAGAAGATGAAAAAAAGAGTCACTATGAGAATGATGAGGATGATAACGATGACAACGTCGACTCAAAAAACAAATCGGAGGTTAGTGATTAATTGTAATTAGCATCCACAAAAATATAAACTAATTCAGTTATTCTTATAAGTATGACACTTTAATGTGTTTATGAAGAGTTTAAGTCTGCAAAGCTCAAAATATATTTTAAAAATAAAGGATTTGCGTATTATTCTCCAATAAATATGGCAAAAAATATATTGATAATTCCTCTTTTTGATGTTTGGTCTGGATTAAAAAAACCAATTAGAGCTATCGATCTGCGCATTCAATAATAAAATGTACAAAAAAAAAATTTAAGTCTATAGAATGTTCGGTTTAGGGCGGAGCGAAAGCTCAACCAAGCTTTGTCACTCGCTCTGGGTGCGAATTCGCCTCGCTTCGCGGTCATAGCTTAATTTAGCCTTAAGAAGTTAATAGTGTTCAGTTGTCGAATTAAACAAAAACCGGTCAGCACGAAGCGCACAACATTTTTTATTTCTTTTAAAGCCAACAACTTTTCGAATATAATTATATAAAACCATATAATTTTTCATCGCGCCCTCGGGTGGACTTTTTTAAAAGATAATTTTTGCGTATAAAATAAAGTCAAGTGGTTAAAGAGTGGCAAAAACAATTGAAAAATTAATCTATCCTCCTGCCATAGTGTTGGACAATGCCAAGGAAAGTTGCATCTAAAGTGAAACGTCCGGAACCGCAGGAAAGTTGCATCTAAAGTGAAACGTCCGGAACCGCAGGAAGTGTCCTAAAATCTGAAAGCCCAACGCTATTTGCTTGGTTGCGCCTTTAATTCCTAGCCAACATGTTAAGTAGTTGAGCATAATTAAAATTTACATGCACTTAGTAACCGCTTCGGAGATCTATATATAATATAACATTTGTGCGATCAGTAGCGCTTCTGAGCAAATGTTAATTAATTGTCGTTAGTGGTTGTCATTAGTGGTTGTCGTTTCCCTCTTGCCATCACTCGCAACCACTTTAAATTATACAGTTGCTGGAGGCCAAGCGCTTTTATATACAATAAGTGCAGTACACGCCTACATACACACGTACATAGGAAGCCAGCTGCTGTCCATTTATTTTCGTTCCGCTTTGTGCTAAGCAGTGGCTGTGCAATTGTTGTTGTACGCACTTTCGTTGGAGCGTTTCAGTCAAGAGACGCTCTTTCCTCTACTCTTTATTGATGAGGCATATGACTTTTTTGAATTCGTTTGGCAAATTCTATTTTCAATTTAAATTAAAATTTTTTGAATCGAATTTAGAATCAAATATGGCAACTTAAGAAACTTTTGACGATATAACAAGGAAACGCAAAATGTCCATTTAAAGCATAATGCGTTTAAATGATCAAATAATAAAGAGTAAATTAAACCTTATATCTATAAAGTTAGAATGTACATTATAAATGCTGGCCTCACATAAAGATAAAGCTTTAAGCACTTGAGCAGACTGGCTAGACCTCTCGCTGTAGCTTGACCCATCAGCCGGCTGAAGAGACGACAACACCTGGCACTGCTATTGGAGTAATTTTGTTTTTAATTAATTTTTTTAAAACCTTATTCATTTGATAAGGTGCGGCCAGAATACTTACTCTAACTGCCTTGTTATGGCCAATACTGCTGGCCGATTCATGCTGGCATACATAATAAAATAATAAAAAAAAAAAATAAAATAAAATATCAGACTCGAGTTGAAATTTTAGACCCATATGATGATCTATCGTACCGAGCCCGACAAAAGCTGGTTTAAAGTCCGTTTTAAAGTCTTTAAGTGCTGCTTATACCTGCAGGCAATCCCGTTCCACGCACAAGTCTTCCGCATCTGGCTCTTCCCAAGTTTAGTGGAAAATACTCAGAGGACATGAATTTTATTAGCCTGTTCAAAACTCTTGTTTATAACGATTATGCGATTCCGAATATAGGCAATGTGAGACAATTATTTGAAAGCATTAGACAGCCGTAAGAAAGTATACGACAACGAATGCTTAATATTCAATGAACATATTTTGGCTTTATTTAGCCTGCCAAAAATAACGCAACCTTCTGCGGCATCATTGAGATTAATGACTGATACTGTTTCCGTCATCAATGGCTCGCTCCTGTTAATAAGTGATAACAAAAAGATTTCTAACGCAATTCTCATTCATCTCGTAATGAACATAGGTGACTTAAAGACTAGAGGATTAACTCGATTATGCAATCATTCTATTATGATGTGATTCGAAACAGCTTGAATCATAGGTATCAACACCTTTTTGCTGAAGAATCAGCCAAAGTTTCGTCCGATGGCTCCAAGCCCGAGTCAAATACTGTTTCTAAAAAAAATCGAGGTTCATGTAAGAAACGATCAGGTGACACCCAAATGTTTGTTTTGGGGTGCCGAAATCCATTCGATACTGAATTGCTCAGCATACGCCGCATTATCAGTACAGCAGCGGTTTGCAGTGCAATGTCAGTGATTGGAAAATCGCTGAGAACCTGCAATTGGCTGAGTCATATTTTCACAAGCCACAGAATGTCGATATGTTCATCAGAGTTGTCCGATGTCCGACAGGACAAGTCCGAACAGTTGAACAGCTGTTATGTGAGAGTCACTTTCTAGACAATTTGGAACTATTGCCGTCAGGTCGATTTAAAGTAAGACTGTCATTTAAATCAGATGCTAAGCGATGTTTTTTGTCGTTTGAAAGACGCTTGGCTTAAGATCCCGAGCTTAAGCGTATGTACTTGGAATTCATGGAGGAATATTTTACTTTAGGTCACAAGTTAAGTACTCCACACCACTTCACTCCGCATCAGCGTCTTTTAAGACCACAAATCACATCGACGAAATAACGCGTTGTTTTCGACGCGTCCTGTCGGACATCGTCTCAAATTGCATTGAATGACCTTCTTAAGGTTGGACCGAAATTCAAGAGGAGATATATTTCACTCTGCTTCGATTTAGACTCTACAAATATTCATTGACAGCTGACACCAAAAAGATGTATAGGCAGGTCATAGTGAATGAAGCAGATCGATATTTCCAGCTCGTAGTGTGAAGAAAGAACCCATCTCACTCTTTGAGGTCCTTCAGGTTAAGCACTTACGGCACTGCACCTACCATTTTTGACAATGCAGTGTTTTACAAAGCTTATTGAGATGAGCGAGTCATCACATCGATGAATTACTGACTGGGGCTGCATGCGTAGAGAACCTTTACATATAGTTAGTTTTTCGTTTAATTGCAACCGAGGCACAACTATTTCGAGTTGACTGCCTAGAAACAATATAATAATTCATAATTTCTAATAAGTGCCCTCTGCGGCAAATAAATACATTCGAAACAAAAAGATAGTTCTTTGAATTTCGCTGCACACAAGCAGTGATAATTCATTAGTTGCAAAAAGGCTTACAACAAAAATAAGTTCTTTGAATTTCGCTGCACACAAGCAGTGATAATTCATTAGTTGCAAAAAGGCTTACAACTATACATTTTAGGGACCCCCACGTGATTTTGCCCGCTGAACTTGATCCCACGCGACTTCGCGATGTTAATGACTGCGAGCTGTATGATTACATAAGCATGGCATCTGACTTGCAGGCGAAATTTGAAACAATCTATGATAGTTTGATGGACGTGAGTCAGGCCAGCGTTGAAGAGGATCCTCAGTCAAGTTTTGCGTCATCTTTTGGGCGGATACGTGTGTCATTTCAACGCGAGCGGGGAAATCAAAGCAAGGTTTAGCAGATTCCCCATTGTTCCACTTTCAATTCAGCCGCAGCCGATGATCCCCGCTCTACCTTTGTTGTTCCAACCCACTCTCGATTGCCCAGCATTAAAAAACTACAGCATCTACGGTCATGCCTTCAAAAGAACAGCAATGGATACAATTCGCTCGCTGGAAATGTTAAATACTCATTATGCTGCCGCTTTTAAACTGCTTGATGAGCGTCTTGTTTTTCAGGCACCAATCGCTGAAATTTTGTTTTAAGAAAGCATCTTGGCAACCCAAGCAGTCACAACACTGCTTCTGGCTCACACAATGCTCAAGATACCTAAACTAATTCCTCATCCCAAAACATCCTGGCGGCAACTTCATCTTCGCCATTCCCCATCGACCAGCATCTCATGCACGATGTTGTCCACTGCCACTTGCCACTGGCGTTTTCAATGTAAAAACCCGCGCTGGTTCCTGACCTTGACCTTCATCATGGAACGTTCCGTCAAACATACAACTAGCTGATCCTGAATTGTTTAAATCTCAGCAAATAAACATGTTGATCGGAGCCAGTCTGTTTTTCGATCTGTTCTGCGTCGACTAAATTAAACACGCTGCTGGACTGCCGATACTGCAAAAGACTCGCTTTGGTTGGGTCGCGACTGTAGGTGTTTCACTTGCAGGAAAATCATCACTCGTGGCTGGGCGATCCACGTTGAATCCAGATTTGCTAGTAGACTCGCATCTGCAGTCGAATGCACAGATTAACGAAATTATCCGTCGTTTTTATACCCTGAACCCATTGAAAATGGGTAAAATGGTATATTGTATTTGTGCAAAATGTAAATGCATGTAACAGGCAGAAGGAAGCATCTCCGACCCCATAAAGTATATATATTCTTGATCAGCATCAATAGCCGAGTCGATCTAGCCATGTCCGTCTGTCTGTCCGTCCGTCCGTCCGTCTGTCCGTCCGTATGTATGAACGCAAGGATCTCAGAACCTATGAGAGCTAGAGACTTGGAATTTTAGCTGTAGGTCCTCCTAGTGCCTACGCAGATCGAGTTTGTTCCCGATAATCGATAACTTACTCCGTTCCAAAGCTATCGAATAAAATCGATATCGACATCCTGTTTTTTGAGCAAATTGGGTAAATATTAAAAGCTAGAATCACCAAACTTGATATGTTGCTTCTAGAATATTATATATATATCAAGTATCTTTCATTTTATACCTATCGTCACCTCCCCGCTAGCACCGCAGAACTATAAATCAAGTTAATAACCCAACTTGTTTTGCCAACTTATTTAAGGCAAATTTAATAAGATATACTGTAGAAAATTTCATTAATAGGGCTCAGGGTATTCCCTAGTCGGGAGCTCCCGACTAGAACCTCTTACTTTTTTGGAACTAGAATGTTGCACCGAGTCTGAGTCCTTACCAACCAGGGAGGAGCGCAACTGTGAGGCACACTTTCATGCCGCGCCGACTAGGCATGGATCCTATCATGAGGCGCTTCGTCGATTCCTTTATGAGCGCAGCAGTCTTCCTCCCGTGGAGATTGAGATCTTGTATGGGGAATATTTAAAATGGCTTACTTACCAAGACCTTTTTACAGCTGTCTATGTAACTAATCCACGGTTAACAGAGGTCGAAAAACTATTTCACCTCAGGTCAAACATAGGCGGGGAAGCGAAGGCAATTGTGTCAGTCTCCTCTCACAAATGTTGCTTTCGCATTAGCGTGGAGTGACTTAACTGACAGATTTGAGAATAAGAGGCTGTTAGTTAACAGCCAACTTCCCTTCCTTTTTAATCTTCCGTCAGTTTCGCAGGAATCAGGAGCTGCAATTAAAGACCTACAGAGCACCATCCATGGTTGCTTGACAGGTCTGGAGCATTCCTGCATAAGTACTGTGAACTGGGATGGTCTTCTAGTGTGCACCTCTAAGCTACCCAAGCTTACAATTTCGCTGTTGGAGCAGTCGTTGCACAACAAGGCTGACATTCCGATGTGAAACGACATAAATTCATTCTTATTAGAACGCTTTCGCAATCTAGAGGCGATAGAGGGCATGAAGCCCAGGACAAGTGCACAAGAGCACTCCAAACCCGCTCAAAAAGAGCATACCACAAAAAAGGTTAACTCCCTTGAAGCCAAGGTGAGTGTTGAAGCTCAATCTTGCAAACTTTGCTCAAAACTATCCAGTGCGCTTGTGCCCCCGTTTTCTACAGATGTCTGTTGGTAATAGGTCCAACTACATCGAACATCAAAAACTCTGCCTGAACTGTTTCGCAAGAGGGCATCAATTAAAAGATTGCCCGAGTCAACATAATTGTTTCACGGGTAAGGGTCGCCACAACACACTCCTGCATCGTGGCAGCCCTCCTCCGACCCCTGCTGTAACAGCTCCCACGTCACAAAGTGACCACTCGCAATCCATTTTACCCTCCGATGTGCTGAACTTTTTTGCACAGGAACACAAGCTTGCTTCTAGGCACGGCTATTATTAACATTTGCCATTTGGGCAATTGTTAAACAGCACGTGCACTCATTGATTCGGGATTGCATGCGACGTTGATCTCCAAACGACAATTCAATCCGACCAAGCTTCCTTTCCATCCAGTCCGAACAGAAGTGACCGGCTTAAGTCAAGCCATCTCAGCCAATTTAAAGAAGTAATGTCAATTCCTTTGGCAAGCAAATGGTGTCTGAGTCATCGACGAGCTTAGCACAGCTCTGGGCACTGCTGTATTTCCATTGCTCAAATAGACGACAAGGCTGTGCTTATTAATCTTCCGAGAGATCATCTACTCCGAGTCGATTCCTTGGATATTGAAGAAGCTAGCCTTGCGAAGACTCTTGGTATACGCTGGAAATCAGACACCGCTGAGTTCTTCTTCGCCCCCTCCGACATCAAAGTGAAGCAATTCTACACAAAACGTGAGGTGCTTCCACAAATCGCCAAGCTGTTCGATCCAGCGGGATGGTTAGCTCCATTTTGGGTCCGTGCTAAGATCTTCATGTAAGAGAGCTGGCTTCATGATCTGGTCTGGGACCACCCCTTGCCATGATTTCCATGAGCTCAATGGCCAACTTCTATCGAATCTTTCCATGAAACTGACATCAAATCCTCGTTCCTTGTGGACATCACGCAGCGTATCTTCCTTGACTTGACGTCTATAAACGAGCCATTGACTCAAGGAAATTTGACAATTATATAATACTACGATTAGGTCAAACAGTAACTCCCTTTTTTATAAAACAACGATAACGTACGACGGCACCTTGGCTACCTTTCTTAACGTTAAATACTGATGAAATTTAAATGGGAGTCTTTGTATCAGGCACAAAAAAGTCCTTAAATGTTATACTTTTTCGGCATTTCCCGAAGGCAGGAAGTCAGCTATGGATTTAAAAGTTAAGTTTAATTCCTACAGTTTTAAATTTTTTTTTTTTTTTTACGCGAATTCCGATGAAACGTACTGCATCCAACCTCCCGCGCAACAGACCGATGAGCGCAGTCCTGTACCGTACGACACGAAATGCAAAGTATGAAGAAAACAAATAAAATCGGTGCAAACAACGACTATGTGAACAGATACAATTACCAATAAAAATAAGACTATCTACTTGCTATACAGTGCAAGTCATGCAAATCATAATTAGTTGAGAAAAATTGAAGCGATAGGGGTACAAAATTACGTATTAGTCTAGTTGGGATAGAGATGTTTAATTGGCTAGTCAACACAGAAGAGTCGATTTCACCAGTAATTAATTTATGAATAAATATTACACCCAGCATGGTTCTACGATTAATCAAAGAAGGAAGGTTAATCATCAGAAGTCTGCTGGAGTATGACGGTAACCTCACACGAGGATTCCAATTTAAGCCACGAATGGCAAACAACAATAATTGTTTCTGAACAGATTCAATTCTGTCCTGTTGGATGGCATATTGTGGTGACCCGATACATGAGGCATACTCAAGAATAGGTCGTACCAAAGATATATAAAGTGTTTTTGTCGTGTACGGATCGTCAGGAGGAGGGGTTCTATAGAAGGTCATTATCTTATATTTAGAGAAGTTTAAGTTTAAGAGGTTGGCTAGACACCAAGCCTGAAACGCATTAATGTCAGCATATAAGAGATAACATAGTGCCATATCTTTTTATGAAATAAAGAGTAGCGGGCCAAGATGACTACCTTGAAGAACACCGGAAGTCACCAGAATACGTTTAGAAATCGAATTTCTGAAAAGAACCTTTTGGGTTCTATTACGCAAATAGTCTGAATCTTCAAAGGATTGATTGGGAAGCCGAGAAGGCATAGTTTATGAAGCAGCAAGGAGTGATTGACAGAGTCGAAAGCCTTACTGAAAACAGTATAGGTGACGTAAGTCTGCATTCTTTTCTTAAGCCCATCAATTACAAGCGAAGTAAACTAAAGAAGGTTAGTGGCTTCACGAATCCATGCTGGGAAGGTGAAATAATAGAACTACATAAATGTTGCAGTTGAGATGTTATAATTCTCCCAAAAGCTTTAGGTATAGCGGATAATTTGGAAATACCTCTATAGTTTTCGACATCGGACTTACTCCCTTTCTTATGGAGAGGGATAATGTATGATTCCTTCCAAATGGTCGGAAAAGATGAAGTGTTTACGGACAATTCAAAAAGTTTTAAAACAGGTTTACATAATGCTGCAGCGCAGTACCTAAGCACACAAGCGGGACAAACCATCAGGGCCCGGTGAGTAAACCGGCTTGATAGTGTTAAGGTCGCTAAGAAGCGAACCTTCGGTAATAATGGGATTAAAGATGCAGTTTGACCTCTGTAACTAATAAGGATAAGGCTGATTTTTATTATACCTGGAGGAGGAGTAGGTAGTTTGAAAAAAGTTTGCGAACAGATCGGCTATGCCTGGATCAGTATTCGCGCTCTCATCTGCAAGATTAACCGAAGAAGGCAATATAGATGACTTTCGTTTAGAATTGACAAAGTTAAAAAATTGCTTAGGATTATTTGAAAATTGGAGGCTACAACGGCGAAGGTAAATATAGCAGATGGAATTTTGAGTGGAAAAATTTGAACGGGCAACTGCATTACGGGAGAAATCAGAACCTCAGCTTCAAATTTTTTTTTCTCATAAGCTCCCTTGAGAACCAGGGCGGCCTATCAGGCCTCGATGGGTGATCAAGAGGAACGCAGACATCAAAAATCAAGTACAAGGTATCATAAAATAGTTTAATGGCAACATCAAAGTCTGCACAATTGTACAGTTGTAACCAGTCTTTCGGAAACAACGCACACGTTCAGCTAATTCCGATTCCTTGATAGGGACTTGGATCAATGACCATTTCCAGAGTTGGATGAAAAGGGTCTTCAGGAACCGTAAGCGGATTAACAGCACTGTCGAACGAATCCCACACGAAAATTAGATCAATAGATCTGTTTCTTGAATTGCGCATAGGTAAACCTGCCGTAACGACATTTCATGTAGACCATCAATAAATTCGTGTGACGATGACGGCAACGGAAAGTTTGAATCTAAAGGCAATGACTTATCGACATCCGGGAGATAAAAGTCCCCAAGGACTACTAAAAGGTCCCTATCAGAAAGTAGGGAGGATATAGATTTAATAGCATTAAGATGGATTGGATAAGTGGACAAGTTAGATAGAAGGGGTATGTATGAACAAGGAATAAATATAGAAAAACTTCCAAATAAAACTTTTACAGCCACCAGCTCAATCTCTGAGATGGGAAGATCAATGCGTTCCGATGAAAGAGCAGACTCGATAGCTGTCGATCACATCTGTAAGTGGTGTATTTAAAGGTCAAAATTGAAGAGTCTGAGATGTCCGGCTTCAGGCAGGTCTCACTAAAGCGATAATTTGAAAAATGAAAAACAAGAGAATCTAAATACAGGTTAACAAGTTTAGTTTTAAGACCTCTAACATTCTGGTAGGCAAGCTCGAAAGAAGAATTTAGGTTTTTGACGCACCAAGTAAAGTTGATGCGCCACTAGATACAGGTAGTAATAAAATCGGAGTCCAATTTTTCTTTTTGGCCTTATATTCTTTGACTATTAGGTGTTCCGGCTAAAACTCTTTACAACAAATGTTAGTGAATAATTCTGGCGAAACACTTATTTTAAAGGACACAATATCCCTTTCATAGGCGAATTTAAATTTCTCCACCGTTATAACTGGGGCTTGCATTTTGGCCTGTATAAGGGCTTTTACATCATCTGATGAGAAGTGAGGGGCAAGCCTAGAAACGAAAATATGTCTCTTCGGTGGAACACCCACTAGAGGTATAGGCGCCACATGTAGGACAGTGGGAACACTATTAGCTGTGGTACCTAAAGCAGCCGATACCGGACGACGAGCCTTCTAGCGGCTGTTGTAAATTTAATTGTTGCTGTCGCCCTTTCGTAACTTCTACGACAGCGGACAACACGGATAATTCGACTGGTTTTTCTCGTGCCGATGTCACACAACTCGGGACAGAATCAGTGGCCACAGCAGACCTCACAGCTACTGGAGTAACAAACGAGATGAGCTGATGTGTAATCGGTATAGTAGGCTGCTGAGTTGCAGTCGGAGGCTGAAGGGTATTAGCCAATGGCAAATCACAAGGAATGGGCATTTTAGGCCCAGGAGACTCATCCAACAGTTTTAGGTTATTAAATTGGGTATCCAGGGCTGTGAGCTGATCGTTTAGTTTAAGAAAACCAACAATCAGACCCCTAAAGCCACTCCTAATCTGACGCAAAAACGCCCGCATTTCATTTCGCAAGTTCTTTTAAAGCAGACAATTTTATGGTTCGTTATCATGGGTCTCAACTGTAATAACGCAGTCAAATGTAAAAAAAGAGCTATTTAGATTAATAGAGTATAGAACACCAACAAGCGGCAGAAAGTAGAAAGATATCAAAGCGCAAGTTGAAAAAAAGTGAGAGAGCGCGAGAGTGCGAGAGTAGTCTATTTATAGAAGGCAAACAGATTAATGGAAATATTTTAAATATAAATATTAAAACGCCGGTGTTTTTTTAAAATCAAAACAAAACGGAGAGCACAAATAAAACACGTCTATTCGCTTCATGTTGCCCTCTGTTTGGGGTTGCATAGGTAATTTATCATTAATTGTATATTCAATAGCACTCTATTTAATCTATTTAATTTTTACAGTAGTTACCCTGTGGGAGTCTAGAAGAATCTTGGAGAACCGTTGTATGATATTTTTTTATTTAGCGGCCAGTTGACTTCAAAGTCATTTTAAACAAGTAAGAGGTTCTAGTCGGGAGCTCTCGACTAGGGGATACCCTGAACCCTCATATTCCAACACCAAATGCAGCGCGCGCTTATAGATAGAGAGTAGCGGGGAGGTGGCGATAGGTATAAAATGAAAGATAATCGATATATATATACTTTTCTAGAAGCTACATGTCAAGTTTGGTGACTCTAGCTCTTATTATTTACCAAAATTGCTTAAAAAACAGGATTTCGATATACATTTTTATCGATTACTTGGAAACGGGGCAAGTTATCGTTTATCGGAAACAAACTTGATCTGCGTAGGAACTCGGAGCACCTACATCTAATTTCAAGTCTCTAACTCTTATAGGTTCTGAGATCCTTGCGTTCATACATACGGACGGACGGACGGACGGACGGACAGACAGACGGACATGGCTAGATCGACTCGGCTATTAATGCTGATCAAGAATATGTATACTTTATGGGGTCGGAGATGCTTCCTTCTGCCTATTACATACATTTGGATTTTGCACAAAAACAATACCCCTTTTACCCATTTTTAATGGGTTCAGGGTATAAAAATATACAAATATACAGTCTGTCAAGAATGAGTTTACACATTAACTAAAAATTCAACATTTCAAGCTTATAACAATGAAAATAAACTATTTATTTCAGTAAATTGTTTAATTTTTTTCATTATGTTTAATTATTATTAATAATTACTTAAATATGTAACAAAAAAGCTAAAAGTTAGTAGCAAATTCAACGAAGAAAACCAAAAAAAGAAGAAACTACATTTTTTAGGTGTCAAGAAACTCTTTACACAAATAATAAAAAGCGACTTTATACTTAATGTATACGACAATAATAATGGAAATTAAAGTTTAATACTTAGTATGTCCACTCTTAGCATTAATGACACATTCTAGTCGGGTTTTCATTGAGTGTATTATTTTTTTTAAATTATAATTTGTTTGTAACTTTTGCCACTCATCTAAAATGAAGGCTTTAGGTTCCGACTTAGTTTTTGGCTGCCTTTCAGAAAACACCATACATTTTCTATGGGATTTAAGTCCGGACTCTGGGCAGGTGTATCCATCACTTTTCCGTTATAGAGGAGCCACCATATTAGCTTTGTGCTTAGGGTCATTGTCCTAATAAAATTTGAAATGTGGCTTGTTATCTCTTATGAGCCCAAATTTAAGAGCACTGTGCCGCAAGTGGCTTTTCAAAATATTCAGGTATTGCTGCGCATCCATAGTGGTCTCAATAAACGCTGTCTCCAACTCCGCTGCTTTAAATGCACCCCCAAATCATCACCGACAATTTCCCAAATTTTACAGTGGGTATTATGTTTTGATTTGCCAACGAAGTTAACGGCTTCCGCCATACTCTACTTGGTCCATCATTGTAATACAGTATCATTTTTGTTTCATCACAAAATATGACGTTGTCCCAATAATCAATTGGATGAGAAATGTGCATATTTGGGAAAGGAGCGGTTTCTTGCGCGCAGCTCTTGATTTGTAGATATGGCGAATTATGGCTTGCCTTACTGTTTCATGCGAAACCACAACATCGAATTAATCCTTCAGTTCCCTGGCAAGAGCTCTGGTTGAGATCTGAGGATTAAGAGCCACCTTTCTCATCATTAGACGCTTTATACGCTCCGCTATTTTAGGCTTAGGTCCACCTCCACGCCTGGGTTCCAACGTACCTTCATTATCAATGCGTTTTAGGACAATGTAGATGGTCTTCAGTGTAACAGAAAACATTTCTGATAACTCAAACACACTTTTTCCCATCTGGTGGTTAAAGTATATAAGCGGGACAACTTTAAATAATAATCTCTTGCCTGGTATCTTTTATAAATCAAAAGTTTCTCAAAGCACGCGTATACATACATACATACATCAAAAATAATCGCCGAATGAAAATGAAATGCTTTGAAAACAACGCAGAGCATAGAACAGATAACGGCAAATGTACCGTTTTTCTTGGAATATTGAATAAAGGGAAGGAGGAAAAGAATGTTGTAAATGAGTTTCTTGACACTAGTCAAACTGAGTAATATTTGTTTTTGTTTTTTTGGTTTCTTATTGTAAAAATTGGATTTTGATGGTATAGTTTCTTTAAAAATAGCACCACTAACTATAAATAACGAAAAGCAAGTTAAAAATTTCAGGCGGGTGCTCATATTTTTAGACTAATAGTTGAAAAAGTCAATTTTTTTTCAATGTGTAAACTCATTCTTGACACTGTACAAATATAAAATGCATCGGAATAATTGTGGTGCGGAAAGATACTAATTGTCAACTAAAATCTGATTCAAAAGTCTGACCTGGGTAAAACCACTAACCATACAATGCATAGTTGTTATTAAATAAAAATAGATCAGATTCTTCTCATTATGCCTGACTGGACAAAGAAATACATACATGATAGAGCATTTGAAAGTGTATGCCTTTTGCTACCACAGGCACAAACGGCACAAAATTGAAAAAAACATCTCTGGCTGCTGATTGATATGTCTATGCATTAAATGGTTAATGGTAAAACCATACAAAATACCTTAAGTAATTTTTATTTTAAATTATAGAACATAAAAACATTTAAACGCTATAATTTATATGGGTCATTAAAACATTTAAATTTTTTTTTAAGTAATATTTTTTAAATTTTATATATCTTTAATTAGTAAAAACAAAGCATTTTAAATGAAAGTATTTTTTCAAACATTTTATATACAAAATACACTTCGCCAAATCGAGAATTTTCTATTTTTGATGACCCGATGACTGTCATCGATAGTTAGCAGCTCTCATTCACTCATCTAAAAGCGTTAACGATAGTTTAAAAGGAGTAAAAATTCATCGCCTAATATCGTATCTGCACGACACTCGACAATTGCGCCGTTATCGGCAGCTTTTAATTGATTATATTAAATAAAATGCCCAATACAGAAAATGGTATCCTGAGAAAAAACTACCTGATAAAGACACTACCCCAACTTATTTGGACATTCTTTTTCCGAAACTAGAGAGAATTACCGAATTTGATTGCTTGGAAACAAAACGTTACAAATTTCAAGTCTCTAGCCGACGATATTCAATATAGAAAAAACTTAATGGGGTTGGAGATGTTTCCTCAAAAAACATACTTATAACTTATTTATGATGGTCTCAGGGTCTGGAGTTTTTTAACTAAATACATTCGATATGAACCGCCCTCCCAACAAGCCATAATTTGAGATTTACTCAAACAAAAGTATATGCGCACACAGTTTTTAACATGTATTTGTAATGTTTTCACTGAAACAAATTTCTCTTTAACGCTTTCGATGCATATGTTCGCGATTTTTCCGTTTCCAGGCCGCGCGTCTAGATCCACCAATAGTTTGCGAATATCTATATCCTTTTCCAATTCCACGCGAGCTTTTGCCAGCAGAGGTCAAGCCACGGAGTTCGCGGTGCTTATGCACATGCTTACATATCCAATTTACTTTGGGGTCACGACAAATCGCATTATGATGAATATCTACTAAAATAACTTCAAAGTATTTGTAGGAAGCGTCCTGTGCTACCCAGTAAGAGTTTAGTACGCGCAAACCACCGAGTCTCCGACCGACACGCTCCTGAAACACAAACAATTAAATAAATATTTCGTAATATAAAACTTAAAAAATTTAATTTGATTATGTTCAGACATCTAAGGAAGTTAGTACTCATTATCTTTCAGGAATTATGTAACTATCATCACAACAAGTGAACCATCTACAAAATAATTCATATCTTACTTCAGCAATAGACTGCAATCCACGATATGGTTTTAGTTGGTTTACACCATGACTTTTAGGCTTTCCATATGTACATCCCTTTGGCACTGGGCGCTTACGACCACCACGGCGGACTCGAATTCTATAAATGACAAAGCCTTGCTTGGCACGGTATCCTAAACGACGTGCCTTATCTGGACGAGTAGGTCTGGGTGAACGATGCAATTTTGTCAATTGACGATACTGCCAAACACGGATGCGAAGCAAATAGCGCATAACATCACTTTGCTTCTTCCTGTACAACTCTTGCATATACCGGTAGGCACCCATATCCAACGATTGATAGACCTAGTAACAAATGAAATGTTATTTCTAGACATAACGTGTCACATCATTGGCCTTTTAAAAAAAAATTGTTAAGTTATCTAAACATAAAAGTAAAATAGGTGGCTATTAAAATACAATACATAAAATAGTTAAATACTGTAATTTATAGCTACAAAAGCGTCAGCATATCCATAATCTGCACATTGCTCAATGAAGGCATAAGAGTGGTGCATGGAAAATATCATCAGTTCAAAATGTGATTTTAATTTAATATATACCCGTTAGTTGCACATACCTGTAAAACAGAAAATCAATAAAATTATCGAAATGTTAAGTGATCGTATTACAACGTAACAATTTAATTTGAAAACTATGCGTCTCCCACCCACCTTGGAAGCCGACCAAAATTCAAAAGACGGAAGTCAGATATATTGCCAGTGGATATTCACTGTTAGAGTTGCTTTGAATATTGGGATTCATTCTGCTAGATTTTCATATTAACAACGATTCTTAAGCTCGGGAAACGGAACACAAAAATTAAACTTTATTAAAACACGACTTATACCGTATATAAATGAGCAGTCACGTTTCTGAAATAAGCAATTTCATACAAGTGTTTGCTTTAAAGTTTGTTAGCACTTAGCAAATATTAAAATATATAAAATTTTCTGTCAAGATACTGTTTTGCCGTGCAAACATTTTCTCATTTTTTTAACCAATCTGAGAGATATTTCTATCCCATAGTGTTCCATACAATATTTATTTACCCGATAGTTTTACAAAAATTGTTATTCTCTACGAATGTGTTAACAAACAAATAAAAAAAAATCGAAAAGTTTACTTAAATTGTCTGACGAGCGCTCAAATAAGTATGAAGACAGTAAATATAATTTTCTGCTTATATAATATAAAAAAAACACAGTAGAAGGCAAAAAGAAGGTGTGAGGAAAAATTGCCACATCCATAGAGATGGCAGACCAAATGAAGCCATCCGGATTTACTAGGTGATCGACTTAATTAAAAATGGATAATCTAACCGGAAAATACAAGTTCGATTTTTCGTTGTAGTGCGGAAAATAAATTAATTTTACATATTTTCAGACAAGAAAAATAAAGAAATTTACCGATTAGAGTTCATTTCCAAAAAAAAAGACCAAATTTTGGACTCGTTTAAGAGCCATGCTGGAGTCATAGTGGATGACCAGAGTAAGTTGTAATCATAGTGCTTAATATTTTTTTGATATGCGTATTAAATTAAGGACATATGAAAGAGTAAATTGAAAATGACCCGATTATATTCTACCCTGAAATATCGGTCAGCAGCGACAGCACTGTCGAGGCTTCTCCATCAAAGCGCTTCAGCCTTGACCACCAAGCTGAGCTAGTCTGCAAATAGCTTCAAATTACATAATGAACAAACAAAAATCCTTGTGCCTTGAAACATGATTATTATGATCCTTTCATATTATCAAAAGAAGTATGACTTTGGTGTGGCTTCTCACGCACCTCGTTTGGAGCGATTGCCCAATTGTCACTGCTTTTATGATGCTGTCGTTATGGACATTTAGAATATTATGTAGTATAGTCATGTCTTCATTATTTCCATCGATCTGGGGAATCATTGTTAACCCAGATGAATTTGATACCGGACATCTACTTCAGCAAATAATACCAACCTTTGTAATTATAATGGTCGGTTTCCATATTTACATATATATAGCATAACATTATGCTATGTTTACTTACCAAGGGCAACTAGCAAAGATGGAGCTCCAATGGTGAGGTAATTAAGTGTAATTTGTTCTGCAGAAAATTCAGCAACAAATTACCTGCAAAACTATTGTACTATTAGGTGAAACGTCCATCAACTTGCCTATTGTTCGGAGGGCACCAGAGAATAGCGCCATGGCTATTCGTTTCACCAATGGAATGGACCGTCGACAATTGCTATTTTTGTTTTCAAGCATATGAAAGCGATAGCAAGCATTAAAAAGAAGACCTCCACACGAAATATTTCTTTAAAAAAATGTTTATTATTTTCGGGCACGTCCTTCACCAAGAATACTCCACGCCGCTTATATAATATATGAAGCCATTACTTGTGTTAATAGTTGGTTGGCAACATTTGATTAGAACTTACTAACATCCAAACACTGTGTGGCATGTGCTCATTGAGTTTTAAAGTAAGCAATACATCGTCGTCGTCGTTGAACTCTTGATATTGCTCATTAATTTCAAGGTCAACCAGGTTTTCCCATAAACGTTGTTGCTTTTAGTAACAGCTGCAAAAGTCCCTAATATATTTTCAAAATTCACATTTTTGCCGTTATTTTTATATATTATATATTATATTATAAATTAAAAAACAATTGATTTGATATAATTCAATATGTTCAGTACATTCGACAGAAGGAACATTTTAGCCGAATAGAAAAATTGTGTTCATAATGGTAAGCGTTCGGCTTTAAATTATGCACTGAGCCCATTGAAAGTAATAAACAAGTAAAATTTTTTTTGTGTATGAGAGACGAATCCGATTTCATAAAAAGTGTATGGAAATTATGCAGCTTGCGTCTAAGATGAATAAAGTGCTCAATCCAATGTTCTTGGCGTCCCGGAGGCGAGCTCACAGTGTAAATCTATGTTCGACTTCATTTACATAGAATGCTGAAGAAATGATAAGGGCAAGTGCTTGAGCAATGGATCAGGTAACCGCCGCTGATCGTTGCGAACACCGCGCTGAGCTGAAGCATTCACTGCGTCACCACCATGGTTTGTGAGCCAATGCAGAGATTATTATAAGTATCTTTTCCTCAGACCTTCGCAGGAGGATGGAACCGACGAAAGCTGACCTCCGACCGCAAACCAGGCAGGCCCCTGAAGCTTTTGGATAATGCTTAGATTGTTGTCGTCCATGGTTAATGATATTTAGTAACGGTGAAGCCTCAATGCCTGGGGTTATATTTAGGGCCTCGCGTCGATTCACATCATTAGTACTGTTGATGACAGCTAAGCGCTCAAAAGTGCCGAGATGCGGATTCCTCCGAGCACAAGGGGGTCAGGTTTGGCTTCTGATTCTTCTGGATTGTAGATTTGATCAATTCCCTGACATCATCGGTAGATGAGTAAATTATTTCGATCGGTTTCTAGCTCTTCGCGGAGTGCAGTCGGTTTTACTCTTAGGTAGTTCGACATTGAGTCGATCTTTTTTTCAAGCTTAAGGCATCTTGTGATTTCCAGTAAGGTGCTAAGAAATCTACCTAGAACGTTCGATCGTGCGTGTAAATCACATACTACGTACCTCAGCAACGAAGTGCTGGGGGGTTTTGGGACAAAAATTCATTAGCTGAACAATAGGTGTTTCCACCTGCTATCGCTCATGATACTATTAGTTGCACCATTGTAAATTTTAAAAACTTGTCGATACACGTCAGGAATTGTCTTTTGTCGGTTGAAAGAAAACCAATCTAGCATTATGCCAGGGTAAGATGGTGCTGGAGACTTTCCAAAAAGCTGATTCTTCAGATGTCATATTTAGCTTTTGTACAGATTTTACAATTAACCACACTTCCTGTGTGGACCTTTCCTATGTTCGCTTTGTTTGTTTTTGTTAGTTATGTTGGTTACTATATGCCTACAGTACCAAATCTTTATCGATGGCAACTTTTTATTAATTCATGTTGGCTGCTGAACTTGACCACGTTTGGGTTGAATATTGCTTTGGTTCAAGGTTTCATCCAAGTCTTCACTACTGTTTTCTTGCTGAGGAAACTGCGCTTCCCTTTGAACTATCTAGTTCCTAAACTTGCATCGCTAGCCTAGCCTATAGCGGATGGCAGGTCTTTCAGCTGAGCCGAAGATACAATTGATTTCGCACACTTCTTAAGCTCTGATTGATTTTATTCATGAGAGTCGACATTTAATCAACGTCGGCATAGGACTGCATGGGGCTGCAATCGCATTGCTAGACCATCTATATCCTCCGTCGCAGTAATAGTGGGGATTGTCGGCGGCTATTTTTCTATTTAATTTGTTTACTTATGTCAACCTTAGTATTTAAAACATTAGAACAGCAAAATTAGAAACTAAACGCCCAACACCATGCAGGTGTTTTATTCGCTCGTCCGGCTATCTATGCCCCTTTTCACAGCTTAATTTGTCGGTGATGATATTAAAGTCTACAGCTGAGAAGAAAAGTATTAGTATTAGAAAAAAGGAAGAAAAAATATATGAAAAAAGTAAAGAAATTTAAAAAAGGCTATAGAATGTTAAGTTGATAGGGTATAGAGATAGTAAGTTGACTGGTGGTGCCAAGCCATACCGCTACTTATAACTGGAAATGGTCTGTGAGTTCCCGAAGATATCCTGAAAGCAACGATTATATTAGGGGTGCTGACAATTCTATGGAGAAAACATAATAAAATAAATTATAAGCATTGCATAATACACGAAATGAGTTTTGCAACGATTGCGGCCCCAACTTAAACCTCGTATTGCGAAAAGTAGAAATTGCTTTTGCACTGATTTAATGCGATCCTGACTATTATTATACTGCGGAGACCAGATACATGAGCTTTATTCAAGTAAAGGAACTACAGGCGAGATGTAGTGTAGGCCTCATTAACAAGGGTACCGATATGGAGATTTAAGATTGAGCTTATAATCAAAAATGATCCTTAGGTCCTTAACTGTTAGTAAATGTTGCAAAGGATAGTTATAGATTGTATAGCTAACACGATAAGACCTAATACGATTAAAAGCCAAACACATGCACTTTGAACAATTTTGATGCAATAATTGGTTGGAAACCAAAGTTGCAAGGCGTTTAAGGCATCTTGTAGATAAGATTTATGTAAAGGATTAGTGTACGAAAGCATTAGTTTCACATCTTCCATAAAGCGAGCAACAGTAAAGGTCCAAGATGACTAACTTAAGGTACATCTGAATAAACGTGAACCTGTTTCGAAGTAGTCAACCTCAGCATGACTACTACTACTACCCTTTAAATATGGGGAAATCCAAAGCTAAAAACGGCCAAGCGTCTACAGTAAAAGGGCATAGTGCACAGAGAAAAATGACTTACTGAAGTCGGTGTTAATGACATCAGCGTCAGTTTGGATTCTAGAAATGCATCATTTACCAATAAAGGATATTCGTAGATGAGCGATTCTTAATGAGTAAACAGTGTTGTGCAGGGGATACAGCTGCTTTGCAGAAATGATGCATATAATTTATGGATAGCGGACAGTGAGCGGAGTAGGTTGATTGACAAAAATTTGCAAAGAGGTTAGCAGTATCAGAGTCATTGCAAGCTTTATCTATCCCGAGAGAAAAAGAAAACCAAAGTTGAAGGTATACGCTTCAAATTTTTAAATGTATAAAACTGTCTCGGCTTTTGAACAAATGTGTTTTTGCATCGAGTTATATAATTCTTATAGCTTTGAGAAGAAGTTTGACTTGGCTATCGATTATTTATCCAAGTCAACAGTATACTCGTTTTAATTATATTTTTAAAATATTTTAACTTAATAGATTTTTAAGTAAGCCAGGGTGGGAATACTTTCATTTTAAATGGAATTCATGGTTTTATAAAAAAATTAGAACAGTATTCATATCAACCGTGTCATATAAGAAAGACATGTCAGTTGCATGAAACGGTAGGGCTTGTTGGTTTCAAATTAATTCGGACTAGGATTCCAATTAATCCAATTAATTATCGTTCTGCTGCTTCCAAAGTGGAACGATATGCATTTTCAGGAAAAGATAGAGAAAGGGACCCAGAAACATTTATGTACATGAAGATAATCGTTGAGATCGAGTGTTCTTTTCAAATGATTAAAAACCAAAGGTCGCAAATAAAAGTCAACACTTATTTTCAATTCTGTCGGCACTCAAATAAACAGAAAGAAACGAAGAAACGGTTTCGCTCTGAATCGAACATTATATTTCGTGCGCTTCTGTACTCTGTTTGTACTTTTGCTTGAGCAATGTCGCTGTTATGTCTTACAGTATGATCTTAACAGGACACATTCGGTCGGTCGCACAGAAAATATGTGTGCAAAACGAAAAAAGTGGAAGTGAAAACTGTCTTTTCTTGTTGTTGTCGTGTGACGATATCAATGAAAACAAGTAAGTGGTTCTAGTCTGGAGCTTCCGACTAGGGAATACCCTGAACCCTCTTATTACAACACCAAATGCAGCACGCGCTACGCGCTCGTTTGAAGTAATAAAGATAAATTAAAAAAAAAAGTTCCATTGGCAGGGTTCGCACTTGCAACTGACCGCATTACTTGCTGCCGACTTTACTCAGCAGCCACACCAGCCAAAAAAAATTATTTTCCTCGGTAGGGCTCGAATACGCGACAGACCGCGCCAATTGCCACTGCCTCCACTCAACAGCCACGCTAATAATTGAGTCTTATTGAGAAAAAAACCAATTAAAATAGCAGAACAGAAAACAATCGCAATGATGATAGAATTCCAAACAGACGCGCATGAATGTGTGTGTGTACATGTAATTTAAAACTCTTGGAATTTGCGTCGCAAACACGCGCGCAGTCAAAATCCTGAAAAACAAAACAAAAACCGATCTTAATGAAATTTTCTACCGTATATCTTATTGTAACATAGAATATTTGTGTATTCTGAAAAAGTCAAATTCATTTAAATTGTAGCTTAAATTGGGTGGCACTACGAGTTGAGTTATTAACTTGATTTATAGCTCTGCGGTGGTAGCGGGGAGGTGGCGATAGGTATAAAATGAAAGATACTTGATATTTATACCCTGAACCCATTAAAAATGGGTAAAAGGGGTATTATGTTTTTGTGCAAAATGCAAATGTATGTAACAGGCAGAAGGAAGCATCTCCGACCCCATAAAGTATATTTATTCTTGATCAGCATCAATAGCCGAGTCGATCTAGCCATGTTCGTCTGTCTGTCCGTCCGTCCGTCCGTATGTATGAACGCAAGGATCTCAGAACCTATAAGAGCTAGAGAAATTTTAAGATGTAGGTGCTCCTAGTGCCCGCGCAGATCGAGTTTGTTTCCGATAATCGATAACTTGCCCCGTTTCCAAGTAATCGATAAAAATGTATATCGAAATCCCGTTTTTAAAGCAATTTTGGTAAATAATAAGAGCTAGAGTTACCAAACTTGACATGTAGCTTCTAGAATAGTATATATATATCGAGTATCTTTCATTTCATACCTATCGCCACCTCCCCGCTTCTCTCTATCTATAAGCGCGCGCTGCATTTGGTGTTGGAATAAGAGGGTTCAGGGTATCCCCTAGTCGGGAGCTCCCGACTAGAACCTCTTACTTGTTTTATGCTATTCTAGAGTAAAAATATCACTTTTGGTGGTTCTAGCTCTTATTATTTACCAAAATTGCTCAAAAACAGGATGTCTATACCGATTTTTATCGATTTCTTGTAAACGGAGTAAGTTATCGATTATCGGAAACAAACTCGATCTGCGTAGGCACTAGGAGGACATACAGCTAATTTCAAGTCTCTAGCTCTTTTAGTTTCTAAGATCCTTGCGTTCGTACATACGGACTGACGGACAGACAGGCGGACATGGCTATACTTTATGGGGTCGGAGATGCATCCTTCTGCCTGTTACATACATTTACATTTTGCACAAAATGATTATATCCCTTTTACCCATTTTTAATGGGTTCAGGGTATAACTAAAGCGAGAGGAAAAAAGGGCACATCATAATACAGTTCTGCATGTAGGCAAGCTATTTTATATATGTGTACTTGCATATATTGAAAGCTATAAGAAAACACCCATCAAATAATTTATAGTTAGCTTATATATGTTTATGTGTATGTGTATTTTTATTAAATATTAAGCTTAGCAAATAACAATGCATGCAATTGGGTAAAACACACACAAGCACGCACAAAAGACACTTTGGCAGCTATTTTTTCTGTTCAGTGTTCGTGGAATAACATGTGCAAAAAAAAACCACGAAATGTGTCTTTGCTTGTGCGTAGAGTCTGCTGCGTAGAAGCAGAACTTTGTGTGTTTTCTTTCTTCCTTGTTGTTTTACAGACAAGCCGAAAGTGTTGTCTGTTATTGTCTGTTAAGAACTGAGTTGATTTGAAACAACAAAAGATCTAGCATGCAGTCTATAAAGTCATGCTTGGCAAAGGTACAAGGTACTAATTGGCTCTGAATAATGACAAAGGAATGTTAGGTAGATTAAAATCACCACACACGATAAGTAGGTCACACAACACAAGTTATAAATCAAAAAGGTTCAGAATGGAGACAGGCTTTAACGGCTATTAATACTGCTCCACCTCGAGATGATCGATCACTTCTTTGCACTATAAATTTGTTTGAAAAAACTTCACCATCAAATATGATTGAACTTGACAGGGCAAGGCTGATTTCTGTTTTTATACCGTGAACCCATTGAAAATTGGTAAAAAGGGTATATTGCTTTTGATCAGCTTCAATATCCGAGTCGATCAAGCCATGTCAGCCCGTCTATCCGTCTGGCCGTCAGTCCGTCCAGCCGTCTGTCCGTCCAGCCGTCTGTCCGTCCGCATGTACGAACGCAAGTACCTCTGAACCTATATGAGCCAATGAGTTAAAATTTCGACCGCGGCGGGGCGTGGCACTGTATTTATTTGTCTGTATTTATTTATTTTTACTATTATTTTTTTAATTTTTGGACGTTGAGAGCGGCAAGTCATTATCCCAGGCTTAAAAAAGTAGAGTGGCAGCCGGAACTGACACAATCTTTCAAGCACGGCTAGCGCCAGCAAAAGCTTTGTGGCTTTGCGTAAGTTGTCCTAACAAGTCTAACACGCGTGTAAAAAAAAGAAGCAGAAGCTTATCAGCTTCGCGCTTCTGAGTGCTACATGGAGATCACAGGTTTCTCAATTAGCTACAACTTTTCCAACACGTTGTAATCTAACCCATTTATGATCATCCGATGGACTGAAGCAGGGACTATCTGAGCGAGCATGAAATAATCGTGAGCTGTGAATCCTACTCAGTCTGGTCGTTCTTTAGATAGGAGTGAACGGCGCCTAGCAATGAGCGATTAACGCGCTCAGGCACATTGGGGAAAATAAAGTAGTATATACATGCTTAATGCCAAGTCTGGTCAAAAACTCGTTGAAATCGTGTGCCTTACATAAGGTGCCATTGTCACAATTCTTTCAGGCCCGCCAAAACAGTGAACGATTTGTTGCAATATAAATTGTTGTATGTACACGGATATACATTTTTTTAAGGGCTGTAGCCAATTACACTTTCTAAAGTAATCGAGCACAATATTCAAGCCAACATGACCATTTTTGCTACGAGGTTATGGTCTAAGCAGTTCACTTTATTCCAAAACCGATGCCGGCGTAGATTTCGATTAACTTTTGCCTTCCAACATTCGAGAACTTATCTACAATTTCAATGTTAGAAAACATGGCTCTATTTTTGTTATACCGAGTTTTCTCTTCGATAAAGGTATCTGAATCGAGATTTATCACAGGGCCAATATCCAATTCTGTGATATAATTTTCACAAAGCCTGGATAAAGCATCAGGGAAAATATGTTCTTTTCCCGTGCGATATGTGATGGTGAATTAGAATTACTGCAGGCGAAAAATCCACTTTGCGAGTCAGCCGAAAACATTCTGCTTCCACATAAGCCAAAACAAGTTAGTTAAGTCGCGTCTGAATTTTTCTATCGGGAGTAAGACGGCAAAGCATTCACGGTCAGTGACTCTATAGTTTATCTGAGATCAACATGAGATCGGCGAGGCTGTAATTACCATCAACAGAGTCCGTGAAAACCTCGAACTTGTTTAAAATGTTTAAGGGGAGGCCAATTAACAATTAACAATGCACAAATTCCGCCACTACCAATAACATAACTCAAATAGTTTATGCGGGTGACACAAAATTGGACACGTTTAAAATGAGATTGGCTTGCGAAGTAGCTTAGCCAGGCGAAAAAAACAATGCCAGGTGGGAAGAAAAATCGTTTGAGAGTAGTCTAAACAGCCAAAAACGCAGTGTTTTAGGGCTGCCGGGATAATCTAATCCATCGGACGACACATCGTGATGCTTTGGCAAAGCTGAATCTGCCTATTGACATCTTTTATGTCCAGCTTAGATATAATGTTAGCTTGTGACAAACTAGCCATAGTACTTCGATGCTAGGCTAGAAGTAGGCATTCTTTTTGTTCGCATCGTTATGCTTGTGGGCATCAAGCCAAAGACGAATTTTGTTGGGATTGATTACCAATCACATCGGAGAACTTAAAGGGCAATAGCATCCAGCTGGAGCATGCGATCTGTTTCGTCGAACAGGGGAGAGATCCCTGCTTAATAAGCTTCGCGTCTTCAAAGTCCATATGATGTCCATTGTGGGACACAATTGCTTTACAACAGCAGGCTTTTAAAGCTGTAGTGAACTAAAAATATATACATTCATCATGCGTCGGGAGCACCTCAAAATCAGTCAGAGAATCGGAAACTTATGGTAATTGGCAGATCAGCTCCATGCTCATAAAGTCTGGACTTAACTGCATGTTCGTGACGACAGAGTTAACAGCTCGAATAAGGAGAGCGCAACAAGATGACGACTTTATCAAAGCCACTGTAAAGATCCAACGACCATACCAAGACTATAAATTTAAAGGTGGTCTTTTGTTCAAAGTCGTCAATGGCAATGAGTTGCTTGCTGTTCCGAAACTGATGGAACGAGAAGTGATTCAAGGGTCACACGGTCATTTTTCAACAGCCAAAGCAATGCACTCGATCCAGCAGCAATACTAGATTCTGCACCTTGAAAGCAAGGTATCAATGTTGATTGCTAATTGTATCAATTGTATTATTTTTAGTAAAAAGTAAAAAATTATTTTTAGTAAAAAGTTGGACAAACAAGAGGGCTATATTGACGCACACGCTGCACGTCGATCATTTGAGTCCCATGGACGCAACAGCTAAGCTAAATACATTTTTGCAATGGAAGATGCGTTTTCCAAATTTGTATGACTGTTCCTAAGTTTATCAACTGGTCACGAGGAAGTTGTCAAGAGGCTTAACTACTCGTCGTTTGTCTTTGATTTACCTTAGAGCATAATTAGCGACAGAGGAGCAGCGATTTTATCCAACGCTTTCAATGAGTTTCTCAACAAGGGCATAGTTGAGCATATGTGGACAACGACAGGTGTGGCGAGAGGTTATGGCCAGATTGAACGAGTAACCCGTTCAAATTTGAGTATCATCGCGAAGTTGTCAAGGCAGGAGGCCACAAAGTGGTACAAGTATGTGCCACAGGTCCAAAAGGCGATTAATTCGCATGTGCATGCCACATTGAAAGCGTCGTCATTCGAGGTTGTGTTGGAAACTAAAATGCACAGCCAAGCTGAAGGTCGATTGTTAGAGGTACTCAACGAAGAGTAAGTATCGCAATTTAACGACGAGCGCCAAAAGCTGCTTGACCAAGTGAAGCAGAACATGGAGAAGGCGCAAAAAGTTTATAAGCGCAATTATTATAAAAAACGTCGAGCTGAGCAAGGATACAGAGTTCGTTGCAGGACGTAAGTTTGCTAGCGAATATCTAGGGCCATATGAAGTTACCAAAGTCAAACATAATGGCCGCTTTGAAATCAGAAAGGTAACACACGTCGAGGGACAATATATCCGAGAACGATGAAATATCCTCATCTGGGACAAATGAGGACGATCAGGAGAGCCGAAAGGCATAAGTTAACACTATCTTGTTAATAAACATAACCCGATTATTCGATAAGCTAGCGATAAACACGAATCGTCTGTTCTCAGCTGATCGGTTTTGGTCCGCAGCAGCGTGAAGTTGACTCACTAAGACTATTATTAAAAAACAGTTCCCACTTTGTGGTGTGACTATTATCAATTAAATAAACAATACAATATTATAAATCTTACATAAAAAACTAAAAAAAAAAACAAGTAAGAGGTTCTAGTCGGAAGCTCCCGACTAGGGGATACTCTGAATCCTCTTTTTACCAGCACCAAATGCAGCTCGCCTTACGCGCTCGTTCGCTTTAGCAGTAACAGAAATAAAATTATTTATAAAAAAATTAATTTCAGTTCCCTCGTTAGAACTCGAACTCGTTACAGACTACACTTCTTGCCGCGGCCTCTACTCAACAGCCATACCACCAATCGACTATTAGCGAGAAAAAAACGAATTAAAATAGCAACACATACATACAGCACAGAATAAAATACAAGGCATCGATTATCGGAAACAAACTCGTTCCTCGTGGGCACTAGGAAGTGCCTCAAGCCTCTAACTGTTATAGGTTCTGAGATCCTTGTGTCATACAAACAAACGGACGGACAGACGGAACGACAGAAGGATCTGGCTAGATCGATTCGGCTATTGGAGCTGATCAAGAATATATATACTTTATGGGTTCGGTGATGCTTCTTTCTGCCTGTTACATACATTTGCACAAATACATTATACCCCTTTTACCCATTTTTAAAGGGCTCAGGGAATAACAAGTAAGAGTCCTCTAGTCGGGGGTGCCCGACTAGAAAAATACTCTGAGCCCAAGTAGAAGACCCCAAAATACTTTAATATATAAATGTAGGGTATATATTTACTTATTTATATGCATAAAATAATTCTTGAGTTTAAATTTAACATATTTTAATTAAATACAGAAACTTAATTTAACCGATCCTGAACACTTAGAGACACAACACTGTGGTAACTATACAATGTCTCGAGTGTCCTAACGCTAATTTGCTCACTGGAGAGATTAGAAAATACCCAATCAATGTAGTGGGCGTTTTTAAATCTTGTAAAAACCTAAATCCCTTCTTGAGCAATTCATCGTAAACACACCTATATCTATCAAATTTGTTCAAACATAAATTGAAATTCTCTAAAATAATGAAACTCTTCCATAGAAATGAATGTTGTTGAAATAAATTCTCAAATTCTGTTTTAAACACACCCAGCGGATTTGACGATCTTTTATAAATAGCATGAAAAACCTACAGAGTTATAACGAAATATAGAATACTCAAAAACGACTGAGCCAGATATTTTCTACCGCTTAATTAGTTAGATATATTCTCCATAATTGCATTCTTAAAATAAATTATGATTCTCCTCTTAGTTCGCAGTGCATTAGGTATTACCTCGTAATCAGCCCTGGAATGTCAATACCTTCATTTGACGTTGTTGAGGCCTCAACGAAACATAGAACAGGCGAGTGAAGCATTAATTTGTCTGATCGAATATCTTTAAAATGACAGTGAATGCTTTCCGTATTATGAAAGAAAATGTCTAGGGCAGAACTTATAACCAAGTGATCATAATGTGTTCGTAGTCCTAGCCCGCAATTTTTCTATCTCCTTTTCGGATTATCGTCATTTTTGGGAGGCTTAGGAGAACAAAATCTCCTATAATAAACAATCCGGAAGCAGTTGTTGCTCTACTACAAGCTATGAATATTGCAACACGCTGCATACGAGAGCAAGTGCTTTACGTAGCTCCCTTACTTTTCTGAATAGTTATACCTTCTGCAGATACCACTGGAACACGCCTACCGTCTATAGATATTGGAGTGGTAGATGTATCAAAATCTATTTGCATAACATGCCTGTTGCCCAGTCATCACCAGTATCGACATTGACCGTAATCATATATTTGGCAGTGGTTTTTAGGAGAAATATACACAATCCCTGTGTTTCGGACAACCTAAAGCTACTAACGGCTTGTAAAATTCTCTGTCTAGAAGCCGCAGTTAATTATGTTGCTTTAATCAAATCATCAGCGCTAGATATAAATTGATCAGTCGGAATTAAGTTTAGCATTATCGTGTTATAGCTGTCTGTCGCCGCATTTGTACTAAATAGATATATTTGCCAATAATTGGACACATCCGATTGCTGACAAATGCGGGATCTGACTAGACTAATATCATCGGTTGTCATGCTTCCCGATGCCATATTATTTAAAGCAGAAGCAAACCATTTTTCCTCCTGTTGTCGCATGATTTCTGTCAGCTTTAAATTCTTGAGAAGGACCCACAGCAATAAAGCATAAATTGCACTGTAGGGATCATTAGAGTTGGATTAGAATATCCGACGGCCACCTACTGGTAATAACTGTGGCAGGTCGCCGAAAACTACGAGAGAAATATATACAGTATTTCAACTGGGAAAACATTTTAAAGCCTACAATGTTGAAGCTCACTATCATCTAAGCTATTATAATTCCAATAACTCCTCTCGATTAACTCCTTGATCTTGTCACTAGTTCTGCGTTTTCATCCTTCCATGGGACATACAACATAACTAGCTCTTTAAATAATTGCTACTATCAGTATTAATATTAAATCTCCTATACCTGATTATCCTGGGAATGAGCCTCTTCTTTTCGAAGCCACTACCATCGCGAAGTGCGTAAACTAATTGCTGGGAAGAACTGGCTTTTTCGATGTCATCAGCATCATTTATATATTGGCTAGTACTACCACGCCGTTAGCTAAAATTTTAAAAAGCAACTAAATCGGCTAAGCATAAATTACCATAAGCGCCGGTAAGGTGGATATAATGGTCCATAAGTTCCAATTTCCAATATATTGCTTCTGACTCATCGGGTATGTTTCACAACTGTCGCCTAGACTTCCAACACGATGCTCTGGAAACGAAGTATTGATAAAAAAAACACAGCGTTACTTTTTTTTGGAAAAGGCATACCTAAACAGCAGTAAACGGGTGGATATATCAATACTCGAAATAAATTTATGACCTAACTTTTGCTTTATAGTTACATTGCCCCTGCTAATCTCGCTGACAGCTTCACGCATTAGCTTTTCAATTCCTCTATGGTCCTTGGTTATATAATTAACTAATATAAACTGTATATCTATATTGGCTAGCTGCAGTAGAAGAATGTGAGTATTATACGCTTTAAATATATTTTGGGCTTCTTAATACTCGACTAAAGAAAATTCGAGATGCCCTAGTCAAAAACTACCAACTGGAGCCTTTTACTTGTTATACCCTTGTAGACGATATTATAATTTTGCCGTGAAATGTGTAACGCGTCTCCGACCCCATACAGCATATACATGAGCATATATCAATAGCCGGGTCGATATAGCCATGACCATCTGTCCGTCTGTCTGTTTCTATGCGAACTAGTCTCTCACTTTTAAAGCTATCTTTATGAAAGTTTGTTACAATCAATACAAAATAAAAGCTTAATTGAATGCTAGCTAAAGCTGAAGGCAAAAGCTACAAAAGGCAAAACTGGAAATACTTAAGCTACATGAATAAATGTCAACTCAGCATAAATGATAACACTGCTCTTGCAGCCAAGCAAAGGATCAGGTTACCAAGCTGGCCAGGGCACTGAACGTTGATATTTAATGTGTCAGCGGTATCAGTGCGGGGTATGCTCGAGTAGTTTGGGGAGCGATGTTTATTTGTTTACTTATATAGACAAAATCCTATTAACATCGTACCTCTTTATCATATAGCTGCCAACAATCAGTCGAAATTTAAGTTGTTGCCTGGAAATTTTTTTTGATTTTTCAGAATATCTTGACCAAACTCGGCATTTATTAGTTTTACTATGCTCCCTACATTTATGCAAAATCTTATTTAACTATACTCGGCAAAGCACAATGAGTATTATGATAAAGTTGGGTCTGCATTCTTCTTTCTTGTTTTTTATTACTGTTTAGCTAAAAAGTGTTGTTGTTGTGTTGCTGGGTGGAGGGGTGTAGGTTATGAGTTCTTACTACGTAAATTCAACTCTATTTGCTCTTAATTTATGTTGCCCTTCATAATCATTGCAATGGACATTAAGAACCTTCTTAGCACACTTTGCACTGATCGTGAAAACAGAAGAATAATTTACCTCAATTGCATTTTCTTTTAAGCTTTCGTTTAACAATTTTCGGTTGATTTGAGTAAAATTAACAAAAATTGACAAAAAAAATCGTGCTGGCGGCGGTACCCTAACTTTCGCACCACGTAGCACTTGGTTAAAGCTCTCGTCTGAACATCAAAAAATTGCTTCCGAATTACCGACTTTATCGCTTACGAGAGAAGCTAAGGTTGCCATGGAGCGTGAAGTTGCCATGGAACAGAAGGCAAATTTTGTCAATTATAATTGACAATTACTACCTTTCCTACTACCTTTTTTTTTGCTTAACACAAAGGCAGACATTCGGTTCTTTTTTTTTCTGCGAATCCCTATACAGAGTACTGCCCACCTCTCGCCCTGCCGGTCGAGGAGCGCTATCGTGAAACGCACGACACGTACACAAAGTATAACAAACACGAATACGAACAAACACTATAGGATAAGATAACTTACGAGGAAGAGTTCTCTCCGAGCAGAATTCTCTATTATGCCTTTTTTTTTAGCCCCACCTCCCGCCTAACTGACCGAGGGCACAGTCGTGTAACGTACGACTCGAGACGCGCAGTACACAATTAATACAATCTAAGAATATGTACAAAGACTTGCTAAATAGTTTCTATGACGACTTAGTTAGAGGAATAAAAGATTTCGAGCTCAATACTCCGTAATGCTTGTTTAATCATCACACAGAACCCTGAACGGCTCATGCAAGGCATAGTTAGTTGAACAAAATTGAAGTGATAAAGCTGTATAATTACGTGTTAGTTTAGTTGGGATAGAGAAGTTAAAAATAAAGATGTAAAAACCAGTTGGGGAGGGCTTCTATAAAAAGGCATTACCTTCCATTTAGAACAGTTTAAATTTAACAGGTTGACTTTACATCGTAACTGAAAAGCATCAATGTCGGATTATATACCCAAGAAGACTATCTCGAGAAACAAGTTTTGAAAACGATTGGTGAAAATAGCCATTTGGGTTCTATTACGCAAATACTCAGAAATACAATCCAAAAGATTGACTGGGAAGCCGAAAAGGCATAATTTATAAAGCAGTAAGCAGTGGTTTACATAGATGACGTCAGTCTGCATTCTTTTCTTAAAGCCATCAATTATTAACTAATTTTATGGAGAGGGATTTTGTATGATTCTTTCCAAATGGACGAAAAAGTTTAAGTGCTTACAGAAAATTCAAAAAGTTTTAAGACTGGTTTAATCAGCAGACCTATCGGCTACCGGAGTAACAAACGAGATGAGCTGCTGTGTGATCGGGGTAGTAGACTGCTGAATTGCAGTCGGAGGCTGAAGGGTATTTGGGTACGGCAAGTCACGAAGAATGGACTTTTTAGGCCCTGGAGACTCATCAATCCGTTTGAGGCTATTAATTTGAGTATCCAGGGCTGTGAGCTGATCGTTAAGATTGCGAAAACCAACAATAGTACAAACCATTACGTTAGGCAATAGTATCCCCCATCTATTTATAAATTGCTTACTTACCCACGTGGTCTTGCACACCATGTGAGGCAATGTGCAATTAAACAATAACCAACAACTAACCCACAGAAAATAGCGTAAGCGGACAAACAAAAATTCACAAAAACACAAGTGTAAAACTAAAAATATTAATATGGTTAAAATGCACAGTCCATAAGCAAACACTCGCATAAAAAGAAAAATTAATCTAGAAGGTTAAAAGATTTATGAAACATTTTTAAATACAGATATTAAGGCGCCTGTTTTATTAAAAGTAAACACCAAGTGGAGAGCATAAAAGAAACACATCTGTTCGCTTCGAAGAGTAGAACTTATTTAAAAAGAGAAGTAATTCGCTAATCACAATTTAGGCATAACTAATACGAGTTCAAAAAAGGCTTGCAATTTTGATTGATATTTTCTTATTTTATTATTTCTTTTGTTTACATACACAACTCGTTGATTAAATGCTGCGCCCCTCAACAAATATTAATTTTTTGTAAACAAGTAAACAAGTTAGGCTTGTTATTTTGCTTACGCAGCAAGCAAAATTGCAGTTAATTGATAATTGACCAATATTAAAAACTGCAGAATCTACTGTCATGCCTCAAAGGAAGAGCGCTGGATACAATTCGTTTATTAGAATGTCAAACGCAAATTATCCTGCATCTTTAGAACAGCCTATATTAAGGCTGCCAAATGCGGATCACGCTACGGCACGTGACTGACGCGAGCTTGTGTTTTTTATGATTTCGGACTTGGGTTGCATAATGACTGTTAATCCCTTATTACTTGCAGCAGCCCGTTGGGCAGAAAGGGTGAACGCTTGACAAGGTCAAGTGACTGATCGCTTATATAGTTGTATGACCAGCAAAAAATGATTACAAAAGGAGTATTGCCACAACCATCCAACGAGGGGGTGCACAAAAAGTTGGTTTCAATAGTACCAACTTAGACAGAATAATGTCTCTCGTAGAGATGCTTGTGCAAGTATCATACAAGCGCAAAAAAAAACCTCCTTCAGAGTAGCATTATGGAATGCCAACGGAGTCTTCTCGGAAGTGAATGAAATCAGTGCCTTTATCGAGCTCCACAATATCGGCGAGTTCCTTCTCACGAAGACCCACTTCTGTTTCCGTCTCACCACTAGAGTGCCAGACCACACTCTTCACACTGCCAACCACCCAGACAAGAACCAATATGGAGGAAGCAATGCTGATCAAGCGTCCGTGTCCCACCATCTGCCTTGGACATTATAGTCCACCGGCTTTGAGAGTGACAAAGGCCACCACTGCAAATCCAAGTGTACTCGACTTCGGGCTTTACAAAGGATTCAGGCAAGAGCAGCTGCGTATAAAAAGCTTGCTGAAATCAATTTTATTTTCCGATAAGCTCCACAAACTCCGCCAAATTTCCACCTATATGTAGACCATGCCAGTCTGCAGTAGCTTATCACACTGAAAGATCTCAGTGGGAGACTCGCTCGGTGGTCACTAGCTCTTCAAGCACTTAACTTTAACATCGAACATCGCAAAGGCGAGGACAATATTGTGGCAGATGTATTGTCTAGACCGTATGAACTGGAGGAGCTCCATCAACTGTGTAACCTGTTAAAAGGCAAAACACACGAATAATGATACTCGCCTACCTATCGGTAAAAAAGTCAACACAGAAAGAACAATACAAAAGTTGTAAATGGAGCACCTTTTTATATAGCTTGTTCACATTTCCAAATTCGTCTGACTGAGAATGATACAAAAGGCGATGACTATAGCAGTGGTGAAATTATTACGCAATATATTAACGCAGGTCGGAGTACCTGAAAGAATTCATACGGATTTATATATTTTATTTTTTTAAATTACCGCTTTATTTCCCTTTTTTTATAGTTTTAATTTTCCCGCATGCGGTCGGTTTGCACTTGCAAACACCGTTCTCCTTTTTTAAAATTACCAGAGTCACGCTTATTAACCTGTGACTCCAATAGTTGCTACTCCTTCATCTATCGATGCCCATCATCAGTTGGCAATCAAACCAACATCATATTGTTTTGTTGTGGCATTTTTTATTTTTATAGTTAATCGCTGGCCGTAACACACCACTCCGGCTTAGATGCTTGCCCTTAAACATGAGTGGAAATCGGGCTTTATATATATAAATATATTTAATTACTATCCATACAATGCATAGATATACCAAACAGCGGAATAATCGAAACACGATAAATCGCAACGAAGGATCCCCAAGGGGGCCTGCGACCATTTTAGTGTGCCCAGATGGAGTAAGACTGCTGAGAGTGGCAGCAGAACGCCGCCCTCGAAAGCCGAACATTCTGTATGAAGCCGCATCCGCTCAGGGCACAACGTCGCTAACCGACTCTTCCGACACTTTATCGAGGTCTTACTAACCCCTATTTGATTTTTATCTAGCTGGCAAACCTATAAAAGGGATGTGAAAGACAAGTGGCGTCACAACAGTTTTATGCCTAAGAATAGTAAGGATATCACTCCTCCACACGTTTTATGTAATCAACATTTTTGACAAATTATTCAGTCAAACGATGAAAAATTCTTTAAGTTGATCTCAAATATAAATTATAATTAAATTAAAAGATAAAATAGAACTATTTTATTAAAAGACACATACGAGGCAAATTAAAAGAGTACATAAAGTATATTTAGATACAATATAAGAAATTTGTTGTTTGAGTAACCAACATTATTTTATAATTATTATGTACTAGGTATTTATTTCTTAAATTGCTTGATACTGAACATATAATAATTAAAGTGCCACATAAGTGTTAAAAAGTGGTAGCTGAAAATATCGATACATTGGCAATTCATCGTAAACACAAAAAATTTGTCTGTGGTCGTCAAAAAATATCTGTTTTTCGATGTATTGTCGTCTCGTATATCTCTAATATAATCCACAACGCGAGTTGTTACCGATCTTAATATCCAGTCGTTGATTCTGATTAAATATGGGGAGAAGAAAATCTAAAAGAAAACCTCCACCTAAAAGAAAAAATATTGAGCCTTTGGATCAACAATTTAACTGCCCATTTTGTAATCATGAAAAGTCATGTGAAGTAAAAATGTAATTTGTACGTATGATTTCAAAAATTGTCCAGCTTTTTTAATGCCCCCATGTAAACATTTCAGGGATAAAGGACGGAACACTGCTAAAATAACATGTCGCGTTTGTCTAGAGGATTTTCAAACTGGGATAAATTTTCTGTCAGAGCCTATTGATGTATATAACGATTGGGTGGATGCATGTGAAACCGCAAATTAAATTTATTGAATAAACAATTTAAATACAGTAGGCAAAACAATTAAATAATCAAGTATGGGAAAATACGATGACATTAAAATTTTTAAAGGAACGACAATGATAATTTTTGTTTTTCGTAAATTCTACGAATTTGGCGTCGGCTGGCTTATATGCATATATCAGCATTCGTTCATTACTTTCACTTATTATACCCTTATAGAAGGTGTTATAATTTGTCATAGCCATGTCCGTCTGTACGATCAACTATTCTCTCAGTTTTGTCAATATATTTTGACTTAAAAGTAAGGCTTACTATGCTCCCTACATATTAGCAAAATCGAAATAGTATCGGATTACTGTATCGTATAGGTGCTATAGAAATGATGGGTCGAAAGTTATATTCGTGTAAGAACATTTTTTTTGTTAATCAAGCTACTTTGAGCAAACTCGGTATTTATTAGTTATACCACTAACCATAGAACATAGAACCATGTTCTAGGATAGGAAATGTGTGTTCAAACATATGTATGTACATACATATGTAAAACGACAAATATCAGATAAGATGAGTAACGCTATACAACAAAATGCTACTTTGCAACTTGATTTTTTGATAATTGAGAACGAAAAAGATATCTGCATCATTGGGCTCTCACAGCCGAGAGAGCGAAAAAGCTAAAAATAGAATGTACTCTCTTCTCTATGAGGGCCGTGCAAGCAATTATTTTTGTATGCGTGTGAGTATACCCAGCGGACCAAACTGTCGCAAATGATATCGCAAACTGGTCAAATGCGAGACTTTACCCGACAAAACTCTCGGAAACTCATCGGGAAACGATAGCAATATGAATCATATGTCGTTCAGTTTGTGGCAGTCAAAGTTTCATTTACGACTGTCGCAAGAAATACGACTAGCGAGTGTTTTGTGATATTTTTTGCGAGCCTTTTCTGATATTTCTAACGAGTCTAATAAAATATTTTCTGCGATACGTTTTTGTAGGTAAGCAATATTAAATAAGTCTCTTAAAAGATATCGCAAAAGGCTCGCATAAAATATGATTTACGCAACTTTTTTTTGTTTTATGCCCATTTTGTTCCCATTAAAATGTTTGTTGTTGTTTTTGTTTTAATATTCATTTTCAATTCAAATTTTATTTAAAAAATATATAACATTTTATTTGATTTAGAATTTAAACGCATTTCCTTGGCAATCTTATAATTAGAAAAGAAGTTAATACATAAATAAAACAGTTTAATTTAAAACTAATAATGACAGAAAAAAATTATATTTTCTTTTTTTTTGACATTACCTTTCCTCTCTTTCCTCTCCACTCATTCCTGTGTATTGAAATATTGAATAATATTCTGAAAGGGAAAAATAAAGTAAAAAAAAAATAAAATAATAAACACTTGTTAATTACTTACCTCTCTACAGAATTCCAATTTTTATATTCACTTAAAACACGTCTGCTCGCTTAGGCGGACAATAGAAAAGAGAAGAAAGGAATTTTTCAACCCCCAAAAAACGGGCTGAGTAGGAAACAACAACAAAAACAACACAGCATCCGAATGCCACGTCATTTTTACTCTCTCGCTCTCTTGACAATGTTGCACTCTCTGAGCACGATTAACATTTGAAACAAAAACATTCACTCTACTGCGCACGCATTTTTATCGCAAGGATCTCACTACAACGCTCGTGTGCGAGTGTTTTGCGATAAGAATATATCCCACTCGTTTTCTGCTCATAAGCGAGCTCATTTGTGAGCATTTTGCGAGACTCTCGCTAAAGGCTCGCGTGTTGGTCCGCTGGGTACATACATTCATGAAAGCATATTTGAATGAGTTTGTTGCACTTGACGTTATCGGCAGCACCGAGGGTTTACTTAGTTGGTTGCGTGCGATATTATTGGCCACGCCGATATCTTTTTGTCATATGGTCAGAATATGCGGGGTGAAGCTGGGCCCACGGCGGAGCCCAAATTTTTGAAGGGTGGCAACGCCAGATTTGCGATCCACGGCGCCAAAAGCGACGATTGCTATTGGCCGCCCGGTTCGCTCTTAAAGAGGCTATGAGGAGAGTGGATCGCATGCCATTGGATATGCCCTTGGCCTTCATTTGGGCCATTGACCAAAAAAATGCAGATGGGCAGCAACGCTGCCCGCCTCGCCAATGCATGCGTGTGCCGAAATTCGGCACCGATGATGTTGCTGCCCAAATGTAAGAGGAGTTCGATTTGATCAGCGGTTAATGGCGGGCGTGCCAGCTCGACGAAGGCGACGAGACGAGCCACCGACGACCGGGCTCCAACAACGAAGAAGCGGCCACAGGCGAGACCACGCCCACATCCTCCGAGTGAGTCTCTTCCATATCGCCCATCCTCGTTCGAGCCCTTGGCAGAGTCAGATGAAGACTCCTGATCGCACTCCCTGAAAAGGAGCAGATTTTTTTTGTCATTAAATTTAGTTTTTTTTTTGTATTTATAAATTATATCTATACATACATAGGCACTAACGCCGAGCTTCACTTTACAGTGCGAATGGTGAGGGAAACTCCAAAGGTGATGCATCTGCGCCTGTAAAATATAAAAATTTAAAATTAACACTTGCGCGAACTATGCTCACATACTTACCTAATTGGCATTACCCATTTATATCGCCCCTTACCACCCCCAGAGAGCTCTTTAGGTAGGGTGAGGTAGAATTAAGCGATTTGATACAGGTCTATATCACCTACCTGTTGCACGACTGATTATCGTGACATACCCAGTTTTAAGTATCTGTGTGGGCACATTGTTCCTAAATCGGCGCCACGATTGCCTCTAAATTGCCTCCTTGCGTGTTTCTTTTGCGGCGACTAACAATATCTTTGTAGTGTTTCGTCGCCTGTTCCATTTAGTGCTGTTAAAATAAAAAATGAATTCTATAAGCTAAGAGAAAAATTTAGGAATTAATACACTTTGTCCATAAGTATAAATATATGCAACATTAATACGCACCCGGAGAAGAAATGTTCACGTGCACGAATACTAATTCATCTGAATGGAGATCTCGTGCAAATTAGAAAGAAATAAAAGAAATATTAGTGCCAATAACTATAAGAATCCACAAACCATTATACGCACCTGTGAAGTTAACGAAATATCCACTTGCATGAGATTCTGAATAGCTGCAAAGATAAATGCCATAAGCGATGATTATAATTGTAATAAATTTTAAGAAAACGCAACCAATTATACGCACATATTGAAAGAAAGCTTGTCCGGCTAAAGTTAAATTTGTTGGGGAGAGTGGGCATGATGGCCGACACGGGCTAATGTAGGCCATTAAGTGGCCAAAATGAGGGAGACGAGTATAGGTGATCGTCTCATGGTAGGGCGGGTACGCTGGGTCCGGAACCGGGGCCCGATCTGGAAGAGTAAGGTGGATAAATAGTGTTTTTGTTAATTTATAGTGAGTGTCTCACCTTTGTTGTTTACATTTTCATAGCTGTTACAGCTGTTTATTTTGTTCATGAGTTAGCAGTTCCGAATATTGGTTATCGATTATATGGTTCATTTTTGAATAGTGTTGTGTGAGTCTGTTTTGCTACAGACGTGTAGCTTTGTTGTTATCGATTGTGCGGACTGCGGGCCAGGGATGGGACTACACCCAGAGAATCCGATGAGCCAGCGGGCGCGGCCCACTGAGAAACAAGCAGTTCCGTAACAATATGGCGCCCAATTTGAAGAAGCACTCGGCTTCTTTGAAGTCGGTGTGCAATCAAAGAAAAATAAATACGATATAAATGAAGGTACAGAGAAAAGGACTCCCGTGGCTTCAGGACCCACACCGCTGAAGTCTTATGTGGCACGAGTAGGTAGCTCATAATCGCGCAGCGTGTAGTGGAATCCGAGAAGCACGACGGAAGTAGAGAATATCCATAATCATAAGAAGTTTTCTTGTAGTGGTTGATGACGGTAAGTCACGTTCGCATGTTGGCGAAACGTTCTCCACCGTTTATCGTAGCCTGGTGGTAGCCGCCTAGACAAAATAACTTGTGATACAATGTGATATTAGGGTAGGTCTTACTAGAGTTTGTTTAATGTTCTCTATTTGTTTTGTCCCACTCTGTGTTAACGTTTGGGGTGTGCTGGCCGTAGTTAAATGAGCTTCGGAGACAGGTGACCCAGAACGGTATAGAGCCGATCCTGTCACACAGCATACCCTAAAGGTGCCCAGAAGTGCGACAGAAACCAAATAGCCTTCAAGGTAGCGTTCATTGAATGCCGTTCGTCAGTCAAACTGACGAACTGAGCATTTGACGAATGCTTAAGTGTTGTCCACTGTCCGGATTATGCGTAGATTAGTTAGCCTGGGTTAGGATTTGTCTTCTCTCCCCCAAGTATTTGAAATTAATTAGAAAGAAAAAAATTTATTTTTGTGAGTGTTTTTGGGGTATTAATTTATTATTCTTTATTAGTAAGATTTGTTAGTGGGTGTTTATTTATTTATTAATTTATTAGGAATATTGGTAAAGTTTTTTATAAGGGTAGTAAGCCTTGTAGAAGAGAGGGATACAGTTCTCAGAAGGGATAAGTATGGCTGAGGAACAGGTGTCTGATTGGGCTTCTGACGCCGATGGGGCGTCGGCTCTACCACCGCCGCGCCCAGCTGGAGGGCTGGTGCGAATGCCAATGAATTTCCGGGGATTTCCAGAGAGACAGATCCCGGAAGAGGGTCACCTGGTAGACTTGGAGAAAGAATTGGCGCAACAAGATAAAATTCCACGGAACCTGGAGTTCCCAAAAGCCCCGAAAGACTCAGTGCTCAAATCGGTGGCAAACGGGGCGATCGCGCAGGCCCACCAAATGTATCTGGCATCAGCGAGTCCATCCGCAAGGAGATGCGAGCTGGCTTCATGGAAATGATGAAGGGCATCATTGATGTGCTTGGCCGCCAGGGAGCCAAACCGCCGAGACTAACACTGTGCCGAAGCCGCTGAGACATATCGAGCCGGGACCACGAACAGGCGCCATCCCGAAAGAACGGGAAGTGTTCCAGCGCGGGGCATTTCCACCACCGGTGCCACCGAAGCCACATAGACAAGGCGCACGAGGGGCGGAGTATTTGTCCAGCAGCCCAGTTTACGTTGCAGATGCTCAGTCGAGGAACTGGCGTAACCCGAATAACCGCCATTTCCGAGTAGAGGACCGGAGAGCGGATGATTTTCAACCGGAGGAGGCGTACGCCATCGTACGAGAAACGGCGTACATGAAGCTCGAGCGGTGGAACGTCAAGTTTGACGGCGAGGACGCGATGAATTCAGGCGAGGACTTCGTGTTCCGCCTGGAGTTCCTGCAGAGGCAGTATCAATGCCCGTGGAAGGAGATCCTGCGCGGTTTCCACCTGCTCCTGACCGGCCGCGCCCGCGAGTGGTACTGGATGCACGTGCGGCATTCTAGGGTCGACAGCCGGATGCAACTGCGGCATGCCCTCTTGGACAGGTTCCGGGGCTACCAGACGGAACACGATGTGATGCAGGAGCTATTACAACGAGAGCAACAGGGCAGCAAAGGGGTGGATGATTATGTCCACCACATGCGTCAACTCGCCGCGCGATTCCAGAAGCCGCTGAGAGGCCGCGAGCTGGTGAAGATTATAAAGCGTGGTTTGAAGGAAAGTCTGGCGAAATATATCTATGCCATGGACGTACTCACAGTGGATGAGCTGCGCCAAGAGTGCCTAGAAGTGGAGAGGCACATGGGTCGCAGAAGCCGGACGGGGTACCTGGAGCCGTCGTGTTGTCCACAAGGAACGAGGCCCGTAGTCCACGAGGTTGAAGTGCCACCACATCGTACAGAAACGCCGCCAGGAGAACTGGAGGAAGCATTCGTGCGAGGCAGGAACTCATCCCGACTTGTATGCTGGAACTGCAGACAGTTCGATCACGTCTTTAGAGACTGCCTGTCCAAGGAGCGGAAAATATTCTGCTATAGGTGTGGAAAGCCGGACACTTTCTGCTCCCAGTGTGAAAACTGTCCGGGAAACCCCAGAGGGAGCGCGGTGATGGCGGGACAGACGCGTTCCGGGACGGCGACCGCGGGGAAGCAGGAGAGGGGTACCTACCAAAGCCAATAATCATTGAAAGGAGACGGAGATTTGGGATAAGGATCAGGATAAGGCTAATTATAATAATAATATAAGCAAAGGAGGAACACTTAGGGGCTTACCATATGAAGAACGTGGTCGGGCATACATGTCGGCCCGAAATAGAATTTTTGATGAGCGACAGCTGGAAGGGATGACACTAGCCGTCCGGAGAATGGTGAAGGCACGTGCGCGCTTCCGCAGACGCAGGATTACCCGGCGCCAGGTCGTCGAAGCGGTGAGACGGGAGAATAGTATAGACCCACGCGTATACGCCGAAGTGGAAGTCGCCGGGGCCAAGATGAAAGGGTTGCTGGACACGGTGGCCTCAGTCAGTCTGTTGGGACGAGGATGCCGGGAGTTAGTGGAGGAACTGGGATGGGAAGCGCGGCCATACGAATCGATGGTGAGGACAGCGGCGGTTGCCAAGCGCCCAATTTTAGGTCGCGTTGTTCTGCCTGTGAAATACGGGAATAGAAAGGAAGATATTGTAGTTTACATGTGCCCGGACCTGCGACAGGAACTATACCTGGGAATCGACTTCTGGCGAGATTGCACCAGAGCTGCTCGGTCCGGCCAGAAAGTCCGAAACACCACCAGAGGCATCTGAGGTAACGGTAGCGAGCCCAGAGGTGGCTTATTACCGGGACGACGACGACTGCGCGGCGGATCTGGAAATGTGGGACCTGGACAACGATCAGAGGAGTCAGTTGGAAAGCGTGAAGCGCAGATTTCTCCAATTTGAGCAGGATGGCCTAGGGAAAACTCACCTGCTGCAGCACCGAATTCAGCTGATCGAGGGAGCAGAACCCGTGAAGGACAGACATTATCCGCTGTCTCCGGCCAAACAGGAGATCGGGTGGGCCGAGGTGGATAAAATGCTAAAGTTAGGCATCATCGAGGAGAGTGACAGCCCCTGGAGCAACCGGACGACGGTGGTGATGAGGCCTGGGAAGAACAGGTTTTGCATAGACGCCAGGAAATTAAACAGTGTGACGGTAAAGGACGCTTACCCGCTTCCATGCATAGAGGGCATCCTATCGATAATCGACGAGACTCATTTTATCTCTAGCGTCGACCTTAAGTTCGCGTTTTGGCAAATCGAGATGGAGGAGAAGAGCAGGGCGTATACGGCGTTTACTGTACCAGGGAGGCCACTGTACCAGTTTCGCCACATGCCAATGGGCTCTGCAACGCCGCTCAACAACTTTGCAGGCTCATGGACAAAGTAATCCCGGCGAATCTGAGGTCCAACGTGTTCATATACCTAGACGATTTGCTGATAATATCGGCAGATTTTCCAACGCACCTAAAATACTTGGAATTGGTGGCCGAGTGTCTGAGGAACGCGAACCTCACCATAGGCATGGCGAAGTCAAAATTCTGCTTCCGCAACCTAAACTACCTGGGTTTCATCATAGGCGGCGGGAGTCTGCGCATGGATCCGGGAAGAGTAGAAGCGATCCGGAACATCCCGAATCCGAGGACGGTGAAGGAACTACGAAGCTTCTTAGGTACAGCGGGGTGGTATCGCCGATTCATAAAGAACTTCGCCGAGATCTCGGTACCGTTGACTGATGCCCTTAAGAAGAGAACGGGTAGATTTGTGTTGAGTGACGAGGCCATAGATGCCATAGAAAGCTTGAAGTTAGCCCTCACCACAGCCCCGGTGTTAGTTCACGCGGATTTTCGAAGACCATTCTTCATCCAATGATGACGACGCATCTCACTACGGAGTAGGAGCCGTGTTGTTCCAGCTAGACGACGAGCAACAGGAAAGGCCGATCGCATTCTTCTCGACCAAACTCAACAATCATCAGGTCAACTATTCGGTGACCGAGAAGGAATGCCTAGCCGCCAAACTGGCCATACATCGATTCCGGCCGTACGTGGAGATGATGCCGTTCACGGTAATCACCGATCATGCGAGCCTGCAGTGGCTTATGAGTCTCAAAGACTTGAGCGGGAGATTAGCCAGGTGGTCCCTAGAACTGCAAGCGTTCCCTTTCTCCATGCAGTACCGCAAGGGAGCCGACAACGTCGTCGCAGACACGTTGTCCCGAAGCGTGGAAATCTGTTGGGATTTCAGACCGCGGAGTTCGAGAGCACCGAATATCGAGAGCTGATAAAAGAGGTGATGAGCCAACAAGGGAAATTGCCGGATCTTAGAGTGCAGGACGGACTTCTGTTCAAGGGGACCGTGCACGAGAGCTTGGAGGATGAGGTCGAAGGCACAAGTTGGAAGCTCTGGGTGCCGGAGTCGCTGACTGCAGGACTCATCCAACAAGCACACGCGGACGAGACGTCAGCTCATGGAGGCATGAGGAAAACGCTGCACGCGCTGCGCAGGCGATATTATTGGCCCAACAAGGCCATACAAGTCAGGGACTATGTACGGAAATGCGATACCTGTATGGAGACCAAGGCACAAAACTACCGGATGCAGGTCGGAATTGGGGAAGAAGTGCGCACCGACCGCCCCTTCCAGAAGCTATATATCGACTTCTTGGGGAAGTATCCACGGTCGAAACGAGGGCATGCGTGGATATTCGTCGTCGTAGACCACTTCTCGAAATTTACCTTCCTGAAGGCCAGGCTGAGAAGCCACCGCGGCGGATGTCGTGAACTTCCTAGTGCATGAGGTGTTCTTCAAATTTTGCGTGCCGGAAGTGACCCATTCGGATAATGGACGACAATTCGTGTCGAAGTCGTTCGATGCGATGGTCCAGGCGTTTGGCATTACTCACCTGCGCACTACAGTGTATTCGCCTCAGAGCAACGCCGCCGAACGCGTGAACCGCACAGTGCTGTCTGCAATCAGAACCTACCTGGGTCAGGATCATCGGGATTGGGACGCGTACCTACCGGGAGTGATTTCGTTCTTCGCGGTCTTTGGACAGCAGATGTACCTGAATGATTCCAGTTACAAACTGGCCAGGAAGCTGAGATCATTGGCCGATCACAGTATTTCTGACCTTGACGCGAAGGACAGACTGGCTGTAATCCGAAGCCAAGTCAAGGACCACCTGCACACCGTATACGAGCGAAGTCGCCAACGATACGACCACCGCGCGCGCCAGCTCCATCTGGAACCGGGACAGGAAGTGTGGAGGCGCAACTTCGCACTAAGCAGCTTCGGCAAAGCCTTCAATGCCAAGTTCGCCCGGAAATTCTTGAAGAGCCGAGTCGTCCGAGCCGTGGGCACCAACGCCTACGAGTTAGAAGATCTCCAGGGACGCGTGCTTGGCGTCTTCCACGCAAAAGATATACGAACATAATCGTAATTTGCTCACCTCCCTGCCAGGCAATGGCGGCGGCAGCGCCCGTCCTCCCTTTGTTTTTTTGGGTCAGTGCCGAAATATAGATTACTTGTCGTGGGTGTGGCCTACGTTGGGCATCGTTATTAGCCGGCTGGGTCAATCCATGAAATGCGCACGCAGATTTCTTGCAACGGTCATTCATGTCGTTACAATAATCTGCGTGGTGATGTTGCATTTGATGTTATCGGCAGCACCGAGGGTTTACTTAGTTGGTTGCGTGCGATATTATCGGCCACGCCGATATCTTTTTGTCATATGGTCAGAGTATGCGGGGTGAAGCTGGGCCCACGGCGGAGCCCAAATTTTTGAAGGGTGGCAACGCCAGACTTGCGATCCACGGCGCCAAAAGCGACGATTGCTATTGGCCGCCCGGTTCGCTCTTAAAGAGACTATGAGGAGAGTGGATCGCATGCCCTTGGATATGCCCTTGGCCTTCATTTGGACCATTGACCCAAAAAAATGCAGCTGTGCAGATGGGCAGCAACGGTGCCCGCCTCGCCAATGTATGCGTGTGCCGAAATTCGGCACCGATGATGTTGCTGCCCAAATGTAAGAGGAGTTCGATTTGATCAGCGGTTAATGGCGGGCGTGCCAGCTCGAAGTGCGCATAAAAATTCGTATATTGCATATCGGCTCAAAAGATTCGAATTTTTTTCCATCTGGCAAGTTAAGCCGGCGCGCAATAACTTAACAGACAAATAAGAATTTTGGTTTTGTTTTTTTTTATTTTGCAATTTAATAAGTATATGTTAATTAAGCCGCTCGCATCACAAAATATATAAATATAAAAAAAGAAAAATCTTAAAACTTAAGTGCGACGAGAGATGAACCAATTAAAAAACAAAAATTAACGGCTCCGGCAACAAAGGGATCAGCGCTCGCACCAGAGAGGCCCACGAAACATACCAAAAGCCAGGATTCGGCTCAGCGGCGCACACCAGCCATATCCGCGACGCCGCCAGCCAAGCGTCGGCGCAACCCTGAAGGCGACGAGACGAGCCACCGACGACCGGGCTTCAACAACGAAGAAGCGGCCACAGGCGAGACCACGCCCACATCCTCCGAGTGAGTCTCTTCCATATCGCCCATCCTCGTTCGAGCCCTCGTTCGCACTCCCTGAAAAGGAGCAGATTTTTTTTGTCATTAAATTTAGTTTTTTTTTTATTTATAAATTATATTTATACATACATAGGCACTTACGCCGAGCTTCACTTTAGAGTGCGAACGGTGAGGGAAACTCCAAAGGTGATGCATCTGCGCCTGTAAAATATAAAAATTTAAAATTAACACTTGCGCGAACTATGCTCACATACTTACCTAATTGGCATTACCCATTTATATCGCCCCTTACCACCCCCAGAGAGCTCTTTAGGTAGGGTAAGGTAGAATTAATCGATTTAATACAGATCTATCTACCTGTTGCACGACTGATTATCGTGACATACCCAGTTTTAATCTGTGTGGGCACATTGTTCCTAAATCGGCGCCACGATTGCCTCTAAATTGCCTCCTTGCGTGTTTCTTTTGCGGCGACTAGCAATATCTTTGTAGTGTTTCGTCGCCTGTTCCATTTAGTGCTGTTAAAATAAAAAATGAATTCTATAAGCTAAGAGAAAAATTTAGGAATTAATACACTTTGTCCATAAGTATAAATATATGCAACATTAATACGCACCCGGAGAAGAAATGTTCACGTGCACGAATACTAATTCATCTGAATGGAGATCTCGTGCAAATTAGAAAGAAATAAAAGAAATATTAGTGCCAATAATTATAAGAATCCACAAACCATTATACGCACCTGTGAAGTTAACGAAATATCCACTTACATGAGATTCTGAATAGCTGCAAAGATAAATGCCATAAGCGATGATTATAATTGTAATAAATTTTAAGAAAACGCAACCAATTATACGCACATATTGAAAGAAAGCATGTCCGGCTAAAGTTAAATTTGTTGGGGAGAGTGGGCATGATGGCCGACACGGGCTAATGTAGGCCATTAAGTGGCCAAAATGAGGGAGACGAGTATAGGTGATCGTCTCATGGTAGGGCGGGTACGCTGGGTCCGGAACCGGGGCCCGATCTGGAAGAGTAAGGTGGATAAATAGTGTTTTTGTTAATTTATAGTGAGTGTCTCACCTTTGTTGTTTACATTTTCATAGCTGTTACAGCTGTTTATTTTGTTCATGAGTTAGCAGTTCCGAATATTGGTTATCGATTATATGGTTCATTTTTGAATAGTGTTGTGTGAGTCTGTTTTGCTACAGACGTGTAGCTTTGTTGTTATCGATTGTGCGGACTGCGGGCCAGGGATGGGACTACACCCAGAGAATCCGATGAGCCAGCGGGCGCGGCCCACTGAGAAACAAGCAGTTCAGTAACAATATGGCGCCCAATTTGAAGAAGCACTCGGCTTCTTTGAAGTCGGTGTGCAATCAAAGAAAAATAAATACGATATAAATGAAGGTACAGAGAAAAGGACTCCCTTGGCTTCAGGACCCACACCGCTGAAGTCTTATGTGGCACGAGTAGGTAGCTCATAATCGCGCAACGTGTAGTGGAATCCGAGAAGCACGACGGAAGTAGAGAATATCCATAATCATAAGAAGTTTTCTTGTAGTGGTTGATGACGGTAAGTCACGTTCGCATGTTGGCGAAACGTTCTCCACCGTTTATCGTAGCCTGGTGATAGCCGCCTCGACAAAATAACTTGTGATACAATGTGATATTAGGGTAGGTCTTACTAGAGTTTGTTTAATGTTCTCTATTTGTTTTGTCCCACTCTGTGTTAACGTTTGGGGTGTGCTGGCCGTAGTTAAATGAGCTTCGGAGACAGGTGACCCAGGACGGTATAGAGCCGATCCTGTCACACAGCATACCCTAAAGGTGCCCAGAAGTGCGACAGAAACCAAATAGCCTTCAAGGTAGCGTTCATTGAATGCCGTTCGTCAGTCAAACTAACGAACTGAGCATTTGACGAATGCTTAAGTGTTGTCCACTGTCCGGATTATGCGTAGATTAGTTAGCCTGGGTTAGGATTTGTCTTCTCTTCCCCAAGTATTTGAAATTAATTAGAAAGAAAAAAATTTATTTTTGTGAGTGTTTTTGGGGTATTAATTTATTATTCTTTATTAGTAAGATTTGTTAGTGGGTGTTTATTTATTTATTAATTTATTAGGAATATTGGTAAAGTTTTTTATAAGGGTAGTAAGCCTTGTAGAAGAGAGGGGTACAGTTCTCAGAAGGGATAAGTATGGCTGAGGAACAGGTGTCTGATTGGGCTTCTGACGCCGATGGGGCGTCGGCTCTACCACCGCCGCGCCCAGCTGGAGGGCTGGTGCGAATGCCAATGAATTTCCGGGGATTTCCAGAGAGACAGATCCCGGAAGAGGGTCACCTGGTAGACTTGGAGAAAGAATTGGCGCAACAAGATAAAATTCCACGGAACCTGGAGTTCCCAAAAGCCCCGAAAGACTCAGTGCTCAAATCGGTGGCAAACGGGGCGATCGCGCAGGCCCACCAAATGTATCTGCATGCTCTGCCATCTGGCATCAGCGAGTCCATCCGCAAGGAGATGCGAGCTGGCTTCATGGAAATGATGAAGGGCATCATTGATGTGCTTGGCCGCCAGGGAGCCAAACCGGCGAGACTAACACTGTGCCGAAGCCGCTGAGACATATCGAGCCGGGACCACGAACAGGCGCCATCCCGAAAGAACGGGAAGTGTTCCAGCGCGGGGCATTTTCACCACCGGTGCCACCGAAGCCACATAGACAAGGCGCACGAGGGGCGGAATATTTGTCCAGCAGCCCAGTTTACGTTGCAGATGCTCAGTCGAGGAACTGGCGTAACCCGAATAACCGCCATTTCCGAGTAGAGGACCGGAGAGCGGATGATTTTCAACCGGAGGAGGCGTACGCCATCGTACGAGAAACGGCGTACATGAAGCTCGAGCGGTGGAACGTCAAGTTTGACGGCGAGGACGCGATGAATTCAGACGAGGACTTCGTGTTCCGCCTGGAGTTCCTGCAGAGGCAGTATCAATGCCCGTGGAAGGAGATCCTGCGCGGTTTCCACCTGCTCCTGACCGGCCGCGCCCGCGAGTGGTACTGGATGCACGTGCGGCATTCTAGGGTCGACAGCCGGATGCAACTGCGGCATGCCCTCTTGGACAGGTTCCGGGGCTACCAGACGGAACACGATGTGATGCAGGAGCTATAACAACGAGAGCAACAGGGCAGCAAAGGGGTGGATGATTATGTCCACCACATGCGTCAACTCGCCGCGCGATTCCAGAAGCCGCTGAGAGGCCGCGAGCTGGTGAAGATTATAAAGCGTGGTTTGAAGGAAAGTCTGGCGAAATATATCTATGCCATGGACGTACTCACAGTGGATGAGCTGCGCCAAGAGTGCCTAGAAGTGGAGAGGCACATGGGTCGCAGAAGCCGGACGGTGTACCTGCAGCCGTCGCGTTGTCCACAAGGAACGAGGCCCGTAGTCCACGAGGTCGAAGTGCCACCACATCGTACAGAAACGCCGCCAGGAGAACTGGAGGAAGCATTCGTGCGAGGCAGGAACTCATCCCGACTTGTATGCTGGAACTGCAGACAGTTCGATCACGTCTTTAGAGACTGCCTGTCCAAGGAGCGGAAAATATTCTGCTATAGGTGTGGAAAGCCGGACACTTTCTGCTCCCAGTGTGAAAACTGTCCGGGAAACCCCAGAGGGAGCGCGGTGATGGCGGGACAGACGCGTTCCGGGACGGCGACCGCGGGGAAGCAGGAGAGGGGTACCTACCAAAGCCAATAATCATTGAAAGGAGACGGAGATTTGGGATAAGGATCAGGATAAGGCTAATTATAATAATAATATAAGCAAAGGAGGAACACTTAGGGGCTTACCATATGAAGAACGTGGTCGGGCATACATGTCGGCCCGAAATAGAATTTTTGATGAGCGACAGCTGGAAGGGATGACACTAGCCGTCCGGAGAATGGTGAAGGCACGTGCGCGCTTCCGCAGACGCAGGATTACCCGGCGCCAGGTCGTCGAAGCGGTGAGACGGGAGAATAGTATAGACCCACGCGTATACGCCGAAGTGGAAGTCGCCGGGGCCAAGATGAAAGGGTTGCTGGACACGGTGGCCTCAGTCAGTCTGTTGGGACGAGGATGCCGGGAGTTAGTGGAGGAACTGGGATGGGAAGCGCGGCCATACGAATCGATGGTGAGGACAGCGGCGGGTGCCAAGCACCCAATTTTAGGTCGCGTTGTTCTGCCTGTGAAATACGGGAATAGAAAGGAAGATTTTGTATTTTACATGTGCCCGGACCTGCGACAGGAACTATACCTGGGAATCGACTTCTGGCGAGCCTTCGAGATTGCACCAGAGCTGCTCGGTCCGGCCAGAAAGTCCGAAACACCACCAGAGGCATCTGAGGTAACGGTAGCGAGCCCAGAGGTGGCTTATTACCGGGACGACGACGACTGCGCGGCGGATCTGGAAATGTGGGACCTGGACAACGATCAGAGGAGTCAGTTGGAAAGCGTGAAGCGCAGATTTCTCCAATTTGAGCAGGATGGCCTAGGGAAAACTCACCTGCTGCAGCACCGAATTCAGCTGATCGAGGGAGCAGAACCCGTGAAGGACAGACATTATCCGCTGTTTCCGGCCAAACAGGAGATCGGGTGGGCCGAGGTGGATAAAATGCTAAAGTTAGGCATCATCGAGGAGAGTGACAGCCCCTGGAGCAACCGGACGACGGTGGTGATGAGGCCTGGGAAGAACAGGTTTTGCTTAGACGCCAGGAAATTAAATAGTGTGACGGTAAAGGACGCTTACCCGCTTCCATGCATAGAGGGCATCCTATCGCGAATCGACGAGACTCATTTTATCTCTAGCGTCGACCTTAAGTTCGCGTTCTGGCAAATCGAGATGAAGGAGAAGAGCAGGGCGTATACGGCGTTTACTGTACCAGGGAGGCCGCTGTACCAGTTCCGCCACATGCCATTCGGGCTCTGCAACGCCGCTCAACAACTTTGCAGGCTCATGGACAAAGTAATCCCGGCGAATCTGAGGTCCAACGTGTTCATATACCTAGACGATTTGCTGATAATATCGGCAGATTTTCCAACGCACCTAAAATACTTGGAATTGGTGGCCGAGTGTCTGAGGAACGCGAACCTCACCATAGGCATGGCGAAGTCAAAATTCTGCTTCCGCAACCTAAACTACCTGGGTTTCATCATAGGCGGCGGGAGTCTGCGCATGGATCCGGGAAGAGAAGAATCGATCCGGAACATCCCGAATCCGAGGACGGTCAAGGAACTACGAAGCTTCTTAGGTACAGCGGGGTGGTATCGCCGATTCATAAAGAACTTCGCCGAGATCTCGGTACCGTTGACTGATGCCCTTAAGAAGAGAACGGGTAGATTTGTGTTGAGTGACGAGGCCATAGATGCCATAGAAAGCTTGAAGTTAGCCCTCACCACAGCCCCGGTGTTAGTTCACGCGGATTTTCGAAGACCATTCTTCATCCAATGATGACGACGCATCTCACTACGGAGTAGGAGCCGTGTTGTTCCAGCTAGACGACGAGCAACAGGAAAGGCCGATCGCATTCTTCTCGACCAAACTCAACAATCATCAGGTCAACTATTCGGTGACCGAGAAGGAATGCCTAGCCGCCAAACTGGCCATACATCGATTCCGGCCGTACGTGGAGATGATGCCGTTCACGGTAATCACCGATCATGCGAGCCTGCAGTGGTTATGAGTCTCAAAGACTTGAGCGGGAGATTAGCCAGGTGGTCCCTAGAACTGCAAGCGTTCCCTTTCTCCATGCAGTACCGCAAGGGAGCCGACAACATCGTCGCAGACACGTTGTCCCGAAGCGTGGAAGGTCGATCTGTTGGGATTTCAGACCGCGGAGTTCGAGAGCACCGAATATCGAGAGCTGATAAAAGAGGTGATGAGCCAACAAGGGAAATTGCCGGATCTTAGAGTGCAGGACGGACTTCTGTTCAAGGGGACCGTGCACGAGAGCTTGGAGGATGAGGTCGAAGGCACAAGTTGGAAGCTCTGGGTGCCGGAGTCGCTGACTGCAGGACTCATCCAACAAGCACACGCGGACGAGACGTCAGCTCATGGAGGCATGAGGAAAACGCTGCACGCGCTGCGCAGGCGATATTATTGGCCCAACAAGGCCATACAAGTCAGGGACTATGTACGGAAATGCGATACCTGTATGGAGACCAAGGCACAAAACTACCGGATGCAGGTCGGAATTGGGGAAGAAGTGCGCACCGACCGCCCCTTCCAGAAGCTATATATCGACTTCTTGGGGAAGTATCCACGGTCGAAACGAGGGCATGCGTGGATATTCGTCGTCGTAGACCACTTCTCGAAATTTACCTTCCTGAAGGCCAGGCTGAGAAGCCACCGCGGCGGATGTCGTGAACTTCCTAGTGCATGAGGTGTTCTTCAAATTTTGCGTGCCGGAAGTGACCCATTCGGATAATGGACGACAATTCGTGTCGAAGTCGTTCGATGCGATGGTCCAGGCGTTTGGCATTACTCACCTGCGCACTACAGTGTATTCGCCTCAGAGCAACGCCGCCGAACGCGTGAACCGCACAGTGCTGTCTGCAATCAGAACCTACCTGGGTCAGGATCATCGGGATTGGGACGCGTACCTACCAGAGGTGGAAGTGGCGATCCGGAATGCGGTCCACAGCGCTACGGGAGTGATTTCGTTCTTCGCGGTCTTTGGACAGCAGATGTACCTGAATGATTCCAGTTACAAACTGGCCAGGAAGCTGAGATCATTGGCCGATCACAGTATTTCTGACCTTGACGCGAAGGACAGACTGGCTGTAATCCGAAGCCAAGTCAAGGACCACCTGCACACCGTATACGAGCGAAGTCGCCAACGATACGACCACCGCGCGCGCCAGCTCCATCTGGAACCGGGACAGGAAGTGTGGAGGCGCAACTTCGCACTAAGCAGCTTCGGCAAAGCCTTCAATGCCAAGTTCGCCCGGAAATTCTTGAAGAGCCGAGTCGTCCGAGCCGTGGGCACCAACGCCTACGAGTTAGAAGATCTCCAGGGACGCGTGCTTGGCGTCTTCCACGCAAAAGATATACGAACATAATCGTAATTTGCTCACCTCCCTGCCAGGCAATGGCGGCGGCAGCGCCCGTCCTCCCTTTGTTTTTTTGGGTCAGTGCCGAAATATAGATTACTTGTCGTGGGTGTGGCCTACGTTGGGCATCGTTATTAGCCGGCTGGGTCAATCCATGAAATGCGCACGCAGATTTCTTGCAACGGTCATTCATGTCGTTACAATAATCTGCGTGGTGATGTTGCATTTGATGTTATCGGCAGCACCGAGGGTTTACTTAGTTGGTTGCGTGCGATATTATCGGCCACGCCGATATCTTTTTGTCATATGGTCAGAGTATGCGGGGTGAAGCTGGGCCCACGGCGGAGCCCAAATTTTTGAAGGGTGGCAACGCCAGACTTGCGATCCACGGCGCCAAAAGCGACGATTGCTATTGGCCGCCCGGTTCGCTCTTAAAGAGACTATGAGGAGAGTGGATCGCATGCCCTTGGATATGCCCTTGGCCTTCATTTGGGCCATTGACCCAAAAAAATGCAGCTGTGCAGATGGGCAGCAACGGTGCCCGCCTCGCCAATGTATGCGTGTGCCGAAATTCGGCACCGATGATGTTGCTGCCCAAATGTAAGAGGAGTTCGATTTGATCAGCGGTTAATGGCGGGCGTGCCAGCTCGAAGTGAGCATAAAAATTCGTATATTGCATATCGGCTCAAAAGATTCGAATTTTTTTCCATCTGGCAAGTTAAGCCGGCGCGCAATAACTTAACAGACAAATAAGAATTTTGGTTTTGTTTTTTTTATTTTGCAATTTAATAAGTATATGTTAATTAAGCCGCTCGCATCACAAAATATATAAATATAAAAAAAGAAAAATCTTAAAACTTAAGTGCGACGAGAGATGAACCAATTAAAAAACAAAAATTAACGGCTCCGGCAACAAAGGGATCAGCGCTCGCACCAGAGAGGCCCACGAAACATACCAAAAGCCAGGATTCGGCTCAGCGGCGCACACCAGCCATATCCGCGACGCCGCCAGCCAAGCGTCGGCGCAACCCTGAAGGCGACGAGACGAGCCACCGACGACCGGGCTTCAACAACGAAGAAGCGGCCACAGGCGAGACCACGCCCACATCCTCCGAGTGAGTCTCTTCCATATCGCCCATCCTCGTTCGAGCCCTTGGCAGAGTCAGATGAAGACTCCTGATCGCACTTCCTGAAAAGGAGCAGATTTTTTTTTGTCATTAAATTTAGTTTTTTTTTTATTTATAAATTATATTTATACATACATAGGCACTTACGCCGAGCTTCACTTTAGAGTGCGAACGGTGAGGGAAACTCCAAAGGTGATGCATCTGCGCCTGTAAAATATAAAAATTTAAAATTAACACTTGCGCGAACTATGCTCACATACTTACCTAATTGGCATTACCCATTTATATCGCTTCTTACCACCCCCAGAGAGCTCTTTAGGTAGGGTGAGGTAGAATTAAGCGATTTGATACAGGTCTATATCACCTACCTGTTGCACGACTGAATTTCGTGACATACCCAGTTTTAAGTACCTGTGTGGGCACATTGTGTGGGCAAATTGCCTCCTTGCGTGTTTCTTTTGCGGCGACTAGCAATATCTTTGTAGTGTTTCGTCGCCTGTTCCATTAGTGCTGTTAAAATAAAAAATGAATTCTATAAGCTAAGAGAAAAATTTAGGAATTAATACACTTTGTCTATAAGTATAAATATATGCAACATTAATACGCACCCGGAGAAGAAATGTTCACGTGCACGAATACTAATTCATCTGAATGGAGATCTCGTGCAAATTAGAAAGAAATAAAAGAAATATTAGTGCCAATAATTATAAGAATCCACAAACCATTATACGCACCTGTGAAGTTAACGAAATATCCACTTGCATGAGATTCTGAATAGCTGCAAAGATAAATGCCATAAGCGATGATTATAATTGTAATAAATTTTAAGAAAACGCAACCAATTATACGCACATATTGAAAGAAAGCATGTCCGGCTAAAGTTAAATTTGTTGGGGAGAGTGGGCATGATGGCCGACACGGGCTAATGTAGGCCATTAAGTGGCCAAAATGAGGGAGACGAGTATAGGTGAACGTCTCATGGTAGGGCGGGTACGCTGGGTCCGGAACCGGGGCCCGATCTGGAAGAGTAAGGTGGATAAATAGTGTTTTTGTTAATTTATAGTGAGTGTCTCACCTTCGTTGTTTACATTTTCATAGCTGTTACAGCTGTTTATTTTGTTCATGAGTTAGCAGTTCCGAATATTGGTTATCGATTATATGGTTCATTTTTGAATAGTGTTGTGTGAGTCTGTTTTGCTACAGACGTGTAGCTTTGTTGTTATCGATTGTGCGGACTGCGGGCCAGGGATGGGACTACACCCAGAGAATCCGATGAGCCAGCCGTCGCGGCCCACTGAGAAACAAGCAGTTCCGTAACAAGTTGCTATTATATATGTATATCTTAAGGCTACATTTCTATTACCGCATTTTTTGCATATAGAGTTTTTTTTCAAAGTACATTTGACCGAATTGACCGTACTCAGCACCACGGCCTTTTCGTTGGCTAACTTTTATATACAGATAATGTGGCATTATTAGCTCTATAAAATGCAGATGAATAAAAAGGTAATACATATGTTTCTTTTTTGCATAGCAAGTTTCGGAAATTCCCTTTTGTTTGCACGGATTGTTTCATCCAACGTAGTCTGTTTTTCATTAACTTCGAGGCTAAAAATAAGCTGTTAAAAAAAATTGTCAGTCGTTACATTTCTCCCAGAAAAAGTAAACGGTTCAATTAATTTTAGGACGACAAATTCACTCAAAAGAATTGACGAAGGCATTCTTTCGTCCTTTCCCAAATAAGGTAACCCATTAGCAACATATTTACTATCATGACCAGATGCTAACCAAAATTAAATCCCAAACTTATTTGGTTTGTTTGGCATTTATTGAGTGAATTTGCATCTTTCTTTAGTTGGGAATAATAGCATATATGTAATTTGCTATCCTGGTTAATAGCAATTTTGGCTATTTTTATACCCTGAAATGGGTAAAAGGGGTATAATGTTTTTGTGCAAAATGTAAATGTATGTAACAGGCAGAAGGAAGCCTCTCCGACCCCATAAAGTATATATATTCTTGAACAGCATCAACAGCCGAGTCAATCTAGCCATGTCTGTCTGCCTGTCCGCCCGTCCGTCCGTATGTATGAACGCAAGGAAATCAGAACCTATAAGAGCCAGAGACTTGAAATGAAGTTGCTCCTAGTGCCTACGCAGATCGAGTTTGTTTTCGATAATCGATAACTTACTCCGTTTCCAAGCAATCGATAAAAATCGATATCGACATCCTGTTTTTAGAACAATTTTGGTAAATAATAAGAGCTAGAGTCACCAAATTTGACATGTAACTTCTAGAATAGTATATATATCTGCTTTTGGTGTTAGAAGAAGAGGGTTCAGGGTATCCCCTAGTCGGGAGCTCCCGACTAGAACCTCTTACTTGTTGATTCATTTTTTTGTACCAAAGCGTTCAAACCGTAAAATATCCGTGAAGCCTTTTTTGGTAGTAGTTTTTACAAAAAAAAGCTAGTCCCCACTGTTTGGACCATAAATAGGATTGTTTGGTCAAGTGACCGGTAGAGATAACAGCGACGGCTGCGTGCAGTAACAGCAGAAGACAATAATCATAATTACAGCTAAAGAGCAAATAATGTTTGCTTTAACGATCAATAATTAATGAAAAAGCACTACTCACAGTCCCCTTTATTATGTTTCGTTTTGCTAACGCTGTAGGCTCATTGGCCTTTTTGAAAATTGTGTGAATTGGTCCCAAACCTGGAGTCGATACAGGTTTTATTTCGAACTATATAGTTCCATCAGCAGCAATTTCAGTCTGGTGGTCACTCTCATCAGAATATGATGGTAGTCTCAGAGTTCTTCCTGGTCTATGTCCATTGAGGATGTGCTCTTCCTCACTTTTAATGTCTGAAAACACATACACATCTTCGAATTTTCGTCTTGGTATTTTCGAAAGTCTATGCATCTTTAGCGCAAAGTTTTATACTGAATAATATAATATATATGCTCAAATGTTGCCGGAGTGTGTTGCAAACGCATGTCTTTCTTTGCAATTGCACAAGCTTTCGTGAACTCCGCTAATGTTTTTATATGACGGTCAGAATGACTGGATATAGGTATACCACAAACGTATCTCTGTAAAATAAAAACGCACGAATCTTACAATTTGTAATATTAAAGATTGCATAAATTTAGGAAAAAATATAACATTTTAACAAAAATATTTTTTTTATATATGAACAAAATGTCATGTTGAATTGATACTACCGGTCATTTTGTCCGGTTGGTAGTTCTAGTGTTAAATATTTTCGCGTCTTGACTTATAGAGTATTTATTGTTTTATGTGTAATTGTTAAACTTAAACAAGTGCGCTTGTGCATAGCCCGACATTTTTGGGTCAACGGCCCAGATGAAGGCCAAGGGCATGCGGTCCGCTCCACTCTTAATCTCTCTATGAGCGAATCGGGTGCCCAATCACGAGCTGTCTATTGTGTTTCCCCTCTCAGCGCAGTGGATCGTAAGCCGGGCGTTACCACTCTTCAATTAATTCGGCGCCACTATATGCTCGACATCACCCCCGAAACTCTGACCATATGACAAAACAAGTAAGAGGTTCTAGTCGTGAGCTCCGACTAGGGAATACCCTTAACCCTCTTAATTTAATACCAAATGCAGATCGCGCTAATAAAAAAAAAAGAAGTTTCCTTGGCAGGGTTCGAACTAGCAACTGACCGCATTACTTGCTGCCGACTCTACTCAACAGACACACCAGCCAACAAATAAAAAAAAAAGTTACCTTCATAGGGCTCGAACTTGCGGCAAACCGCACCACTTGCAACTGCCTGTACTCAACAGCCACACCAATAAATGAGTCTCAATGCTCAAAAAAAAATAATGATAGCAGCACAGAAACCATTACAATCGCAATTGCAATGCTGTTGATAGAATTCAAAGCAGACGCGCATGAACGTGTATGTGTACACGTATACAGAAATTCTTGCAATTTGCGCTTGCTGCCGCTGATACGAGGAAAGTCAAAGCACGTTTTCTTTAAAAATGTTTGTGTTTTTTAAACGATCTTGATAAAATTTTCTACAGTACATCTTATTGTTCCATAGAATATTTGGATATTCCAAAAAGTCAATTGAATTTAAATTGTGGCTTAAATTGCTGGACAATACAAGGTGGTAGCGGGGAGGTGGCGATAGGTATAAAATGAAAGATACTTGATATATAGATAATATTCTAGAACGTCGATGATGAGCTTCATCATCTACAGGAAGCCCGCTCGCATCTTATCTCGGATGGACTCGCTGATGCCGGACGGTAGGGATTGCCGACATGTCTGGTGGGCTTGTGTAATCGCCGCATTCACTGCCGACTTGATTACAGAATCGATTGGTGTTTTTGGGATCTCTAGGTTCCTTGGAAGTCTATCTTGTTGCGCCAATTCCTTCTCTAAGACTACCAGATGACCCTCCGCCGGGATATGTCGGTCAGCAAATCGCCGGAAGTTCATTGGCGTTCGCGCCAGACCTCCTGCCGGACGCGGCGGTGGCAGTCCCGATGCTCCGTCAGCGTCAGAATCCCAGTCCGACACCTGTTCCTCAGTCATACTCATCTCTTACGACAATTGTATCACTCTCTTCTAGCCGGCTACTTACCCCAATACAAAAAAAAACTTCATAAAAAACTCCTATTAAATAAATAAATAACTTCACATCCACCAACAAATCTTACTAATATTAATTAATTAAGATTTAAATAAATATCTACAACAATCATTTTATTATGTTTTTATAATTCAATTGCATATACTTTGGGGGAGATAAGACAAATCCTAACACACGCTAACTTGCAACTTGACAACATTTAAGCATTCGTTAAATGATCAGTTCGTCAGTTTGATTGACGAACGGCATTCAAGGAACGCTATCTTGAAGTCTATTTGGCTTCTGTCACACTTCTGGGTACCTCTCGGGTACCTCTATATCGTCCAGGGTCACCTGTCTCCGAAGCTCATATAACAACGGCCAGCACACACCAAACGTAAGCACAGAGTGAAACAAAACAAATAGGAAACAATAAACAAGCTCTAACAAAATCTACCCTAATAAAACATTTTATCACAGGTTATTTTGTCATGGCGGCTACCACCAGGCTATGATGCAAAAAAACTCCCCTTGTTAATGAACACTATGAAGCAAGATCCGTCTCCTTCGTTCTTCTGGCCATTCTTGGGGTATGCTGTGTGACAGATGTGGCGCGGGCTCGATTCTACATCGTCCTGGATCACCTGTCTCCGAAGCTCTGCTAACTACAATCAGCACACATCCAACATTAACACAGAATGAGACAAACAAAGCTAATAAATGAATAAATAACATTTAACAGAATTACGCAATTCCTGCGTTGATATTTTTATTTATTTTTTTGATTCACACACCGACTTTAAAAAGCCGAGTGCTTCTTCAAATTGGGTGCCATATTGTAACGGAACTTTTTTTTTCGTTTTGGGCCGCGCCGACTGGCTCATCGGTTCTCTGGGTGTAGTCCCATCCCTGGCCCGCAGTACGCAAAATCGATATCAACAATCTACAACTTCTGTAGCAAAACAGACCTACAAAACACTATCCAAAACAAACCACAACATCGATAACATGAAACAGCCGGAACTTCTAACAAATGAACAACATAAGCAGCTGTCTCAACAAGAAATGTAAGCAAGCTGAAACGCTAATATAAATTATCTATAAAAACAATATTAATCCACTTAACTTCTACAGATCAGGTACCGATTCCGGACCCAGCGTACCCGCCCTACCTGAGACGGTCACTTACAATCGTCTCCCTCATTTTGGCCAATAGATGGCCTTCATCAGCCCGTGTCGGCAGTCATGCCCCCTCTCCCCATCAATGGATAATTAGCCATCTTATCTCGGATGGACTCGCTGATGCCGGACGGTAGGGATTGCCGACATGTCTGGTGGGCTTGTGTAATCGCCGCATTCACTGCCGACTTGATTACAGAATCGATTGGTGTTTTTGGGATCTCTAGGTTCCTTGGAAGTCTATCTTGTTGCGCCAATTCCTTCTCTAAGACTACCAGATGACCCTCCGCCGGGATATGTCGGTCAGCAAATCGCCGGAAGTTCATTGGCGTTCGCGCCAGACCTCCTGCCGGACGCGGCGGTGGCAGTCCCGATGCTCCGTCAGCGTCAGAATCCCAGTCCGACACCTGTTCCTCAGTCATACTCATCTCTTACGACAATTGTATCACTCTCTTCTAGCCGGCTACTTACCCCAATACAAAAAAAAACTTCATAAAAAACTCCTATTAAATAAATAAATAACTTCACATCCACCAACAAATCTTACTAATATTAATTAATTAAGATTTAAATAAATATCTACAACAATCATTTTATTATGTTTTTATAATTCAATTGCATATACTTTGGGGGAGATAAGACAAATCCTAACACACGCTAACTTGCAACTTGACAACATTTAAGCATTCGTTAAATGATCAGTTCGTCAGTTTGATTGACGAACGGCATTCAAGGAACGCTATCTTGAAGTCTATTTGGCTTCTGTCACACTTCTGGGTACCTCTCGGGTACCTCTATATCGTCCAGGGTCACCTGTCTCCGAAGCTCATATAACAACGGCCAGCACACACCAAAAGTAAACACAGAGTGAAACAAAACAAATAGGAAACAATAAACAAGCTCTAACAAAATCTACCCTAATAAAACATTTTATCACAGGCTATTTTGTCATGGCGGCTACCACCAGGCTATGATGGACAGTCGCAAACGCTTCGCCAACATGCAAACGTGCCATCAACCGTGACAAAAAAACTCCCCATGTTAATGAACACTATGGCAAGATCCGTCTCCTTCGCTCTTCTGGCCATTCTTGGGGTATGCTATGTGACAGATGCGGCGCGGGCTCGATTCTACATCGTCCTGGATCACCTGTCTCCGAAGCTCTGCTAACTTCAAACAGCACACATCCAACATTAACACAGAATGAGACAAACAAAGCTAATAAATGAATAAATAACATCTAACAGAATTACCCTAATATCACATTTTTATCACGAGATGTCTTTGTTATTTCGGCTACCACTACCATTAACGGTCGCGAACGTTTCGCCAACATGCGAACGTAACGTACTGCCATCAACCACGACAAGAAAAACTTCTCATGCTCTCGGATATTCTGGTAATCGCTGCCTCCGTCGTGCTTCTCTACACGTTGCACGATTACTCGTGCCACATAAGACATCAAACCTCCCTTGGGGCTTTTCTCTGTTCCTGCGTTGATATTTTTATTTATTTTTTTGATTCACACACCGACTTTAATAAAGCCGAGTGCTTCTTCAAATTGGGTGCCATATTGTAACGGAACTTTTTTTTTCGTTTTGGGCCGCGCCGACTGGCTCATCGGTTCTCTGGGTGTAGTCCCATCCCTGGCCCGCAGTACGCAAAATCGATATCAACAATCTACAACTTCTGTAGCAAAACAGACCTACAAAACACTATCCAAAACAAACCACAACAACGATAACATGAAACAGCCGGAACTTCTAACAAATGAACAACATAAGCAGCTGTCTCAACAAGAAATGTAAGCAAGCTGAAACGCTAATATAAATTATCTATAAAAACAATATTAATCCACATAACTTCTACAGATCAGGTACCGATTCCGGACCCAGCGTACCCGCCCTACCTGAGACGGTCACTTACAATCGTCTCCCTCATTTTGGCCAATAGATGGCCTTCATCAGCCCGTGTCGGCAGTCATGCCCCCTCTCCCCATCAATGGATAATTAGCCGAACATTTCTCGTTTCAGTATTTGAATGTAATTGATCGCATTTTTTAAAGATATTAACAATCAATATCTCTTATCTCATTTATATTAACAGGAGATCTCCACTCTGCTATTTATAATTTTAAGGCAAGCGGACATTTCTTCTCAGCTTCAACATGTGCGTATAGTTATTTGTATTATTGTATTGTTATTGACAGTTGATATTTCATTTTTTTACAGAATTCATTTTTTTTTACAACATTGAACTGAACAGACGACGAAAACACTGCCAAAGTTACTGCCAGTTGCAGAGAAAAAAAGGGAAAATAAAACAATAAAATGTAATTCCTGTACCAATTGGCGAATGTTTTATTCAAAGATTCATTATTAAACAAACAAAAATGTTCCTCGTTATTTTTATACCCTGAACCCATTAAAAATGGGTAAAAGGGGTATTATGTTTTTGTGCAAAATCCAAATGTATGTAACAGGCAGAAGGAAGCATCTCCGACCCCATAAAGTAAATATATTCTTGATCAGTATCAATAGCCGAGTCGATCTAGCCATGTCCGTCTGTCTGTCCGTCCGTCCGTCCGTATGTATGAACGCAAGGAAATCAGAACCTATAAGAGCTAGAGACTTGAAATTTTTGCTGTAGGTTCTCCTAGTGCCTGCGCAGATCGAGTTTGTTTCCGATAATCGATAACTTACTCCGTTTTTTAAGCTATCGATACAAATCGATATCGGCATCCTGTTTTTTGAGCAAATTGGGTAAATAACAAGAGCTAGAGTCACCAAACTTCATATGTTGCTTCTTGAATATTATATATTTATATCAAGTATCCGTTATTTTATACCTATCGCCACCTCCCCGCTACCACCCCAAAGCCATAAAGCAAATTAATAAACCAACTTGTATTGCCCATCAATTTAAGCCACCATTTAATTGCTACTGACTTTTTGGGAATAGACAAATATTCTATGGTACAATTAGATATTGAATAATATAGGAAATTTCATGATTATTGGTTAAAAAACACACAGAAGTTGTGTGTTTTGACTGCGCACGTGTTTGCAACAGCTAGCGCAAATTCCAAGAATTTCTGTATAAATGTACGCACACACATTCATGCGCGTCTGATTAGAATTGTGCCAACAGCATTGCAATTGCGATTGTTTTCTGTGCTGTTTTTTAATTGTTTTTTTTTTCTCAGTAAGACTCAATTATATGTGTGGCTGTTGAGTAGAGGCAGTTGCAAGTGTGTGCGGTCTGTCGCGAGTTCGAGTGTGCACACGCACACTCTTTCGAGGGAGCAGTCGTGTGATATTATAAATGTAAATATTGCCAGCTAGTTTTTTTGCATTAACATAGGTTGTAATAGTAAACAAGTAAGAGGTTCTAGTCGGGAGCTCCCGACTAGGGGATACCCTGAACCCTCATATTCCAACACCAAATGCAGCGCGCGCTTATAGATAGAGAGTAGCGGGGAGGTGGCGATAGGTATAAAATGAAAGATAATCGATATATATATACTTTTCTAGAAGCTACATGTCAAGTTTGGTAACTCTAGCTCTTATTATTTACCAAAATTGCTTAAAAAACAGGATTTCGATATACATTTTTATCGATTACTTGGAAACGGGGCAAGTTATCGATTATCGGAAACAAACTCGATCTGCGTAGGAACTAGGAGCACCTACATCTAAAATTTCAAGTCTCTAGCTCTTATAGGTTCTGAGATCCTTGCGTTCATACATACGGACGGACGGACGGACGGACGGACAGACAGACGGACATGGCTAGATCGACTCGGCTATTATTGCTGATCAAGAATATATATACTTTATGGGGTCGGAGATGCTTCCTTCTGCCTGTTACATACATTTGGATTTTGCACAAAAACATAATACCCCTTTTACCCATTTTTAATGGGTTCAGGGTATAAAAAAGAAAAATGAGAATTTCTAAAAACTGGCTGGACGATTTTCTTCTTATAAAAAGCAAAATGATTTATAATTTCCGATCTATATGTTTAACCACAGTGCATTTGAGGCCATTCACGGAGAAGTTAAAAAATATAGTTAGAAATATGTTGAAATATTGCCACTTTTTTTTTATTATACTGTGTATAAATACATAAATATACGGTTGCCTTATTTTACCAAAGAAAATGTTTTATTGTAAAGTGCCAATTATTTTATTTATTTCTGCATTTCTTTCCTATATACAAATTTTTTGAATTAATTTGTTCCCGCTCAATTCTGTATAAAATTGTTCAACACTGATTCCGAGCAGTGGTTAAGTTCCCGTTGGACCTAGTAGCTGGATAGGCCTTTTGAATGAACAAAATGAGGTGTGTTTACATTTTGTTATTTTTCTAAAAAACTGGCTGATCGATTTGTTTAGAATTAATGCGCAAAGCTTCCTTAAACATGTATCTTCAAGTTGGTATACCGTGCATTGATGGCCAATATCCCTGAGAAAAGATATTGGGGTTCAAGTGCAAGGGTGATTTTTTACGGTCATTTTGTATGGGGCTAGCAACGAGGCTGCTGCACTGTAGTACAAATATCTTAAAAACGTGCTGATCGATTTTTATAATTTTTTCAAGATTGGTTAGGAGAAACTATAGACTTCAATCGTGTATATGCGGTTTTCGGGGCCATTATCCCTAAATTAAGATATTTATAGAATGGTGAAAACCTAACTTTTCAACTCCTTGGTTTACCCATATTATAAATTACAATTCAAAAAGAAATGAATGTAGACAGTAAAAATTTAATTTTTTTTTTAAATTCTGCATTTAAATTGATTAGGTTTTGTGCTTGAAAACATAAATAAATTCATTTAAAAGTGTCCGATTTATTTTCCGATACCAAGTACTAAAAATTGACGCTATGTCACCTCCGCTAATTTGACGCACATCCGAGATGAGCGAATGAGAGCTGCCAACTATCGATGATAAATCATTACAATTATCGAATTTTCGATCTGGCTGAGGCTATTGTGTATTTAAAATGTATGAAACTGAAATACCATAAATACATGTGCAATTTTTTGTTTTCAATAATTATATTGTGCATGTAAATTTAACTTTAAGAATTTGTATTTTATGTAAGCCATTAAATGTGACTATATAATAAATATCAAAAATAATGACATAAATAAAAATGTATATACATATACATATATGAATTATACTTATGTTTTACAGCAAGAAGAATTTTTAAAAAATGTATTATGACTAGCGTTTACAAATTGGATTTAACCAGGTCAAGTTACTTCATAAATTTTAAATAATTAATTTTGCCCGATTCCCGCGCTTGCAAATTTAGAATCTTTCCCCACTCCAATGAACCTGACGTTTTAAAACATATTTCGATGAATGCTGCAGTGAGTCACTAACGCAAAGTGCTGTTGTCCCTAAGCTAAGGGCCGTCCGAATTAAAAGATCTATTAATGCAGAGATTTACACCAGTCCACATAATCAAGATATTAATATTTACTAAAATATTTGTTTATAAAATCAAACAAAAGAATATTGGCTTGAGGCCAATGTTTAATTTCTTTTGCTGGGTCAGACGCGTTTGTTAACTTTACCATAAATATCTCAAACATTCATTATGCTCGCCGTTGCCTTGGGTCGCTGTTACACTTTGCGTGTTAGCCTGCGTGACGTCTGCAAAAAATCAAATTGCAAGTGAGAAAACTTTTTATTTTCGTAGATAAGCTGATTGATAATTTCGGACTTCCCAGCGCCGAAGTGGATCAATCAGATAATCGTGCTGACATTTTAACCAAGATGTCTGGCCATATATCTTCCCCCTCGTTGACATTGCTTGGGGATATCCGACAGGCACTTGTCTAATTGTTGAAAATAATATAAAAAACAAGCTTACTTTCTATTTTTGTAAAATTATAATAATAATTGCGTCCCTTGATGCGCGTGCCAATATAATGCGCATGTATGTAAATTAAGTCTTCCGTCGTACACTTCGACGTCTTGCGGCGATCCGTAGTTGGTAGAACAGGAATAACTTCTTCTCCTTTTGGGAGGTGGTGATAAATCCAGCAGGTGACTACTAGAACGGTGTAGATTAGGATGTGGGAACTTTCCCAGTTGCCCGTCTTGGACGTGGTCAACTATGATTGATAACACGGGTTATATTTATTGACGGCAATGCCGGAGTTTAATCTTTTATTCGTCTTATTATGTTGCGTTACAGATCGAGACTGAAGGCTGCAGAAATGTCCAAGTTTAAGCTTGCCCTGTGCAGCCAATGCATCACGCCATTCGTTGGAGTCGGCGAGCCGACTCAGCATTCTTGCGCAAGCAACGCGGGTGTCCGCTTTCAGTTGCTGTGCGCTGAACTCTTAGCGGCGAGTCAGCATTGTTTATGAAAAATAGTACTTTGTTGCTGAGGGCAACCAGAATGCTTAGGGCTGTGTGTTATGTGTTGTTGTACTTTGTTGCTGAGGGCAACCAAATTACTTATGATTGTGTGTTGTGTACTTAGAAATACCAATGTATGAATGTGAGAGTGTATCTTATATGTTTAGTTGTTAACTACCCCCCCCCCCCCCCTCAGGATGATGGCCGTCCTCGGTCATGTTAAAGTTGTCCAAAGCCTTCTGTATCCTTAGTGTTGCTCGCTTTCTCCTTAGTGCCGTAAAAAGGATGAATGAGCCAATTAGTCCGATGTTCAGGACTGCACCAACCGCGAACCAGAATTTAGGCGAGCCGGCCGTAATTACCTCCTCCTTGAAATCCCGAATTGATTGCAAGTTGTTGATGTTCATGCGATGCAGGAGTGGTATGCTTAGTACCGGGTCATGTCCGATGATGTTTAGGAGCGGTGACCTCACGGCGCCCGGCTGCTTGCTTGGTGACTTGCGCAAGTTTACAAACTCTGTGCCATTGATAGCTGCAGACCGTTCGAAAGTTATCAGGAAGGTTCCTGAGACGGTTACCTCTGCGCCATCATCTGTTCGGACGCGCGCTGTCGCTTCGTTGATAATCACGACGCCGTCATCTACAGGCATTATCGCTTTCAGGTGGCTAGGTTGAGTGTGGCAGTTGGCAGTGTTTCTCGCGTGGAGGGAGCTAGCACAGGTTTCGCGCCGTGATCGTTCGCAAAAGGTGTTATGCGTAGTCACGGTGCATCCAGTAACCGCAAAGGTATCCTTTTCGCATTCCGCCAGCGTGTCCTCGTCGAGTCGCAGAATGGTTTGTTGGCGTGAAACGGGATAGACGGAGACTGTTTGGCACCTAAACTCAACTTTAGGGTAGGCTATTAGTATGTAGATAATGTTTTCGGTCTGAAGGACCCTGATCTTAGATGCTTCTATTAAGCTAACTATTGGAGTATCTTGTTCGATAAGTGATTTCAGATCGGCATGATCAAGGATTGTAGGATTTACTATGTTTGCTTTTGCCAACGTTATGGTGAGTATTAAATTTTGAATTTCTGTGTTTAGTATTCTATTTCTTGCCAACAGTGTTTCGAATAAATGAGGAGTGTCAACCAAATCGCCTTTGCGGGAACTGATAATTTTATTGATGGTGTCCGTTAGTTTGTTTATTTGTTTTTGAGTTTCGGAGTTTATTAGTTTGGAATTAGACTCCACTAATTGAGCCTCTGTAATGCGGACCTTTAGGAAATCTGAAGCATCAGGGGTGCCAGCAACAACCTTCAAGGCAGTGCCTAAGAAATTGAGGCTTCGTGCAAATCTGTGATGCACTTGAAGAACGGACAACAATGTTCTAAGGTGATCTGTATCTACGTCTAGTAGTTTACGCATATGCGACTGTGGAAAGGAATCGGACAGTTTTTCGGTCTCGTCTACCATGCTAACAAATTCAGAAATGTTACTTGAATGCCTCAAGTAGCTACGTTGATCGAACACCAGTACTTCCCCGAATGTAGTTGGCATGTGAGAAGTCGGTGATCCGAGCATTTACCGCTGCTAGTGCTACAAGCAAAGTGAGTGTAAACCTGAAATGGATAAACAATATAAAACGGTGTTCTAACTCTAAGTTGGTTTACTAGCTAATTGTGGCGGAAAACCTATTTCAGGTTGTCCTTATGGACCACCCTCCCCTTAATGAGGACAGACGTTCCCAGGTCTGCTTCGACCTTTTGTTCTGAGCATAAGGGAGTTAACTTGTTCCCTAACCTCTTGTTGTTCTTCTGGAACACCTTTTCTCCTACCTCGAAAACGCGGTTTTGCCTGGATGCATTGCACCTTTTGATATTGTCTTGTTGTGCCTTAATTAGCCTGTCTTTGACGTTCTCGCGACGCTCACCAGCTGCTGCATGAACAACCTCAATTGGTTTCTCGCGGGTTACTGAGTGCAAACTTTTGTTGTACTCTATCGTAGCCCTTAAGATTAATTCTGTAGTGTCGCTGATTTTCTTGTCTAACTTGAGGCATCTCGCAATTTCGGTCAGGGTGCTATGAAAGCGTTCCACTTGGCCGTTTGAGGTGCTGTGAAGCGGAGCTGCGTTCACAATGCAAATGCCGTAGGCGTTTCGGAGCATCGAAGTGATGGTCTCGGAATTGAAGGCCGCCTCGTTATCGCAATAAATTGTCTTGGTTGCGGGGAAAAGGTTAACAATTTGTAGCAGAGGGCTTGTGACATCGATTATTGTTCTGGACAATATCGGTTGGACGACTGCAAATTTTGAGAATTTGTCTATGCAGGTCAAGAATTGTTTCTTGTCTGTCGAGAAAATGTCAATATGCAACATTTCGCCAGTATAACTTGGTATAGGCGTTTCCCCGAGTTCTTGTTTCTTCGGGTGCCTATTGTATTTGGCTTTAGTGCAGACCCTGCAGTTTGCAACCACTTCTTTGGCTAAATTGCTCATATTGGGAAAATAGTAGTCACGAAGTACTTGTTTAATATTTTCCTGAGCTGCTCTGTGCGCTCGATTGTGCTCGGCAGTGATGATTTCTAACTGCTCGTTTTTGTCCGTTATATCTTGCACGAGATTTTTGCAATGCCAAAATTGGGTAGCAGGGAAATGTAACATGAGGTCGTGTTGGAAACTTGCCAACGTGGGAAGATCGCAATGTATTGCATTAACGACTCCAGAGTTCACAACTTCTTTGAGTGTTTTGAGAATTGTGCTCTTGTCAGTGTAACTGATCAAGTGGCGTGTTTTGCTGCGAAACAGAAACAAGTTTCGCTTTAGCGGAAAACGCGATTCCTCTAGGACAATCTGGTTCCTAAAGCAATTCAATGGTTTGTCTGTTGTCTCGACCGTGTAGGTCAGGGAGAGTTGCTGTGAACGGTTGCAGCGTCCGGGGCTCATCTTGCAGAGCATTAATGTTTTGCCTTGAAAGGGCATCCGCCACCAGATTTTCTCTGCCTGGTTTATAAAACATTTTGGCATTGTGCTGGTCAATGTAAGATTTCCATCTTTTAATTTTGGAATTCGTGTTCTTGTCCGCCACAGCGAACGTGAGCGGAACCGTACAGAAAGTTCTGCAATCTGCCTAAAGCCCACACAATGGCCAGCAATTCTCTTTCGTTGGTGGCATAGTTTTGTTCGGGCTGTTTTAAGGCGCGAGAAATCATTGTTATTGGCCTATTGCCTTGGGAAAGAACCGCGCCAATTCCACTGGCCGAAGCATCAGTGGTTAAATCGAACGGTTTCTGGAAGTCAGGATACATTAACATGACATCTTCTGATGCCAAAATGTTCCGCAGCCGGTGAAATGCATCGTGTTGAGCTTCATTAAACTCAACAGGGATTTTCTTTGATACGTGCTTACTAACTGAACCATTTTCCCCTTTAAGTATGTCCGATATCGGACGAGCTATAGCGGCAAAGTCCTTAATAAAAACCCTATAGTAGCCGGCTAACCCCAAGAAGGACCTAACGCTGTAGACACTCTTTGGTTCAGGGAATTCCTGAATAGCTTTAACCTTTTTGGGATCGGATGATGCTCCGTCTTTGGTTACAATGAAACCCAGGTATTCGATACTTTCCTTGAAGAATCGAGTCTTTTCGGGGCCTACACGCATGTTGGCGTCGATTAGACATTTTAACACAATGTTAATGTGTTGAAGGTGCTCCGTTTCATTTGTAGAAAAAATTATGACGTCGTCTACATAGACGAAGCAAATCTTTCCTATATGTTCCCTCAGGACATCGTCTATTGCCCTTTGGAAGATGCTGCTTGCGTTGCGCAGGCTAAACGGTAGACGACAGAACTCGTACTTGCCGCTGCTTACTGAAAACGAAGTCTTTTCGCGGTCATGCTCCGCAAGGTAGATTTGGTGGTACCCAGACTTTAAGTCGAGGGTAGTGAAGTATTTTGCCTTTCCTAGATTTGCTAAGATCATAGGGATGCTTGGCATGGGGTAACGGTCCGGTATGGTTTTTTCGTTCAGTTTCCTGAAGTCGACTACCAACCTTTTTTTTTGGTTACCGTATGAGTCAGTGCCTTACTTATCAACCACCCATGTTGGGCTGTTGTAAGGCGATCTGGAGGGCCTGATTATGCCATCGTCCAGCAACTGTTTGACTTCTTTGTTTATGAAGTCAGAAACACCCATGAGACTCGGGTATCTTGAATACACAAGCTCATTGTCCACTGTTCGGATTGTAGCGACGACAGCAGTGTTAAAAGGGAGAGCTTCATCTGCGTTTGAAAAGGCTCTTTTGTTTCTGAGTATCATGTCCCTGAACCCTTTCTTTACGGAAGGGGGAACTACGATGTCGTTGACATCGGAGAAGTTGACATCAGCACATTGATAGTACTGGAGTTTTTCGGATGCACCCTGGTATTCCAGAGTGTTTTTCGCCAAGTTCAATTTGACCCCGGCTTGTGTCAGCAAGTCGAAGCCTATGATAGCGTCGAAAGAATTTAGGGTATCGAGGAGGAAAAATGGGGAAGTAAGTCGGAAAATATTCATCAAGCATTTGCGTTTGATTTCGGTAGACCCGTGGATCGAGTTTACCGAGAATGACTTGGCGACCGGCGTTATGGTCTTTAGCTCTGTTAAGGGTTTCACATAATTTTTTGCCGCGCCAGTGTCAATCAACATCTTCAGAGTTCTCCCAGCCAACCGTCGCTCAATGTACGGAAGCCGGGAGTGTTCCCTAAAAAATTAACCGAGTCGTCACCAGGTGCGTACTCGTTCTCACTCTCGAGTTCTTCGACTGCCTCCTTGGCCGCCTTCTCGTATTCTGTTACAGCTTCTTTGGAATCTGTTTGTACGACATTGTTAACGCGTTGTCGCCTTTGACCTGTTGAACGGTCTGACGAATTCTTGCGTTTTGGTGCGTTGGACTCATTAGTCTGACGCTTGCTGTACTCTTTTTTTTGTCTAAATCTGGAGGAAGAGTCAACTTCCATGGGCTGTGGAGCCTCGGTTTGATTGTCTTTTGGGGCCTGAGGCTGGGGACCGCCCTTTTGTCGTTTCACAAAATGGGGATTTCTCTCCTGATTCTGTTCATCTCTGTATTATCTGGTTTGCTTGCCTTGGGCACGGTTTTTGTTACCTTCAGCAAGTTGCGCTCGCTCTTGCAAGGCTTTAGCGTAAGAGTTAGCGAACATGCTTCTCTCAATGCTAGATTCTGCCTCTCTGGCCAAGGCCAGTGCGGATGGTAAATCTTTTGGTTGTGCAGGGAACACAACCGCTCTCAACGGCTTTTTAAGACCGGAGATAAAGGCGTGCAAGGCGTCGTCTCTAACCTCTCGGTTGAGCAAATCGGCGCCTTCTTGGTCGTGAGACATTACAATTTTGTTAGTTACGAGCGTGAGTTTCTTCTCTGCGTAACCAACTCCAAACCTTGTCTCAACAAGCGCAAGGATGTTTTATCCGAGTATGTGCAATCTAGCCTAGCTAGTATTGCATCGAAATTTAAGACAGTATTGTGAGACACTAGTAGGGCTCCAGCTGAGCCTTTGATTTTATTCCTAATGATCGCTAGTGGTAGTGTGTAGTGCTCTTTGGAAAATTCTTGAACAGTTCGTATGCGTAGATGGCTGCTTGCCTCCACGCTACATACTCATCCTGTACGCCGGTGAAATCCGGCACAGACTTAATAATGTCTAAGGGGATATCGCATCTGGCGTTAGGATCGACGGATATTTTCTCGTATGTGATGATTTGCGGTGCTTCCACCTGCAAACTCTGTACTTGTGAAGCTAAAGCGGTTATTTGTGCTTGAAACTGATTTTGTTGTTGCGCTAAAGCTTGCCTGATGGCACCCTCATCGAGAGTCTGAACTTGAGCTGGATCCATTTCTTCAGTTACAGTCGTACCTGCAGGAGTAGGATTTACTGAGCAATTGACTTCCCCCTCCCAGCTATCGTCACTATTATATTCAACTTTTATCTCCCTATAAGTCCAACTCATTGGCTTATGGTTGGCACTTTTCAAAACTTAGGCCGATCGTGAAAGATCGGCAGGTAAAACTGTTGGCAATAATGGAAAATAGTGTATCTTGGGGTATGCAAAATTTATTACAAAAAATTTGTTAAGGTATGCAGCAAAAAATATAATGTTGCCGAAAG
>JAWNOU010000124.1:0-10280 GCA_035045725.1 Drosophila ezoana
CGGCAGCAACAACAACAATCAACAACTCAGTGAACAGCAACAACAGCAGCAGCAGCAACCCCAGCAACAACAACAATCAACAGCTCTATGCCCAGCAGCAACAACGGCGGCGGCAGCGGCAACAACAGCAACAACAGCAATCAACAACTTTATACACAACAGCAGAAGCAGCAGCAGCAACTTCAGCAACAACAACAATCAACAGCTTTATGCACAGCAGCAAAAACAGCAGCAGCTTCGACAGCAACAACAGCAATCAACGGCTTTATGCACAACAGCAGAAGCAGCAGCAGCAGCAGCAACCTCAGCAACAACAACAATCAACAGCTCTATACACAGCAGCAACAGCGGCGGAGAGCGGCAGCAACAGCAGCAACCAACGGCCTCACACACAGCGGCGGCAACGACGGCAGCAGCAGTGGCGGCGGCGACGACAGCAACAGCAGCAACGGCGGCGACAGCACCAGCAGCAGCAGCAATCTCTACAACAGCAACAATCAACAGCCCAACACACGGCGGCAGCGACAGCAGCGGCAGCGGCGGCGACAGCAGCGGCAGCGGCGGCGACAGCAGCAGCAACAACAGCAACAATCAACAATCAACAGCTCAATACACGGCAGCAGCGACAACGGCAACGGCGACAACAGCGACAACAGCAGCATCAGCGGCGACAGCAGCAGCAACAACAGCAACAACAACAATCAACAACTTTATACACTCACCCTCACACTTATATGACAAATTGTAACCAAAATAAGAACACATTAGCTCCCAGGTTTAATATCTAGCCAATATCAATGTTTCTTCTTCTCTTTTCTTATTCCAAGAAAAAGGAAAAGAAACTGCCTTATCTAGTGTGAGAGAGAATGACACAGGCCCAATAATCCTATTCTTTACAATTCACACACACACACACCTACAGACAACAACTCTCCACATTGAAATATTTTCGAGGGATCTACTCTCAAAACCTAAATTAAATAACTAAATATTTGACGAACTCTCCCAATTACCCACCCCAAATCCATAAAGAATCCAATATGACGTCCAAATGGCATGCCTCGATGATGTAAAATTATCGTTGCTGCCATTTGTAGCGCTGAGCATTCTAAACACACACTCCTATCATAACAAGCCGCCATGTAATCCTATTACAAGATGGCAATTTGCCTATTGCTGCATACATACATATATATGTACACGCAAGCGCACAAGCCTGCTGGTATGTATTTGTGGACCAGCGCACATGCACTCACACCATCACGCGTGCGCACACGCCTACATCTACACATGGAAAAAAAAAAAAAAAAAGCGTGTGCGCCGCCGAAACTAAGAAGCTCAAAGATTCGTGAAACTATGCCTCAAACCCAATGAACCCACAAAATCCCTCTAAAATATTTCACAATCCTCTCTCTCACACTTAAAAACGCATTTACTGCATAACTCCTGCCATTACCTGCTGGCTTATGGTAAGCAATTTACTGACGCCGCACCTCACTCCAATTATATATTACATCCACTCAATCATCATAAACCCCAACATACAAACCTATAATACCTAATATCTAATATTTAATACAATTATAACAAAAAATTATAAAATTGTTCACACACATCATCAATTGTACCATACACACGCTCTCAAATCAAACCGAATCAAATTCAAAACATTTTCATATAGTCCCAAGACATAAACTAACTATCAACAAATTGTAACATTTAACGCCTAACCATATCTCAAGTAATATATATCAATAAATAAATTTCTGGGCTGAGAGGGGGAGATTGAGCGCATCCACGTTCCCAATTGGGAGCGGGCGACCGGATGTGTGAGTGAGTCAGAGTAAGCGAGTGGCCATCGTGTTGAAGTCGGACCACGAACTAGGACTCGGACTTGGACTCGGACCCGGACCCGGATTCTCTCTCTCTGTCTCGCACGCTCGGCTCGCACGACTCCATTGCCCGCTCTCGACAACCTGGCAACTTGCCGCTCAATCCCCAAATCTCATTCTCATGAAGCCACTTGCACAGAACGGACGTGTTTTCTCTTGGCCGGTCGACAAAAAATTGAAAATTTAAAATTGTAAAAAATTAATTAATATTTTGAGACTCTGAAAATTGTGAACTTGTGAAACGAGAAAACATTGAAATTGTGTAATTGTGTAACTGGAAAAAAGTGCAAGCAGTGGAAGTGCGGCTGAATCCTCTGCCATTGCCTTTTTCTACCACCAACTCGCTTCATATCATTCAAAAAAAATAATAAAATAAAAACTTTACTAAGCAACGTTTAATAAAAAACATAACCTAACAACTAATTAACTAACCTACGTCTAATAAAAACATAACCAAACACTAACTCGCCCTAAATCGCCATATGTGCTCACATAACATCAATCCTCTTCTCTGTGAAAACTTCAATATACATATACATAAACATACGTGCATACATGTAGACAAATACATATTCATATTTCTATTTGCCCATCTACGGACAAATCTCTACATTGTCATAACATATATATCCACACAATAAGAGAGCAATTTCCTTATAACAATAACCAAATTATCAAACACATTCAACCATACCATCTCAAAAATCATAAATGCCCAACACTACAAAAGCAGAAAGGTACACGTAAGACATTCGACTTCTAGTTTACACATATACACACTCCTTTCCCTTCAGCTGACGTGGCCTGACAACTGACACAACACACTCAGCCAGTAAGTGAACACACACATATATACTTACATACACTCACTCACACACACTAACACCTCCCCCAAAACCAAAAAACCAAAAAACCCCCACCCCCCCCCCCCCCCCCCCCCCCCCCCCCCCCCCCCCCCCCCCCCCCCCCCCCCCCCCCCCCCCCCCCCCCCCCCCCCCCCCCCCCCAAAAAACCCCCCAAAAAACCTTGCCCAAAGACAACAAGAACAGCTTGACAAGCTGACGCGCCGTATGAGTGATGTGCAGCAAAAAATGCAGGGCTTAATCCTATATGAAGATGACTCCGCTCTCCTAGCAACTTCACCTTCATCCAGCTCAAACTAAGGCTCTGAACAACAGCGGCGGCGGCAGCCGCAACAGCAACAACAACAATCAACAACTCAGTGAACAGCAACAACAGCAGAAGCAACAGCAGCAGCAGCAACCCCAGCAACAACAACAATCAACAGCTCTATGCCCAGCAGCAACAACGGCGGCGGCAGCGGCAACAACAGCAACAACAGCAATCAACAACTTTATACACAACAGCAGAAGCAGCAGCAGCAACTTCAGCAACAACAACAATCAACAGCTTTATGCACAGCAGCAAAAACAGCAGCAGCTTCGACAGCAACAACAGCAATCAACGGCTTTATGCACAACAGCAGAAGCAGCAGCAGCAGCAGCAACCTCAGCAACAACAACAATCAACAGCTCTATACACAGCAGCAACAGCGGCGGCAGCAACAGCAGCAACCAACGGCCTCACACACAGCGGCGGCAACGACGGCAGCAGCAGTGGCGGCGGCGACGACAGCAACAGCAGCAACGGCGGCGACAGCACCAGCAGCAGCAGCAATCTCTACAACAGCAACAATCAACAGCCCAACACACGGCGGCAGCGACAGCAGCGGCAGCGGCGGCGACAGCAGCGGCAGCGGCGGCGACAGCAGCAGCAACAACAGCAACAATCAACAATCAACAGCTCAATACACGGCAGCAGCGACAACAGCAGCAACGGCAACGGCGACAACAGCGGCAACAGCAGCATCAGCGGCGACAGCAGCAGCAACAACAGCAACAATCAACAACTTTATACACTCACCCTCACACTTATATGACAAATTGTAACCAAAATAAGAACACATTAGCTCCCAGGTTTAATATCTAGCCAATATCAATGTTTCTTCTTCTCTTTTCTTATTCCAAGAAAAAGGAAAAGAAACTGCCTTATCTAGTGTGAGAGAGAATGACACAGGCCCAATAATCCTATTCTTTACAATTCACACACACACACCTACAGACAACAACTCTCCACATTGAAATATTTTCGAGGGATCTACTCTCAAAACCTAAATTAAATAACTAAATATTTGACGAACTCTCCCAATTACCCACCCCAAATCCATAAAGAATCCAATATGACGTCCAAATGGCATGCCTCGATGATGTAAAATTATCGTTGCTGCCATTTGTAGCGCTGAGCATTCTAAACACACACTCCTATCATAACAAGCCGCCATGTAATCCTATTACAAGATGGCAATTTGCCTATTGCTGCATACATACATATATATGTACACGCAAGCGCACAAGCCTGCTGGTATGTATTTGTGGACCAGCGCACATGCACTCACACCATCACGCGTGCGCACACGCCTACATCTACACATGGAAAAAAAAAAAAAAAAGCGTGTGCGCCGCCGAAACTAAGAAGCTCAAAGATTCTTGAAACTATGCCTCAAACCCAAAGAACCCACAAAATCCCTCTAAAATATTTCACAATCCTCTCTCTCACACTTAAAAACGCATTTACTGCATAACTCCTGCCATTACCTGCTGGCTTATGGTAAGCAATTTACTGACGCCGCACCTCACTCCAATTATATATTACATCCACTCAATCATCATAAACCCCAACATACAAACCTATAATACCTAATATCTAATATTTAATACAATTATAACAAAAAATTATAAAATTGTTCACACACATCATCAATTGTACCATACACACGCTCTCAAATCAAACCGAATCAAATTCAAAACATTTTCATATAGTCCCAAGACATAAACTAACTATCAACAAATTGTAACATTTAACGCCTAACCATATCTCAAGTAATATATATCAATAAATAAATTTCTGGGCTGAGAGGGGGAGATTGAGCGCATCCACGTTCCCAATTGGGAGCGGGCGACCGGATGTGTGAGTGAGTCAGAGTAAGCGAGTGGCCATCGTGTTGAAGTCGGACCACGAACTAGGACTCGGACTTGGACTCGGACCCGGACCCGGATTCTCTCTCTCTGTCTCGCACGCTCGGCTCGCACGACTCCATTGCCCGCTCTCGACAACCTGGCAACTTGCCGCTCAATCCCCAAATCTCATTCTCATGAAGCCACTTGCACAGAACGGACGTGTTTTCTCTTGGCCGGTCGACAAAAAATTGAAAATTTAAAATTGTAAAAAATTAATTAATATTTTGAGACTCTGAAAATTGTGAACTTGTGAAACGAGAAAACATTGAAATTGTGTAATTGTGTAACTGGAAAAAAGTGCAAGCAGTGGAAGTGCGGCTGAATCCTCTGCCATTGCCTTTTTCTACCACCAACTCGCTTCATATCATTCAAAAAAAATAATAAAATAAAAACTTTACTAAGCAACGTTTAATAAAAAACATAACCTAACAACTAATTAACTAACCTACGTCTAATAAAAACATAACCAAACACTAACTCGCCCTAAATCGCCATATGTGCTCACATAACATCAATCCTCTTCTCTGTGAAAACTTCAATATACATATACATAAACATACGTGCATACATGTAGACAAATACATATTCATATTTCTATTTGCCCATCTACGGACAAATCTCTACATTGTCATAACATATATATCCACACAATAAGAGAGCAATTTCCTTATAACAATAACCAAATTATCAAACACATTCAACCATACCATCTCAAAAATCATAAATGCCCAACACTACAAAAGCAGAAAGGTACACGTAAGACATTCGACTTCTAGTTTACACATATACACACTCCTTTCCCTTCAGCTGACGTGGCCTGACAACTGACACAACACACTCAGCCAGTAAGTGAACACACACATATATACTTACATACACTCATACTCTCACACACTAATACACATCTCTTTGCCCAAAACTGAAAAATCATATTGCACAAATTTCATCAAAAAATTTACACCTACATCATACCTACATATCTACACGCATCTATATATATATTTACATACCAACACTCATACGCTAATGCTCAACTCTCTTGCCCAAAACTAAAAAGACATCCTACACAAATTTCATCAACAAACTGCACTAATATCATACCTACATTATTACACGCATCTATACACAAACTCACTTTCATACAATTACACATCAATTACACACACACAATACACATGCGCGCATGAAAGCATGCCACACTTCTAATCACGCCAACGCAAAAATAAACACACTTGACGTCAAGCTGTCTCATTCAACAACACCTCCCCCCCCCCCCCCCTCCCCTCTTGCCCACTGACATATTCTTCGGCACGGAGATAGAGTGAATACACTATAGCGCAGCCGCAACAAACGAAAACAAACAAGCCAATCAGGCAACCGCAGACACAATTAAACCAATAGAAGCTTTCGCTTACCAAAGACACGCTCCCCTTTAATGTGTGCCCAGAGTTTGCTCTAGCTTGAAACATTGCTGTCACTTACCCTGGACAATAACCATAATAATAATAATTTCGTTCAAACCAATGGACCCAAACCATCTGTCAAAGAAAAAGAAAACTTGCGAAGCCTTACGCTAGAGGGCGCACTGCAACACGCACACACATAATCTCAGCTCGCCCCCTCTACTTTTCACATATTACCTAACATTATTACACCGCATCAATATATATATTATCATATATATATCAACTTATATCTATATCTCTGCGATCAATACGAAATAAAAATAAATAATAACAATAGCTATTGGAGTGCCATCGCCAACCAACTCCATCAGCAACAACAACAATAAAAAAAAAAAAAACACATTGCTCACTCCTTTGTCATCCTTTAAATAGTAAATAGAATTAAATCATTAATATTATCTTTACTCAACGGCGTGTCGTTAAAATCCATCTAATCATCTTCTAAAATTTCCAAATACATGCGCTGTGTCATCTCCACTCAACATTTAATAAACTCAAATCTAAAATAAGAATTGCCACTCCTCCCTGACCCAATATACCGTCTCCCAGAACCAAGGGAACCTCTAGAACTGGAAAAAATTATAAATACACTCTTTATACAAGCCTAAACAACAATTACAACAAACAACACAACAACAACTCGTCCGTCATCGTCTGTCCACTCTTCAATCAGCAGTTGAAATCACCCACAATGTTTGGCCTCCATATCGGCATCTGGAATGCTAATGGACTATCGCGGAAAGCTGAGGAACTCGAGCAATTTATCAAGCGTCACAAAGTAGACATAATGCTCATTAGTGAGACTCGCTTTGGCCACAACTCCCATCTACAAATTCCCGAGTACACAATTATCACGGCAAACTCACCCCAATCACACCTATACGTTGGCGGTGTCGCCATTATAATCTCAAATCGCATCCATTGTCAAGTCCTACCAGGGATATCACTACCGCACCTACACTGTGCCATTGTACGTCTTCGCACAGACTTGGGTGGCGTCAACATTGCATCCTGCTATTGGCCCCCCAATCACGCTGTATGCTCAAACGACTACATCCGTCTATTTGAGTCACTGGGTGCAAATTTTCTGATTGGAGGCGATTGGAATGCAAAACACAGACTATGGGGCAACATGCGATGCTGCCCTCGTGGCATGATGCTTGGCAACATACTGATGGGCTCCAATCACTTAAATGTTCTCACAACGGCTGAGCCAACACACTTCCCATCAAATGGCACATATCGCCCGAGCGTTCTTGACTTTGGCATCTATGCTGGTATAACAAGACATAGATTTGCTATAAGTCGCGTAACTGAACTCCATAGCGATCATCTTCCTCTACTGGCTCAATTGAGAATTGCCGTAAACGGCCTAAATTTCCCATCAAGTGCAAATCAGGCTCAGTGTTCACTTCCGCGCCACCGAAATCGTCACCGCCTACTTACTGACCGCTCTAACCTGCCTGTTTTTCACAGACACCTAAACTCATCTATAAATCTCAACATTGAGATCGATACCACACAAGATATTGATGACATGCTCGAGAATTTTGTGCTAAAACTACATATTGCAGCAAAAGCATCTAATTCCCGTGCTGTCATAGCATCAAATACGCCTACACAACATTGGAGCAATCTGCATCCTTCAAACAATACCAACCACAACATCAATAACGGCAATCACGACAACCTTGCCCAGCCCTCAACTCAACATTCAGAACCTCTTCCCCCATCTGCTTTTATCAGATCCAACGAACATCTTTCACTGTTGCGCCTCAAGCGTCGCCTTCGCAAACGCTGGTTACGCACACGCCGACACGATCACTGGCAGCAATGGCAGCATACCAGCCGTCAATTGGCCCATCAACTTGAGCTGCAGCGCCGTGACTATGTTGATTTTATTCTGAGCCATGCGGACCCACAAAAAAAGGGAGCCTTTAACCTATGGCAAGCCACAAAAAACTTAAAAAGGCAACCACACGCTCAACCCAGCGTACGAAATCCGAACGGCCATTGGTGCCAATCTACTGACGAGCAGGTTGAAGCATTTGCCGACGAGCTCCAGGAACGTTTCACACCGTTCGACTTTGCTCCACTAGCGCACCGCGAACGTGTCAGACGATTTCTGAATCTCCAAGTCATCCCAAATGACATCCCCACAAACCCCAACAGCCCCCCACATCTCACAATACCATCAAACTTACGACATGTAACACCATGTGAGCTGAATGCCCACATCGAACAACTACAAATGCGCAAAGCCCCTGGACTCGATCAACTAGACAACTATCTAATAAAATCTCTACCTCAAAAAGCTAGACTATTCATGCTGTTGCTCTTCAATAGTATGCTTCGGCTGCAATACTTCCCAACTCAATGGAAATGTGCTGCAGTACGGATGATACTAAAGGGCGGCCCTAGATCTGCCTCTGAACTCAACTCATACCGGCCAATAAGCTTATTGTCCTCAATCTCGAAAATATTCGAGAAAGTAATATATGAACGACTAATTAACGAATTACAGCCCCCCATTGAGAGTGAATTCAATCTGGATTGTGCTATGGTTGTCCCGAACCATCAATTTGGCTTCCGGAAGGGACATAGCACCATCCAACAAGTGCATCGGCTCGCCGAACATATCAATAAATCATTTGAGAGGGGCCACTGCACATCGGGAGTATTCCTTGATCTGCAACAAGCCTTTGATCGAGTTTGGCATGACGGCCTACTGTTCAAATTACGCACATACACGAGCGAGCCGCTCTTTCACCTTCTCAAATCCTTCTTAACCAATCGCAGCTTCTGTGTAATAAGCCCAAATACGGCAACAAATCACAACAATGGTGCCGTCACCTGCCAATCGTCAGTACGGCCAATGCTGGCCGGTGTGCCACAAGGTAGCGTCCTTGCGCCACTGCTATTCAATATATACGTATCCGATATGCCTTGCATTGCTACTCACCTCCAGCAGACTCAGCAACCACTGTCCGCTCAATCAATTGCCAGCTTCTACGGCCTAACAGCAACCTATGCTGATGACACAGCATTTCTATGCAGTGCCATCAATGCAGTGGTAGCCACCACCATTTTACAGGGTCATATGTACCGATTTGCTGATTGGGCCAAGAAATGGAATATCAAGATCAACGATAACAAATCGGTCCACGTTCTGTTCACCCTTCGACGCCAGATCAACAACGCTGGTGATCTAACCACCCAACTAACAATTAATAACAACACAATACCGATCAAGAGCCATGTAAAATATCTGGGATTGCACTTGGACAATAAACTTAATTGGGCACGTCATGCTCGTATCGTTACACAAGTTGTGCGAAGGAAATTGTTGAAGTGCAAATGGCTATTATCCGCTAGCCAGTCCAAACTATCATTAAAAAATAAAATCCTTATTTATAGGCAGATCATCGCTCCCATTTGGCGCTATGGCATCGAATTATACGGATGTGCTGCTGACACACATTTGCGTCGTTTGCAAACAGTACAGTCACGGACACTTCGCCTCATTAGTGATGCACCATACTTTATAACTAATCATATGCTGCACCACGACATGAAAATGCCTTCTATATGGGACGAACTTAATCTAAATGCAAGACGCCACAATGACCGTCTGGAGAAACACACAAACCAACTAGCAAGCAAACTATTACTATCAGGCGGCAACCGAGCCCATCGCCGTCTCAGACGTATCTGGCCAGGCGTTGAGCTTATCCAACGCCACGTGCCGACAAACCCCTATTAGAACAACCAAAACAAATGTTCACCTACTATTAACATAACAAGCTCACCACGCAGCAGCAGCAGCAGCGGCAGAAGCAGCAGCA